>WEKY01043546.1:153640-194092 GCA_013390045.1 Picathartes gymnocephalus
CCCCCCTTTTTTTTTTTTAATTATTAATTGGAAAAGATTGTTCAGAGCTCCAAAACTGAAATAAAGCAGCTAAACTGAAATGGTCCTTAAGCAAAAATTTAAGTAAAAGGAAGAGCAGAAAGGCTGGGGGGAAATGTAAGTGTTATGTACAAAACTTTTGCAAAGGTCCAATTGTGCTTTCTGGCACATTCATTACTGTTCTGGTAGAGGTTTTTTTCCCTCTGCAGTGCTGTTTCTTCTGATCCTGAATAGCAAGATGGACTGGTACTTGTATCTAGCCTGCTGTCCTCTCTGTCTCCCGTGTTGCCATGAGTTACCTCCCAGTGTTAGAACTCATTGACTAGCTGACTGTAGTCCCTAATCACTAAACAGATTCTTTTTTGTCTACTTGCATTATTAAATGCAGTGCTCTAAGAGAGGGGATGCTTATTTGAATGTATTGTAAAGAATGCATGTCGTATTCTAAAAATTAACATAAAACTAAAACATGCAGGTTTCCTGTTCAGGCAAGATGCAGGTTTGATGCTTTCATGTGCAAATGTTAGTGGAGGAAATTTTTTTCCATTTTAACATATGCTAGTTTGGATGCCAGAAATTAAGCAAAGTTACCGGAAATTACATGGAGAAAAGTGTCCCCAAGTATTACTTTTCTGACATATGCTGTAATTGAGCCTGTGCTCGTGACCTCGAGTACAGCAGGTATTTTGCATGTGTGCATGGCTGCCAGGGCACCCAGTGTTTCACCTCAACAGTCACAGTAATTCTGCAAGTTCAGGTGTCAAAGGACATGCCATCCACTGTCTGTGCAGTTAACATTCCAACAGCATTTCTGGTAAGAATGTGTTGTCCTGGATGCTGTTTTGTCACAAGCAAATAAGACTGTCAGTTGCAAAGAAATGTTGGTTTAAGTCATAAAGATGTTTCAAACCAAACTTTTTCCTATTCAGATACCTTGCTTTCAGGACTTCTATAAAAGTACTTCTATGGTTGCATTTGTGAATTTTGGTTAATAGTGTAACTTTTAAATGAAAGAATAATTCATTTTGGAATTCAAATATGTTTTTAGATGTGTCAGTCACAGCTATAAGCAAGTATTTACCTCCTCTGTACTTTCAAATTTACAATAACTTTATGAGTCTTTAAATGCAATTAAAACTTTAAGTCTAAATGTACTTCAAGGGTGACAAATGTGCAAAGAAATATTTCCTTTTGCATTCTCTGGTCTTTGTACTTCGAGGCGTGCAGGGTAAATAATTACTAAATCAGCAGTATGTCTTAATTTGTTTCTCAGTAGCAAATCTTTTTTCCACGGTTTTCAGGGAGGGGAGGAAATTGGTATAATCAGGTGATAAAATAAATACCTTGTATCAAACTCTAATGCCTTTTTTATTTGATAGCTTCCCTTGTTATCAAATAGTATCACTTCCTGTCTTTTTTTGTGCCTCACATTCTTTTAAGTGATAGTGTTTTTCTGAAGTTGCTTCCACATACTCCTTTCCATCATTCTGTTTCAGTTCAGTCTAAGTATTGGAATTATGTCTTTGTAGGGTGCTACCTCTTTGTGCTTTCCAGACAGGGAAAATATGCAATACTCTGTTATAAATACTGCTGATGCTTCATGCAGTTGCCAATTTGCAGTAACTAAAAAAAGTAAAATGGCCTTGAAATAGGAATCGTGGACAGTCAAACTCTAAATATAAGCGGGAGGTTGACTTGCACATTTGAAGCAGGCATCCTTTTGTCTAGTACACTACACTGCATGCTTTGGTTGTCAGACATTCATGTCTTTCACACTGAAGTGAAAGTACGTGAGTGTTGGCTGCAGAATTTTAATGGCTGTGGTGATTTCAGATGAAAGCTGCCTGTGTTTGCAAAGGGTTTTGTTTGGTTTTTTGTTGGTTTTGGTTTTTTTTCTTTAGTTTAGACTAAAAGCAGATAGATTTTCTTCTAATTTATATCCATCTATTAGCTCCTGGATAAAAACAAAATAATGAAAGCTGAAGCAGAGATCTTGTATGGAAGTACAGTGAGAAACGTATTTCAGCTACTGCAAAATTTCTGAGCTATTTCTGCAGTGAGAGCTGATTCCCTACAGTTCTTTTTCCAGTGTCAGATTTCAGTTGCATCATTTTTGAGTGGGTGATAATTGCCTTAAATCAGATATATTAAGTTCTCAAAAAAAACTGGAGAAAAACCAAAAAACTGAAAAACCAAACAACAAAAAACAAACAAACCCAAAAAAACAAACAAAAAAACCCCACAAGACACCAAAGCCAAAAGGCAACACACAGTATTGCTATGGAACAGTTTTCATGGTGAGCAAGAGAACTATAACAGAACCAAATGGAAAACATTCAAATCCTTACCAAGTGTGTACTAATCAGAATTTCCTACAGATTTTGATTGGGTAGTTCCCAAGATCGTCCAGTTGATTTCAGAATTATTTGACCTTTTGTTACTTTACAGATGCGGGACTAGAATGGCTTGTCTGTGTTGGGGAATTTCCACCCACTGAGTGAGTTTAGATGGTTGGCATGTGTACTGTCATCTCTGTTGGGGGCAAACTAAGACTGATTCCACAGCAGGTGAATTGCCATGACCACTTAATTCCAATGACATAGAAGATAATCTGTGCATATAAGAGCACATGCTGAACATCTGAACCAGCCAAAATTAGACCAGACCCCTGCAACTACAAATCTAGCTGGATTTTAACACTACATGGTGAAGATTTCTAGTATTCTCTAGCCTTGGAAAGTTGTTTCATGTCTGTCTCAGCTCCAATGTCAGTGTATGTTACACACTAAACCCAGGAGCAATAAAGCTTTGTAGATGAATGTGTTAGTGCTAAGGTACACTGTTTATTTCAGGCTTTTAAGTGTTGCCATCTGTAAAACTGACCAGGACCGCCAAGCCTTTGTTTAATATTAATCCTAAGAATTGCTTGCTCTGTGAAGAAGCTGCTGAGGACTTTGCAAGTTGGAAAATCTCTGAGACAATCTAGATATAGTTAGTAGAGCAGTGTTTCTCAGACTTATCACATAATTCTTTCCTTATAATACTGGAAAGTGAACTAGGAAAGCTTTGCTAGATTATGTCTCTTTTGATAAAATGCAGAGCAGTTTTACAGGGAAAAATATTTGATTTTTCCTGATAACTTAAAAAAATCTCCAACCAAATTTGAATCTGTATATTTACTGACGTGTTTTGAATAATTCAGATCTAAGCAGGAAAGTTTGTTGACTGCCTTTCTTCCTACATGCATTTCCATTTGGGATTTAGTAAAGGTAGAATTTTCTGTACAGTAGCCAGTCATGAAACAAAAGGTTGGTGGGGTTGTTAGTCTGGGGTTTGTTTGTATTAATTAATTAATTAGGTTTTTAAATGGTGTTGCAGATGAAAGTGTTGTGTAGTGAAGAGATTCCTGGTTCAGTGGGATGAAATTTTGATCTGGTCCTGGTGGGAAAATACTGAGTCTTTATCTCAAGTTTTCTGAGCAGTTATCCCAGAAGTGGCAGGCACCTGCTTTATAGATGGTGATCTCTGGTTCTCCCTGCCTTGTAGATAAAGCTTGGGTTTTCCTGGAAGGAGAGGGGATAGTCTGGTGATATGGGTTATGTTTGTCATACTGTTACCTCCTTTCAGACCAATCACATAACCCCCCTGTGCAGGTAATTATCTTGGGTAAAGTGGGAAGAAGAATCCTGCTTCTCCCTTCCCTCCTCATGGGCTTTGTTCTGCTCTTCAGTGTTTAGAGCCCTGTGCCTGCTCAGATGCATGCAGGCTGTGTCACACCAGTGCAGCTCACCCCAAGTGCTGCTGTGCTAAGATGCATCCTCATCATGATTCCAGATATGTTAAAAGTGTCTTTAATTTTGTCCTTTAAGTTACAGGACAAGTCAGGCTGTGTGCTTCTGTGATCAAATAGTGGCATATCCAACTCTGAAATTCCAGACCTGAATTTTAAAACAAATGGTCATTTTCCACAGAACTGAATTATTCTGTCAGAATGGAATTGTAAAAGAGTATAGTCACACATTTATTTTAAATTGTTTACATGTATTTAATGTAAATTGTGTGTGTGTATGTATTCACATACATACCTGACAGTGAAACGTGTAGTAACTGGAAAGGCATTTTTACTCTTTAGTATGTAACTCAACCAATCCTGTCATTCTCAAAGGTGATACAGTCATCAAAAATCCCCTTTATGTTAGGTAAGGTGTTAATCTGTCACTCATTGTTCATGTGCTTGTTTTGTCATTTATGAGCAGCAAAGAAATTTGTACAGTAGGGGTGAGAAATCTGTAAGGTAGAATACTGTCCTGTGGGGGCAATAGAAGGTCCTGGTTTTGTTAATATCTCTTGACTTGAGCATTAAAATACCTTTGAGTTTGGGTGCTATCTGTGAAACGTTAAGTAAATACTGAGATGTTGGTTTGGGGTTTTTTCCTTTTTTTTTTTCCCCTCTCTTTTTTAGGCACCACCGTTTATGAATGGAGATTCTGTTTCCCCAGAAGGTACCTTTTTTTTCAGATGTTATATGACTTTCCTTAATTGCTGGCTTTAAAAATTGACATGAAAAGTGTTTGTTGAAAAAAGGCAGTTTTGCGTATGTGAAAATTATGATAGTTATATCCTGTCATATGCTATTGCCTATCTCCTGGTAAATAGAACATGAACAGAAATTTATGGGTGCTTTGTGGGAGAAGATTACTTTTGAGTGAAAGTGTAGTCCACATAAAAAGATAAGACAAAATCTTTCTCTTACTGATCATGCAAGGCAAATGTATGACATTTATCCTTGTTAAAGGAGATAGGTTGCTTTGCCTTGGCTTTTGTTATTCCTCACAGTAGCTAACTAATCAAATAAACAACTCCTTTTCCTGAAATTGACATAACCATACCTACTTTCCAAGTGTAAGTTCGAAAGGCAAAATTTAATCTTTTCAGTGTTACGACTATTTTTCATGTTAACAGAACATGTGTTTTTCCTTAGGAACTAAGAATGCATCCTACATTTTCAGTTTTAACGATGTTAAAAAAAGGTTTTTATATTGGCAGGAACTATGGAGAAGACATATGTGCTTTTTGACATGGAGGGAGTTACAGAAATACTAAGTAAACTTAGTCATGAGCCGAGTTCCAGACTGTTTGAGAAGCAACATCTGTGTAGCCCATGTCATGGGAAAGCAAGTTGCATTCCATTTGCCTTTATATGGCACGCCAATAAATAGCATTTATTTACCAAAGTATTAGATCTCAGACCTCTGACAGACAACTGAACATGATCATGATCTGTGATGTTTTCCAGGGATGGTTACAACAATGTTGTAACTTGTTGCAGGATTGGCACAGCCAAACTGTTTAAATGAACAGATATTATTTTGAGTCCATGCTTTTCACAGGGTGGGGATAGAGCTAACACACCAGTATTGTTATAGGAAGGAAGGTAGCTGAAAGGGCAGAATTTTGTTTTTTCAAGTGTTTGTGTATGGATGTTTGTATAGAACTAATGTCACTCTTCTATTTTTTTTGTTTGTTTTAGTTGATTCCTGGTACTTTTTTCCCAAGTGATCATCAAGGTCTTCTCAAGGTGCATCATCAAATCTTAAAAGTCATCCCTTTTTTTGAAGACAGGCAAAAGCACTGATTGTTGGATTCCTGTTGAAATAACTTTTCAACTTGTGTAAACCTTCTCTCATGTAAATAAACACTGCCATTATGAAATGAATGTTTCCTTTCTATGTCTGTGTAGGGTGGAGCAGAGGGAAGAGGAGGGGCTTGCTTGCTTGTTTGTTTCTGAATCTCAGAACTCCAGAACTGCTCTTATCTACTCATGAAGTGTACCAAATGAGATGGGAGATGAGTTGTCTTCAACCTTGTTCTCCAAATTTTGAAATAATTGAGCCGTTGGGTGTTAATTTCTGTCTCAGGGCTTTTCTGGCCACAGTGACTGTAATCTGTTTGAAGTTGACAGTAATCTTCCTGAAAGAGGCTTAGGAGTTTACCATGTTCTTTGATAGGTGACTCTGAGTTGCATTCACTTTTGTGCCCAGTTGTCTCTGCAGGCTTCATAGAGTTAGGAACAGAACATACTTGCTTTAAAAAAAAATACAACATTCCTCCAAAGATTAATTCAACTAGGAAGGGGTAATGCCATAACAATTGAAGTAAGGATGCACGTGTGCTCTCTGTTCTACATCCTGTTTTGATAACTTGTGTGTTTCATCACACAGGAAGGATTTTCCTTATGGAAATCTCCCATTTTTAGAATTGTATATGCTTTTGATAGTTACTTGTTTAATGAGACGAGATTAATAAGATGTACAGGACTGAGCTTTATGCTTTCATGGTAAAAATATCTGCCATTTTTTCCCACTGCACGATTATGTCTGGCCTATCTGTACCAGAGTAGTCATTAAAGACAAAAAAGGCAGCTATTAAGTAGAAAGAGAGGAAATGGTAATGTAGTCAGACAGCTTTATCCAGCTTGTTACTGAGACCAAAGGTGAGCATTGTCTGCTTTGTCTGATGACGGAAACAGAAGGTTAATGCTGCTGACATAGGGTGGAAATGGAAGACAAAGAACTGCAGAAGTTAGGTTGTTACTTGCCAGAGAAGACTAACCTTTCCTTACAAAGACTGAGTTTTTAGTAAGAAAGCTTTCACCTTTGGGAATGTCTCTGATTTTAGGATACAATTTCCCTTCTTTAGACTCTTCTAGTGTATTGTTTAGTGTACATCTAAGAGAGATTTCAGTCTGGGCCTCAGCACTTAGGAGGAGATGAAGTTCACCTATCTGCATAAAGTTTTGCATTGTTTTGTATACAGGGTTTAGGTGTGATAGGTGAAATGCAACATAAACCTCAGATATTAGGGGCTACTTTTATTTTTTGTAGTCAAAAGACATGTTGCATCCAACATACACTTAGAACACTGATTTTCCCATGCTTTATTTCATACTTTAGAATTCTCAGTACATGCTGCATTATACCCCCAGGTTTTCTTGAACAGAGTAAATGTTTCTCAAGTGCCTTGTACTTGCATGCAGCCTCTCAGGATGAGATGCCTCTGGTTAGAGGTGAGCTTTTGTAGCTCGCAGAACAGCTGCTGTATTTGCCCATATGGTTGTACACCTAGGAGGCTTGCTGTTTTGTCAGGTACTTAAGGACAGCTGAACAATGAAGGGCACTGTGTAAAATCAAAATATTTTTCCTCTACATGGTCACTGCTGTCCTTTTTGTTAACCTTTTTTTTTTTAGACATAGAGTGAAAAGATGTACCCATGTGAAAACCAAGTATTGATTACAAATGTACCCATGCTGAACTATCGAGGTTAGGCCATAAGTTACTTCCTTTTTACTTCAAGTAAATTTTAGCAGTATTCTTTAATTTCAAAGTACATTTATGGAATGTGGTTATGAATCTCAGAAGCAAAAAAAATTTCTAAATCCAATAAGGCTTTGTGCAAGGAAATAACAAATAGTACTTGGGAAAACTGAAGCAATCAGAGATGCCTAATACCACCACAAACTTGAAAATGTTGAAGTATTCTTGCATATTGAGTATATAAACAAATAACTGTCATGGTGAAAGTAGTCTGAAGGAAAGTGTTCATGTTCATTCTCTGAAGATTTTCCCAAGGTGGGATATAAAGATGTGCTGTTACACGTAGCCTTGCTGCGAGAATGCACTGAATGCCACTGATGTGGGTTTCAGAAAGTAAGCATAATGAAAGAGCTGTAGAGAGAATGTCTGCCTGTAAGAGGATTAGAGGGATGGGACAGAGAAACTTGAGTGTATTTTTCATATCCCAGGAAAAAGAAAGTCTGAGATAAGCTTTTTTTTTGTTTTATTTTGGCTTTTTTCACAGGCTAGGTCTTCTGTTTGTATTTATTTGCCAATATTGTTGTATTTAAAATTGGCTTCATTTTAGCAGGAAGGTAAGTGTAGCAGTGTCCACTTTTCAATGGTTTTATAAAAGGAACTCTTTTATACTTTATACTAATATCTCCTGGAAATGAGGACATGAAGAGAAACATAATTTTTTTCTCCAGGAAATAAATCCATCTTAACTATTTTTTCCTGTGTTGAATATATAATACTCACGTGTACATACTTCTTTCAAGATAAATTTTCTTCTTGATTTCTTCTTTTTGGAGAGAAAGGAGAGGTTACCTTTTTTCACCCCTTGTTGTTGTGACAGTGAGGGTTCTTTTTATTTACCTAAATCATTAGCTGCTGCTCACAATAGTACCTTTCACTGGCATGGAGTTCACACGTCAATCCCACCAGTCGAAAGTGGGGTTTGAGTTTTACTTACATGGAAATAATGTTCATTATTCTTTAAGGTGCGAAAATAAAAGGCCTATGAATATAGAATGGTATTTTCCCTGTCAGGATGTTATTTTCACGCGGATAGTAATAATGAGTATCCTCTGAAAATCGCCAGAAGAATAGAAAGTCATTCTGAGGTATGTTTGGGAGAACTGTTCATAGATGTTACACAAGGAGTTGTTATGCCTTACCATAACTTCTCTGTGTTAAACACTTGTGAGCTGCAGCATAAAGCAGTCTTAAACTGATTGAAGTATTTCCTGCTTCCCTTTGCTTTTACTGGGACTGAATTTTTTTAATGGCTTGTAGTTCAGTTTTTCCGGTGAAAAGGCAGACCCAGTGTTATGTCAGTAGGTTGCCAAGGGTTTGGTTTTTCTGCCCTTGCTGTAAAGTGTAAGGTGATTTCCTATTAGGTTTGACAACCTAGGTTCCACTCCTGATGGACAGGAGTTCTGGAATTCAGACAACAAATAGGAAAAAGCTTGCTGGAAGAGAACAGAAAGAATCTTAAGAGATTCAGGCAAATAAAAATAATGAGTAGAACTCTAAATAGGAGTGACTGAAATGCTTAAAAACGCCTAAAAATTAAGGGCAATACGTAACAATGCTGACTTCATGTGACTGGAGAGGTCAATAGGATGTGCTTGCCAGGAAGAACATTTACCTACCACACAAAAGTAATTGCATCCCCTAACTGCTCAGAAATAGTGCTTTAATCTTTGGCCACCTGAGTGGGGGAAGATAATGGAAAGCAGCAACTGTATATATTGTTGAGTTGACTTCCTGGGAGTCTCTTGGGTTGTGCAGTGTTGACTGACTGCTGCACTCACACACAGCCTTTGATTTCTCACAGCTCGCTGTTACTGCTGCGCTCTCTTCCTGAAGCTACAGCTGGGGTCTAGAGACTAGACCAAAAAAAGCCAAGCTCACTGCAGTAGATTCTCACTTTGCAATTATTTGTGAGCTTTGGCTAATTAATTCTTCACTAATTCTTGTAGCAGAAGTTTTAAAATGTTCTGATGGTGCAGGCAGAATTCAAGTAAAGTTGCATGGGTTTTTTAAAATTTTCATTCTAGATCTGCTAAGTTACAACTGAGTCAGTCTTGTCAGTGATTCAGTAAGATCTGTGTTGATGGTTTGTTCTACTTGTAAGGGTCAAAAAAGGGTTTCTCTTCATATGGGAAAATGCAGAAGCCAAAAATGATTTCAGTATTCTATGCATGAAAAATATTTCTTATGTGCCAGAGCACTGCTGCCCTTTAGCTTTTTCCCTAAGAACATCCTCATAAAGTTTGTAGATTCTTTACAGATGTCAACCAAGTTGAATACTAACTCTTTTGTTCATTATCTTTGGAAGAAAAATACTTGCATTACTCAGGTGTTACAGCACATCTACAAATTTTTATGTTCAGTTGCACACCTAGTGGTTTGTTTGTGTACGTAGTAATACTCGCCTGGAAACTAAGGGGCTTTTTTCAGACCTGAAAATCTGGTTTTCTGTGCAGAGTCCAGTTCTAAGAGATCACTGGATAGTCCTGTAAACTTCTCTTTTGGGATGAAGACAGTAAGTGTAGTCACTGAAATGGTTGCACTTTGTAGATGTTATTAGTCCTGTGCTCATTTATTGGTGTGTGTACGAGGCTAGGGATATTGGAATGTCATGAAACTGGTTGGTCTACTATGTAATCTGCCTGCTGCTGTTATACCAACTACAGGTTTAGGGATTCTCTTAAGCATTTTATATTTCACATTTTAAACATGCTGAAGAGTAAACATCTACCTGGACCCAAAAGCTTTATATTGGAGTAGAAAGAATTAACTTTCAATTCTGCTTCTTCATAGTGGGCTTGGGCATACCTCATGGGCTTGGGCAGGCTAAGTCATCTTTATTCTGCCTGTAAAATGGGTAGAAAAGTTTCTTTTATGAGTGGTCTGATTTCTAATAGAGACTTGCTCCAGCACTGAGAGGGAAACTCCTTCCTGTGTCTGGGAAAACATAGGATGCATTCAGCTTTGTTTACAGTGAGGAGTGGGTTATATTGACAGGCTTTCTGCAGGATTTGGCTGAAGATTCAGGCTTTGCTAGTCAGACTGATCTGCCCAAGGGTTGTCTGATGGCAAAAGTATCTTAAGAGTGAAAAGAGCATCAGTGGTGGTGAAAGTTTAAGGTGTAAATTAGTATCTTGTCTTTGTGAGTTCTTCAGGAGACTAGACTCAATATTTAAGCAGGCCTTTAAGTCCCCTAATGGGCCTATTTATGGGTTTTTTTTTGGAGTGCAGAAATGTCAAATTCAAAGTATAACTCCTGACCACCTGGGAGTTTTGAGCATTTTAACTTCAAATCACCTGGGAACAAAACTGGTTTAAGAGTCAAAGTAAAAATATCCTGCTGCTTAAAAATATATGGTGCAGTAAAAAATCACATCTAACTGAGTGGGAACATGCTTTCCTTGGAGAGCTGGGATGAGAGGGAAGGCACAGTCAGGTGAGGACAAAATTCCCCTGACAGCTGTTCACTGAAATCCACTTTTTGCCCCATATTGCCTTGCTTTAGCTAGATCCCTTGTATGTGATGATTTGGGAATCAAGAACTTTCTGACTGACAAACCACACAAACCTCTCTCTTATTTTTTGTGTCTGTAAATAGGGATAGTATCTGTTTATGTTACAGTAATGTTGTGGGCATTAGTGGCTTAAAAACTTCAAAGATCAAAGAAGTCTGATTACTAACAGATGTCTCTCTGACCCTGTAAGTTGGCAGCACAAAGTTTCTAAGTGTTGAGTCACAAGGAGTTTTGGGATCCTATCAAAGAAAGTTTCTATTGCTGTGTGTACCTAGAAGGGAAGTCCTGCAAGAGAAAATAGTCAGTGTAAGTACTACTGTGAAGTGCGTATGAAAAGAAAGTTGTAGCTAGCCATGCAACTGGGAGAACAAGGGGGCTCAGATGTGGGAAAGGAAATGCCATCTCCTAGCCCAATACAAGAAGAGGTTGGAGATGCGTTTCTGTGGACTTAAGTGTCACTGGAACCTCTTTGTTCCTTACTTACAAGCCCTGTAAAGGTGTTCCTCCCCGATTACTAATCTGCTTTGTAAATCTGCTCTCGGATTCACTTAGCACTTTATCTTGAGCTGGAATGGTTCGAGATACCTCCAACTGAAATGCAAATTAGCCTTAGATGTCTCTCTTCTTGGAAGAAGTGACACAGTTCTTGAAAATATCATAATGATATTTCTGTGACATACAGGCTCTTTGTTGCATACATAGTAGAGCTAATCTGAATCATACCAATATCCTTATGGTCTGCCCGGAAGTGTGATGTATGCAAGTTGCACAGCACGTGGTGTTTTTCACTGAATGTGTGATCTGGTGATCTCATGTAAAAGAAACCTCTTCAGAGAAGGGGGAGAAATAGGGATGAGGGGTGGGATGGGTGGGTATGTCCTTTTCCAAGAAGGGACCAAGCAAGGTGCAGCAGTTAGTGAACATATGCATGGCAGCTCCTAAAACTTCAGGATTTTTTCCTTTTAACTTAAAAGCCTAATTCATTTCTAAATATAAATTTATTAAAATAAGTTTAGCAGAAATGGTTTCTTTATGATGATTAGTTGCATAGTGAATAGATGTAGCTGACTCATTTTTGAGTTTTGCTTTCTGAATTTTTAAATTATATATTTTCCTATTTAAAAATGCCTATTTTTAAATTACTCATTTCAAAACCATGTTGCACTGAAATATTCTGACCCATCAAATGATACAGAGTATCCATAAAAATGAAATGCTCATTCTGTATAACATCTAGAAAGCTGTTTTTTCTGATTTTAAGGATGGTATGTTCCAGAATATGAATAATGGAGGAACCTAATTTTGCAGCCATAACCATTTTCTGCATCTATTAGAACTTGTAATCATGATCAGAGAGCATTGTAGTAGGTACATCAAAATATACATAGCACCTCAAAGAGCTAACAGTCGTAAGCATAAGAAAAAGGTAAGATACAGTAGAAGAATTAAATGTTCTTCCTGTTGTGCCATGGAGAGAACTTGAGGAGCAGTGAACACCAGTAGATTACTCAGGGGCAGTGGCTGATATGTGAAAGAGGTGAGCTCCTCCCAGGGATTAAGCTAGCATCATTTACATCGGTTTTGCAAACCCTTTGAGCTGGCTTGGAGATTACTGACCTACCTAGCCTGTATTACTGCAAAATACTTCTACAGCACTGATGGAGAACTGTCACCTCACACATGGTGGCAGGGGTGGGAAGTAAAAATCTTTTAATACATGAAGAAACTTCTGCACATAATGCAGACCTATTGTAGTCCTTTCTTTCTTACTTCCAATCTTGTATGTTAATGAAAGTATAAACTAGAAGCAATTCCTTTGGCAGGGTGGCTGAAAATATTTGTATGATGAGACTGTAGGCATCCAAGCTGAACTACTCATACAGTCCCAATAAGTAACTATATTTGTTAGCAGTTTGCCATTAATAAGATGTTCTGGTGTAGGAGTCTGTGTATTTGGCTTTTTATGCAAGCTGATGATGTTTGTTTCAGTAGAAGTGCGGTATTTCGACCATATGTTCAAATGTTAACATGTGTAATGCCAGCAGCAGATTATTTACGTTAAAGGACATGGAACCAAGTTAAATTCAGTTGCAACTTTACTAACTGAATTACAGTATTACTAGCAAAAACAGCTGTGATAATCAATTGAGTATATCTTGCTTTTTTTTCCTCTCTGATTTTTCAAATGGGCTGAGGCAGATCTGTCCTTGTTAGAAGTTGTGCTCTAATCACTGCTTTCAGCCCTTGTGCAGCAGCGTAGAGGGGGAATGCCAAGAGGTATTCTGCTTGAACCTGAAGCTCCTGAGAGGGAGGGATAGGAAGATGAGTATATCCAGAATTTTATTCCATCCTCCCTCCCTCTTGTCAGGATACTAGAAAATGTTACCTGCCTTTCTTTTGACAAGGCACAATTTAGCTATGTTAAATTAAGCAGTAGTTCTGGAAGAGAGATTTTATGGGTAAGATTGAGGCAGTTGTGTAGACTGTCCCCAAAAGGCTGTTTGATGCACAATATCTAACTGAAGCAAATTCCTCATGAGCTTTCCACCTCTCAGATCAGGCTTTCAAAGCTTTAACTGAAGCAAGGGCATTTTGATAGAAATGTCTATCAGAGGGATAACCAGACCAAACAAGTCAGCAGGTTTGAGGAAGTGGTAACTGAGTAAAGCATGGCGTGAACAGTCAGTGATGGACATCTCTTCTGCTCTGTTGCAGCCAGAGGAAATGGTCTGTTCATAGATTGTGTCAGAACTGGAACTGCAATGCAGGAATAAAATCTCTGTGCTTTGTTTTAAACAGTAAGGAACAGGGCGTTACTTAGTGGGGTCAGAGCTAGTGGTAGGATGACGTGACCGTGAAGTGCAGAATTGGAATGAGCATTCACCCTTCAAAAAAACACCAAAACCGAACTCCTAACAACAGCCTCAAACCCTGGATGATCATTAAGCCAGTTTGGAAAGAGGATCAGAAAAGTCTTTCTTTTTACAGTTCCCCTTTCCATCTGAAAAAGAGAACCATCTGAGGAAGGCAGAAAGGAGAAGTTCAACGAACTTTTATGGTTTGTTTGTTGGCAAACACTAGGGCATTTCTTTCTTTCTTTCTTTTTCTCCCCCCTTCCCTTTTCCCCTTCCAAAGTTGTTAATTCTAGTTAGGCCCATTTCAGATGTTCTTGGAGAGGGCTGACAGGGACTTAGCATCATAGTGTGACCCAGCCACAAGTGATTTCTGCAGAAGAAGGCCCTTTGACATCCCATAGGTATTTTGTATGAAATATGTCTGCCTTCAGAATATTCTGACTGTTTTTTGAGACAAGAAGGCAGCAGAAGAGCTGCACAGTGGAGAATGAAAAGCTGAGGAATTTACACAGAGGAAAAATTGATCTGCCATGTAGATTAGGCAGCAGTAGAGCTCCAGAGAGTTTTCTCCTTGGTGAGCTGATGCTTCAGAGACTGGGGATAGTGAGTGTGCAGGCAAGCTGAAGACTTGTGCATTCCTTTTTGGAGAACATAGATTTGTAGGAAGTGTTGCAACTGGAGTTGTCTGGGTGCTGAAGGTGAGACAAGGTAATACATATGAAAATGAGAGATTGTGGAGTTGAAAGAAGTGGATTTTTGTGAAGGATCTTTTTTCTCACCTTGTGCATTACTGTTCTGATTTTATACTTGTGCACTGGAGTGAATGAAAGAGGCCCCTTTTGCCCAGGTTTTTGTTTCAGAGCCCATTATCTTTTCGGTATCACTTGCAAAACCCCATGACACACACTGACCACAGCAGCTTGTTTCTCATTCTGAGAACATGGTCAGACTGTGGTGAGGGGTTAGAGAGGTGGTAGCCTCAACTTCCCCAGTTATTTTAGTCCCCAACCACCTCTGAAAGGAGGATGATTTTAGGGGGAACAGTTGATTCATTCACTTCTTAAAAGCTGTCAAGCTCTCAATCCATCTTGTGTTGTTTTCCCAGTTACAGTGTCTTAAGATCCTGTAGGATATCGGCACTGACCCAGGAAGAAAAATGGTAGTTGGAAATGTCAGGTGCAACAGAAGCAGTACTTCCATGTTAGCAGAAACCTTTGATCAGGCATTCACTATATGTCTTCAAATTTTTGTTAATGGCTTTTTTTAACCACCCTGTATCCAGCGACTTAGTCCAATTCCTTGTATTGAGTTAGAATAGACAATGGTTTATTTTATTCAGGTGATCACTTGTGGAAGTTGAATGGAGAGCACCACCTGCAGTGATGCAGGCAAATGAAAAGAAATGTTTGAGGGAGGGAGCTGCATAAATATTAAGTCCAAAATAAAACTATCAAAAACAAAAGTGGGCTCAAGTCCGGGGTAATTTTCCCTCCTGAAGCAGTTGGAAAATTCTCTTGCATTCCAGATCCCAAATTTGAAGTGTGGTCATGCTTTGTGAAACTGAAGACTTACTACAGATGTTGACTTCTATACGTGATTTAATGGTTTCAGCAAGTGGCAGATTTACAGCACCAGGGCTTTCAAGTTTTATTGCAGACTGAGTCATTTAGTGACCTTCGGGTGAGTCTCGGTTAAACACCTCCCTGCGGAGCGTGGCCCTGAGCCGTGAGGGCTGGCAGGCGCTGCCCCGCGCTCCCGCTGCGCCGGGCCCGGCAGGCCCGGGCGGAGGGCAGGCCCGGCCGCGCCCCGCACTCCTGCCCGCCAGCGGCGCGGCTGGCTCAGCCGCTGCTGCCCGGGCAGCCCGCTCCCCTCCCTGCCTCGCTCCTGCTTCCCTGGCAGAAGGGGCCAAGGCGGGAACCACAGAGCTTCTCCCCGTCGCTGCCTGCGTGGGGACGGCGACAGGAAAGGGGAAGTGGTGCAGGGTGTCAGCTCAGAGGGCCGCTTTCCTGGGAGCGTGCTGCTTCCTATGGAGGTGTGCGTGGAAGTGGGAGTTACTGTCGTTGCTTTCTTCTTCTGCCACCCCCATGCAGGACTTGGTTGATGAAGTTTGCTTTCTTGATGTTGAAATAAGGTTGTGGCAAATGCTGCAATATCCTGAGCAGAAAAATGCCGTTCGACCCTATAGAAGATTTTCATGAAGTATGGAAAGAAGGAAGATGACGTGAGGGAAAGCAAATGACAGCTTCATCCAGATTAGCTTCCAAGTTAATGCCACATGGCAGTCAGATGACTGAGCACAGCTGCATGGCTGCATGGTCACATTATTCACATCCTCACTAAGTAATTTGTCAGTTACTTCAGAAGGACAAGTCAGGGAAGGGGAAAGCAGACGGGCTGCTGGGACCCGCTGTCATGTGGCACGGGAGAATCTCTGGTGCTGTACGTCATGCTGGGCAGTGAAAACAGTGAAATAAATACCGTTGTGCACAAAGCCTGGTTCTGTGAAAACCCAGGCCTAGAAGGCAGCAAAAGAAATCTTGTCCAAATAAGTAAACACTCAAAGATTGTTAACTTCCATCTTTGGCATTGACTTTTTTCACACAAAGAGATGTGGTGGCAGGTCTGGGGCTGCTGGCAGGCACAGGAGGAAGCATTGAGCTGCATGGGCAGTATTTACTGTCCCTATTTCCTCCACAGAAACAACTGTGGGCAGGTCTGGTTTTAGTGCATATCTCTTCCAGCTGGCTTTGCACATCATGCATGGTGTGGAAACCACGCGTTGGGAAGTCCTGACCTACATGAAGGGAAGCCAGTGAATTACTACTCTCAGCCTGTTTGAAACTACAGTGCCACAAGTGAATGCTGCTCCTAAAAGGAGTTGTTACCACTTCAGTGCAGCAAGCCAGCAGTGGTGTTCCTTGTGTGATCTTCAGCAGAACTGCTGAATCAGACAGAGTGTTTGCATTCTCTAAACTTAGTCCAACACCAAATGCAGAAATCGGGTAGAGGAGGTAGAAGCAGACAGGGGAGTGGTTAATTTAGTTCTGTTGCTGTAATTCTTTGGCTTCATGGAACACGTCAGAAAAGGATGTGAGAGGCACGTATGGCTTGTTGTGGTGGAGCAGCTCCTGGAGAAAGTGTGTGAATTTGAAAGCTGTGGAGCAGTTGAGACATCGGCTTCACTTCCTGTAATTACAGGGGGAGAGAAAACTGGAATAAGGGGTTAGACCCTGGCTAAAGGCAAGTTCTGTGAGGCAAAGGATATCCTCAAGGGATGTTGTCCTACTGGTGGCTGTGGCCATTTCTGTGGAAGGGCAGGACTGAGAGGCTCTTCACTACTGGCTGCATAATATTTCTCTGCCATTCTGGAAATGCTCCAAATTTTCAGTACCTTTTGCTGAATGTATATAGAAACAGCCTTGTTTATTTCCTGAGGCTATTATGATATGTCTATCCTGCTGGTTTTTTGTGAAAGACTGCTATGCTTTGGTAAAAGAGGAGTGGGATTTTATGAATTTGAAAAGTCTCAAGCAAGTTGGCTGTGAGCTCTGCATTTTTTTCTTTTTTGAAAAACACCAAACAAGCCTCCTCAAAACACAAAAGACTTTAAAAACAAAGGTTATTTTCTCATTGGGGAATTTTGAAATGTTCAAACCAAGCATCTGTTTTTTCAGCTGTTGCAGGTATTAAACAACAGCAAGAAAATCCTCTGCTATGACCTGTCACAGGAAATAATCCTTTCTTGATCATGTTGAACAGCTGGGTTCATTGCTTCTCCTGCAGCAGTAATATTCAGCTTCTCGACTTGTTACCTGAACAATGACTTATCAAATTTTAAGCTAATGGTATAAAATATGAAATAATGAAATTGCAGATGTTTAAGTGCATCCTTGAGATTCAAAAATTATAGGCGCTATAGTGAATTGTAAGGAATGAATTAGGTGTTTGGAAGTGAGCAACTTTGAAGATATTTTTGCTTTTTAAAAAATGCTAAATGCTTTTGACCTTTCTCCCCACTGCAATGCCTAATAATACCATTTCAATTTTGTTGCTTTTTTGTGATAATAAATAACATTTACTTTCCATGGTGATACTTTAATTATGCAAATCAACTTCTCACTAATGGCTTTTTTTCAGATCACGTAAATCTGGAGTGTTATTTGTTTTTTACTAAATAAGTAAGGGGAAATGCAGCACTGACCAAGGTGGGCAGATGCATTTTGGATCATCTGTTTAACCACATACATGCTGTGTAATCACTTAGGAAAAAAACCCAAAAGCCAGAAAGCCCAAAAAACAGGTGGTCTCTATAAATGTTAAGAAATGGAAATCATGATTGGAATTACTGTGGTTTCTGTTGTTATTGTTAATAAGGGAACTGTTGCCAATTTATTTCACTTAACAAATATCAGTGGAACCAGTCCTGAAAAATATTACTTTGGGAATATCCTCCTTTACTTGGAGACCAACATTTATTTCTGGCTTCAATCTGCTTATTGTTTAGATTAAAATGTGCTTTGCATAGTCAATATAGTTAAAAGCAAGCAGGTTGCCTTCTGACTCCTAAGTTATCAACATAAGAATCATTTCAATCACAAATAAAAAGGCAGGAAATAACTTGCATTACTTGAAAAACACACAGCTTTCATGTACACAGATTTTTAACAGTTACTTTCCCTTCTCTTTCTCATGTTTTCAAATCAAAACAGAATCCTATCCCTAAAATGTACCAAAATCTCAGCAACCCCAAAAGCTGAGAAGGAGACAGCTGCGATCAGTAAATATTGGTACAAATAGAAATGGACTTCTGCTGTGTCATTTCTGGAATCATATTTAAGAGTGGTACAGTGATTGAATGGTTGCTGCAGTACAGAAATAAAAGCAAAGGAACGTACTGAAGCAGAGCTGCCTGAGAGAGACAGAACAGAAACCCAGTGCACTGCAGCTAGGTTGAAATTCAGTATGTAGCAATAAAAAGTAATTTCTGTACCCCAGCCAAGGTCACTTCAACTGGAGTGAGAGTCTAGAAGATAATGTTAGAAGTGCAGGATCATGAGGAGGGGACTCTGGAGGAGTGCAGTGCTCAGCACCATCCTGTGTATGTTGAGGGTCCTGTGATAGCCGTAGTCACAAAAGGTGCATTTGAGCAGAGAAGAGCAGATGTTCTCCATACTATGCTTGTACTTTCCCTTTACCATCTTTTTGCCATTCTAAGACTTTATAAAGAAAATTAGGGTGTAAGAGCATGAGACACTTTAAAGAATCAGCAGGTGAATACCAATTCTTTGAAGATAAGCACAATGTGGCTCAGAGGCCCTGTTGATTATCCAACAGCAATTTGATCTCCTGCTCTGTTGGTTCAGTGATTTGACACATGGTGCTGGCATTGTTATTTAGGGTGTTTTATGTAAACCGGTAGGAGCTGGTTTATCCTGTTTAGAGTGTAAGCTAGTTCTCCCATTCTCCCAGCCAAACATAACAATTCCATTACTGTGAGTGCTTTCCTTATTTGTCTCTGAACTCTTAACTATGATCACAAACAAAGCAGTTATGACCTCTGTCTTTGACATGAGGTTGTCAGATTTTTCTTAACATGAGATGCTGCCTTGCCTGGCTTTGGATAGTTGTTCCCCATTATCTTCAGAAATGAAATCTTTCTAGAAAAGGATGCTACTATTTGAAGAACCATCGTTGTACCAGTGTTTCTCAGGCTGCAATCCTGGATTGCTGGTCAGCCATAAAACATGGCAAATTACTAGCAGATAGACAGTTTTAGCATTGTTTCTTTTTGGGAAATTTTAATAAGTAACAGGGAAGCAAGCATGGCCTTGTATATTGCTTGTTTAATTTTTTGAATGAGCAGATAGTCCTATGATTTGTTTATGTCTGGGTTGTTGGGAAGCACTGTGCTTGGGCTCTGCTGTGGTGGGCCTGGTTATCATGGACATGAGATGCCGTCTGTCCTGCCTCTGATCCGGAACATGGAAGCCACAAGCACTGGTCTGCAGGAAGAACTAGTACAGCTCCTATTGTAGCCTGCTTGTGGCCATCTAAACTTGGAAACTGTATGATCCTTGGTTTTCATACATAAATCCTTGGACTTGGCCAGTCCTGCTATTGTCATTCTCAGAAACATCTCTGTTATTTTCTTCATGGCTAAGTGCTATGGCACATCTGTGTCACCTGAGCCATAGATGGGCTGCTCTCCCTGCAGTGCTCCATCCAAGCAGTTTCCAGACAGGTAATTTTACACAATGGCTCAGAGTGTTCAGTTCTCCAGTTTCTGAGGAAATTCAGCGTTTGCGAAACTGAACAGATGGATCTGAGTTCCAGTGTGTAGACGCGGAACTATGTTTTATTCCCACATCCTGAATGAGTGCTGCAACCGCTAAGGAAGGGCAAGGAAACTGCTGCTTCCTCTGCTCATGCTGTGTAGTAGAGATGTTGCCCTTCCTCATCAGAGCAAAGGGGTAGGCAGGGCAGAGCTCAGCAAGCTGAACTGCAGATGAAAAGCAGGGCCTCCTGTTGCCCTGCATGAACAGCCTGAGCCCCCCGAAGAAGGGGTTTTAAGGAGCTTCTTCCTCCTCAGTGCTCCCTGGTGCTGGTTGAACCAGCTCAAGGTGCAGAGAACAGTTTGGATGGATTGCACCCTTTCCTGCACATTGCATGGGGAACTTACTTGCTGAAATCACAACTGTTGCTTCTGCTGCAAAATCTGGAGACTACAATAGTTTTATGTCCTTTTGTGCAGCCCTGCTGTGCCAAAAACGTAGGTCCACAAATAGATTAACGGCTTGGTCCTTAGGGGACATTAACACCACAATACCCTGGAAGTATGTGCTTGTACAGGGGAAGAGTAGCGTTTGGCACTGCTTTCTTCCCAAACCTTCCTCCCAGCAGGCTGCATATTAAATATACATTAACTCCCCCAATAACTGCACAATTATGACAGTTGAAATAGAATTAGAGGAGCTACCGTAAAGCCCAGACCCTGTGTCCCACTCACCGCAGGCTGCTGGCAGAGCACCTGTCAGTTGTGATTTGCATCTGTGCGATTGTTTCTTCCCTGAAAGGAAAAACCAAAAAAGCCAGGCTTGCTTCTAGCTACCCTGAGAAGCTTCTCAGTCACAGCAACAGCTATAAGGCATGGCCAGGATAGCTTCTCATGTGTGCATCACCATGCTCTTAGAAGCACAGGTGACACAGCACTGACAACCAGTTCCTTGCATCTCCTTGCACTTCTGCTCCTGGTGGAATGTCTGCCACCTGTTACAAAAAAAATCCAGCTGCAGCACATCCAAAATCTACACCAGTATTTCTGTCAATAGATTTTTTAGCCTTCTATTTGTATATAGAGTACACAATAAAATAGTCATACAAGAAAAAAACAGCCCACTTTCTCTAGAAAGCTCTAAGCTGCCTAGGATGGTCTAACACCCAGAGTCCTGTGATATATGCAGTAGCATCATTCAAGATCCTTCTTTTAAATTAGCAACATGCTTAGCAGGAGAAATAAGAAAAAGTGTCTTCCAAATACCTAGTATAATGCATTGGCATTTTTAAAGGTTGATCTGAACTTTCAGCATTTGTTCTGGTAGCCCTAACTCTGAAATTTCAGTATATTGTATTCATTGCTTTAGGTGGATCCCTTCTTTCCAAGCTAAGACCAAGCACCAAGGCAGTTGCACTTTAAAGATAATAATGTCTTTAGCTAAATAAGCCCAAGACTGTGATTTTTTAAAAATGTAGCTCTAACCCATTTGTTGCAAATTATGACTTTCTGTGTTTGCACTGCTGTGACTATGCCGGTTCCTGATGTGGGCTCATTAATAGATTATTTCCTTGTTAGCTGTAGGTAAAGCTTTGACCTGGAGCTGATTAGGGAAAAGAACTTCTGTATCTATTATCTTTTCTCTTTCATAATTAGTATAATTATGCTTCTGTGCCCCAGACAGCAGTCTCAGACAGTCTGCTGTGGAGCCACAGAAACCGTCTGGACTCCCAGAATGGGAGTTTGCTGTTAAGCAAGGGATACCTGGGTTCTGTGGTGTCAGGGAAAAGCTGAATTACAGTATTACACAGAAAGTAACCAAGCTAGTGGAGAGAGATTTCCCTTCCTCCCCACCCAGTTAAATCCAATTAACCGTGAAGAATGCAAAAAGCAGGTTTTGTCATTTCCACTTTTTAAAAGATAAACTGGCACACCTATGAGACAGAACCAGTCAAGGGCACAGTACTTCAGTTTATAGGTGAAAGTGACAGGCATTGTTGAGGAGGAGAGCACCCAACTGAAACTGCTCTGGTTTTGACACAATAATACAGCTTTTTAGTAATGTGTTCACCTGCTCTCTGTTAGCTGATGGAGAGCGTTTGCAGCTGGGCAGAGTGGGTGTGACTGGGACTAGTCCAGCACTGGGCTGGGGGCTGCTCTCCAGCAGCGAGGGGAGGGTTTTCCCTTCCTAGGGTGCACCTGCTGCCTCTTAAGTGAGGTTACAAAATAAGAGCAAAGGAGGAGAGGCCTCTTTTCAAGGTAGATCATGGCAACTTTTAGGGGAAAACAAATTAAGAAGGTGAGTTCAGTTTAATACCTACTACTGATGTGTGTGGAAGGCACTGAGCAATGTAATTGGTGAGAAATCTTGAAACTTAAAATTTGAAGGATTTCCAGAGTGTGTTGGAGAGCAATAACAATTGTCTTTTCTATTGCCTCTTGCCCTTCCCGCCGTGTTTGCACGTCCAAGTATGTTATGAGTTACTCTTCCTTGTAGTGTAACTGCTCTGACAGGATTTAGCAGGAGTTGCTCTTCATGGCCATCTTGGGTATCATTTCTCTGGTGCTGGGGAAGTGTAATTCCAGTCATGAAATGGCAAGTGTGGCTGAAATGCGAAGTTCCATAGAAGGAGAAAGGAGATTATGGTAGTAGGTAATTGTGAGGAGGAAGCAATTTAACTCCTTTCTTGGGCTCATGGCTTGGAGTCCCTGCCTTGTGCTTTACAGTGGAGTTTTCCAGTGAGGTGGGAACAATTGGTTATTCAGTGGGAGCAGCCTTCTTCCAACTTTCTGAATGAATCTTGCAACCTGAGGGATTTGTAGTCTGAGTGCCTATATCCGAAGTGAAGAGGGAGGCTCTAGTGTTTCATGCTCGTCTCCATATAATGATAAATGCATGAGCAGCCACTGGAAGAGAGGAGAAAGCTCAGGCTCTGGGATACTGTTAGCTTAAGTGTTAAGATGCTTTCTTGGGAACTGAGAATCATAAAATTGGATCCCCTTCAGAACAGAGAGAGTTTAAGGCCTAATCTACCATATCTCAGCTAAATGCCAAGTTAGTTATGGTCTAACAGCAATGACTCCTGCCTTTAAAGTAGGACTAGAGGTGTTTTCTTTTAACCAGAGGATGTGCATCACAGACCAGTGATGCTGCTTCTTCATAACGACCTGAAGGTGCCAGGGAGGCTGTGCTCTGCCACTTGCCTGCATCTCCTGAGGAGTCTCATTGTCTTTGGACTTTGGGTAAGCTCCGTGATGCTGTTGACACATTCCCAAGTTCCACTCAAGGCCCAGTGTTTGGTTAGATCCTGCAATGCTACCTGTGGAGCTGCTCCAGTCCCACTGTGGCTGAATTCCTTGCTGTTAGCCCTCAGCACTGTGAGAAAAGAAATCACTGAAACATATGAAAATACTTCGTGTAATGAAGCACCTGGTAACTGACAAGGGGTAATTAGATTTCTTTTCTTTTTTTTGGATTGGTTGATTGTTTTTACCATATGACTTCTAAAAAAAGAAATTTTAAAAAAACCCATTAAATAAAAACATAACCCAGTTGGAAAATGATAAAACCGCTCTGGGTTGTGCTGTGGTGTAGCTATCCATGTTCTTTCTGTGCTCCACATGTGATAAAATAGCCTGGGAGAGGCTCTGTGATACCGTCCCAGGCTCCTTGCCTGTAGGCGTTCTGTGAGCAAACGCAAGGATGGGCGGTGATGAGGGGTGTGTCACCTGCTCTGGTTTGATGGGCGAGGCAATGAGTGTGAGGCTGTGATTAAGGCTCTTGTGATGGGCCGTGAGAAAGTGAAAGGCTTGTCTGTGTTGTCACTGGAAATTGAAAAGGACTTTTGTGATGTATGGACAAGTCTGCTTCTGTACTTAACTGTTTTCAGGCTGTGATTAAATGCTCTTACAGTAATGATGGTCTGATTTCTTTTTTTTCTTTTTTTTTTTTTTTTTAAGGCAGCATTGTTTTGTTAGTGTCATAACACATTTTGGAAATAAATTTGTAATTGAGCACAAGAGCTCGTGTGTTTAAATTAGGTTAGCGTCTTGGGGCCCAAGGAAACAGGTAAAACCTCCTGTCAAGAGGAATGAAGGCATTTAATCCTGGATTACCAAAGAGAAATTTGAGATGCTGCCTGCATGTGGAAACGTTTCAAGCTTTAGCTAGATCTTTACTAACTTTGAGACTGAGTTCCAGAAGAAGAAGAAGCATTAATTAGTTTATTAACTGGCTGCTACTGACCTTTCTCTCTGTTCACTTACGCTGCTAATGCTTTCTGTGCCTTCCAGAAGGAATCACAGCTTAGGCTGTCTTCCTGTGGAGCTTGCAAACATTTACTTTGCAGGGTGGGTGAAACCTCTCCCTTGAGCTGATAAGGAGCACTCCGGGTTAGAAGTGTAACTGCTCAAAGTGAGAGAGCTCCCAGTTGGGCAGGGTGGAGACTTGGAGTGCTCATTAGCAATGTCCCCGTTCCCTTGGGGACAAGGCTGGCACGGAACAGGTGAAGGAACCTGGTGATCTTACACTGTTTACACAACTTACTGCCAGTTGACCAAACAAATAAATAAACTTGCCTGCTGACTATATCCAGAATGAGTCAGGCCATTTTACAAGAGGTCTGTGTTGGCTACAGAAGTGTAGGTGTTTTCTTCTTGTGAAAGATATTGAAAAAGAGTGAGACTGACTTGCTTCTAATGTGTGAGGAAGTTCTGGCATTTGCTCCTTGAGTTTCCTTACCTCTTCTTTGCTTGTTACATTTGAGTGTATTGCTTTTTTCCTAGACTTTCTGAATATAATTTATTTTTATTAGCTATCCAGTCATCACACCATCTTCCAGCCTGAGAGAATTAGTCACCCCTAGGTGCATTTTAGCTTTCTCATTTTCAAGATGTCCTAAAATAAAAAATTTTTAAGTTTTGGTGTGGCTCCCATGTGGGGGTACTTGAAGACAGTGTTGTTCACTGACTTTCCTTTCAAAGTATCCAAAGCGAGGGGCTTATTGTTCATACTTTTTGTTTCTCTTAAATGGAAGATGTGAAAGGGTCACAGTGCACATCAATGAATTTGTAGTCCTACATAGCATCTTGGTTTAGATCCCATTCCTTGCCACTTTGTGAGAAAAGCTTTTTTATTAATTTTCTTACAGGTTACAAGTATTCTTTTTATAATACTAGTTTCTGTAGGCATGGTAAACAGGTTATTGAGTTGTGGGGTAGAGGGGATTTAAAAAAAAAGAGAGGAGGGGAATAAAGAGAGCTCATTTCAGTGGCTGTAAAACCTGGTATGATGTTCTCTTCTAGAGTCCTATGTGAGCTCCTGTTGATGATTGAGGTCTTTTGTTCATTTCCTGGGCTTAGTATCGATGGCCACAGTAATAAAGATCCACGGAAGGAAAATGTCATGAAGGCATAAGCAGGTTTGGGCTTTTTTTGACTGATGGAAGGTAGTGCACAAGCATGCAATTTATTAAAATATTCCTCTGTGAACAGAAATAGCACAATGACAAATAGAATTCACCTAATAATTCTCAGAATGGCTTTTTATTTTTGCTCTTAAAATTTCTTTGCCCTCTGATGCTGTCGAGTCAGAGTGGTGAGCCTGTTAGAAGAGAGGACAGCTTTGAAAGGCTCCTGCAAAGCTGCAGTCACAGTGCAGTGAGGTTTAAAGGTCTGAGACTGTTGAAGGGTGAGGAAAGCAGGATTTCTTAGGAGATGTAAGAGGTCTTCTAACTGATGCATAAAAATCTGAGTGTCCCAAGCAGAAGTAACAGCCTGAGAAATGGTGTTTACTAAAGACCCTCCTTCTCTGTTAGGATAAATCTGTTCCTAATCTGTTGGGGAAATAGATCTCTTCAGCACCTGAAAATGGATGCAAAAGAAATCTTCAAATCCCTGGAAGAATTTGCAAGCTGCAGAAAAACTCCCAGTGCCCTGCATAGAATTTAGAGGGTTTTTTTGTGGTTTTTATTGGCATCCTGGTAGAGCTGCAGCTCTGTAAACTGAGCTCTGGCTGCCGGGATCGATTTCTCTGCCATTCCCATGGATGCACTTTACACCGAGCTCGGTTCCTAGGGGCTGCTCTGTAGGTAGTGCAGTCTGCTCATGGTTTGTGTTCAGGTCCCTGCTTATGAGGCCCGTGGCGAAACCGGACACTCAGGAGGCTGCCTTTGCAGTGTAAATGATCCTCTTTGTCTCGGCCTGACTCCTTCAGTGGTGAAATTGCATCCACAGCAAAAAATAGTTTCTCTCCTCAGGCTGTCTTCCCTCTCCTTCCCCTTTCTGTGTTATGCCAGGATTGTGCTGTTTTTCACTATTTCTATTACAGTTTTTTTTTCTTTTTCTATAAGGAGAATATTGAATGAGATGGCGCATTTTCCTTTTCCTTTCAAGCCAGCCTTTCCTCTGTCACATACGATCCACTCAGAAATCTCTAGTCCATGTCTTACTGTGATTGGTAGCAGTCACCAGATGGTGCTTCTGGTTCAGTGTAGCTTGTGTGCATCTTGGAGTAAAAACGGTGGTGAGCCTGACTGGAGCTGTGCAAACACTGCCCAGTTGTTGTACTGCTGCCTGATGGGCAAGGGTGAGTGCAGTTCACTCACTTCTGTGTCAGTTCTTACACCTTCATGGTTATGCTGTGCCTGCATTGTCTTGCCTTGGACTTTCTCACAAGTCCTATATCCACTGTCATCTTAGTGCTTTCAGACTTTATGAATTGCCTTTTGGGAAGTACCTTTGGCTGCTGCGAGAGTTTCTTGGATCTCAAAAGGGCAAGAGGGTCAGATCAGCACCGTCTGAAACAGCTCTCACACGCTGAGCTCAGCCTCGTAAAGCAAGGCTCTGAGAAAGCTCTGCATTTCACAACAAATTCCCAGAATCTCTACTACTTACATCCCAGGTTTTTCAGTGTATCTGGACTGTTTTGCGACCAATCAAAAATTGTATTAAAAAAAAAAGTTTACTTTGTAAATCCGTAATTGGGAGAAGAAAAAAAATATTTCAATAAGTATGGAAATGGATGTTACTGTAGTCTGATCCACAGTTAGTCTGCACTCAAATACTTCTTAAAGTGGCCAGCTGAGTGTTGGCTAGTTAATGTAAGATGTTAAAAAGAAGTTGAAGTACCTGTTTATATTCTAATAATCAGGTGTCTTTCCAAGGTTTTCAGTGTGCACAGTTTGAAACCTTTTAAGGTTCCAAGAGTTGGTGGTGTATTTGGCCATGCACTTTCTATAGACTTCAAGATTTGCATCGTTCTTTCGCAGAATATTCTGAGTTGGAAGGGACCCACAATGATCATCAAGTTCATCTCTAAAGTAAATGGCCCTTCACCCATAGTGATGGGAGGGTTTTGTTTTCTGCATGTACAGATTTACACTCAAGGAAGATAATTTCAGTGTCTTCACCTCCAATTGTCTTACCCCAATGGGCCAAAGAATGCATTTGAGTAGAAAACACCTTTTGCAATCCCCATCAGCTCCTCGAGGTCACTGCTGATGAGTTGGGATGGGGCCTTTCTGCCTGCAGAGCTGCCAGCCAGTGGCAGGATGCACTTCTCAGCTTGACACGTGGGGCAGTTCACTGCAGGCTGGTGAAGTTTGCACGGGAGGGGGGGCTGCTTTGCTTAGTGTTTCCTGCTGTTATTTCCAAACAAGGGAATGCAGTGTGCCTGTAACGCTGAGAACAAGTCCTGTTACACTGGTCTTGCTGTGGAGGCAACTACAAGGATGGTTGTTGAATTGTGTGGCACTTCTCCAGCTGGAAGTTGATTCTGGCCGGTGAGGTTTGGGTTTTTTCCCCTTGCCAGTACTTGATGTGATTAAAATTGGAAGGGAAACCATTGGACTTTTACTGGGGAAAAAGCAGCAAGTAGACCTGCATCTCTGTTTCTGGGGTCTTTTTAGTGTTTTGGGTTGGTGGGGGGTTTTTTTGTTGGGGGTTTTTTTTTTTTCTGTTCAGCATCTTCCCCATTTTTTGATGATGCACATAGGATTTTGTGGGTCATAGTGAAATACTTGATTGATCATATTATGAAAAATCAACAACAAAGCTGTCAGTTTTGTATTGCCTACTGTGTGTGCAGTGATGGGTTTGACTGCTCACCATTGTGAACAAGAAGAAAAAACCTTGGGGTGCCCAATTATAGCAGCAGTGAGAGGAAATTCAGAAGAGCAATTTTGGCTTCCTCCATTGCCTTTATGTTGGCCTCTGAGTGAGTGGCCGTTCCACTCCTTTCAGATTTCACAGCAGCAAGAGCACTAATGGCAGCTCTGTGCAATCCTGACTTCTCATGTCCGTGAGACTGAATCAATGCTTTTCCTTCCACATTTAGTAAAACAATTTTACATGCACAGTGAGCAGCTATTCTTGTCTATACCTGCTTTGAGGTGGACTAGATGAAGTGGAAGGTTTTATAGAAAGCCATCTCTTTCATTTGTTCTCCCTCACCCACCCTTTTTCTTTTTCTTTTTTTAATAAACTGCTTGACAATGGAACGGTTCTCTAAAGGAGGTGCTTTTAAAGCAAAGATGAGGAAAAGCCAAGTATTTTAATAGGTCTTGCCTCGTAAGAGGTAGAAGTTTAAAGCAGGAAAAAAGAAGCTAACATAAACAGAAAAAAAGCAGTTGAACTCTCCCAGTTCAAGCATACGAAAATCAGGTGCTGTTACCACAGAATCTGAACACTTAAATTCATAACGTGCTTATTGCTGTAACATTCCCATGGTTTGGAGCAGAACCTTTTGGAAGGGAGTTGTGACCTAGAAACTGAGTTTAGGGGTTTAGATACCTAAGGTAGGTTCTAAGTAGAGTTTAGATGCTGAAATCCATGACTGCAGTTTGTCTATTCCCTGTTCAGTCACTCCTTACCCTTGGAGGTGATGAACTTCCCTGACATCTCTGACCAGCTGAATTTTCCTTTTGTACCACCCAGGACTGCTTAGAATGAGAGTCCCACAGCACAGCTCATTGGGAAATGTGACCTGACCCCAAAATGAAGAGTTTCTTTGCCTAAGTTGTGATCAAAGTAGACTTCCTGCTTGGGGGAGCCAAGTTCCTGGCAAGCATCACACCTCTGTTTTGGCTGCTTTTAAATTGTAGCTGTGAAAGGAGAGCGCCCACAGGGGAAGGTACTTGCCCGTGAAGAGGAAGGCAAGAGGTCAAGTGCTATTTCTGAGCACTGTCT
The DNA here is from genome assembly GCA_013390045.1 of Picathartes gymnocephalus. Classification (NCBI taxonomy): domain Eukaryota; kingdom Metazoa; phylum Chordata; class Aves; order Passeriformes; family Picathartidae; genus Picathartes; species Picathartes gymnocephalus. The sequence continues at coordinate 182,857 of WEKY01043546.1, forward strand.
TTTAATGTGCTGTTTAGTATTAACATCACATTCATAAGCAGAAATGAGAACAGGCAGCAAAGCTCTTCATTCCCATACTACAGAGTCATGCTTCCCCTTAGGCATAGTTCTCTCCCTCTGGCCCAGCACATGCATTATTTTAGTTTGTGTTGAGTGGCAGGAGGAATCCCCTTCCTCGAGGAGAGGCATGTCTTGAACTAATGCTCTTTCCCCTGCACTGAAGGCTTGAATCTCTTCTGGCAGTCATTTAAAAACAGTGACCACTCTTTCTAACAGGAACCTAGCTGCTTTTTGGAAGATGTTTGTGTGTCGGGGTAGGCAAAAGATGTCTTTTCAGCTTCTGCAGCAAAAGGTTGTGTAATGTATAATCTCTCTTCTTAACTGTAATTGACTATCAGTGCTAACTGAAAAGGCAAGCACTTTGTTTGCTCTTTTGCAGGAGTTTGGGAATGCTTGTTAGCAGCAGGGCCTTCCATGGATCAGTGTCCGCTCACTGCTTGGTCTGTATTTTAGAGGCAAGCAGGCAGGCATCACATATGCAGCAAACCTTTGGCTCCTTTATCCGCACAAGTATAACACACAACCCTCCTAAAAGAGGGCACTGGCTTTCCAAGAGTGACAATCCAGGGCTTTCTCTTTAGGTAGAACTTCACGGTGTAACTTAACACCCATGTGTAACTTGTGACTATCAACTGGCAGCAAACTGCTTTCTTAGGAAGAGGAACAAAGTGGCTGCTAATACTCCCAGCTAGATAAATGTCAGTTGTACCTGACCATATGCATAGGGAAGAATAACCATAGGCACCAGCACAGACTGGAGGCTGATCTGCTGGAAAGCAGCTCTGCAGAGAAAGACCTGGGTGTCCTGGTGGACAACAAACTCTCCATGAGCCAGCAGTGTCCTTGTGGCCAAGAAGGCCATTGGTATCCTGGGGTGCATTAGGAAGAGCATTGTCACAGGTGGAGAGATGTGATCCTGTCCCTCTACTCAGCCCTGGTGAGGCACATCTGGAGTGCTCTGTCCAGCTCTGGGCTCCTCGGCACAAGAGAGACACAGAGCTCCTAGAGTGGGTCCAGTGGGTCCAGCAAAGATGATTAAGGGACTGGAGCATCTCTCACAAGGAAAGGCTGAGGGAGCTGGGCCAGTTCAGCCTTGAGAGGAGACAACAGAAAGGGGAGCTCAGTGTTTATAAGCATCTGAAGGGCGGGTGACAAGAGGACAGAACCAGGCTCTGCTCAGTGATGCCAAGCAATAGGACAAGAGGCAACGGGCAGGAACTGAGGCACAGGAAGTTCCACCTGAACACGAGGAAGAACTGCTTTACTGTGCAGGTGGCCGAGCACAGTAGAGATTGCCCAGAGAGGCTGTGGAGTCTCCCTCACTGGAGATACTGAAGAAATGTCTGGATGCAATCCTGTGCAATGTACTTGAGGATGACCCTGCTTGAGCAGGGAGGTTGGACCAGATGAGCCACTGTGGTTCCTTCCAACCTGACCCATCCTGTGACTCTGTGATATGGGTTCTTAGATGTGTATTTGGGTAGTTCCATAGTGCCCAACTGCAAATGCATGAAGAGAGCACATAGGAATACTTGCTGGATTCAGGAAAATTTGTTCTCTTCAGACTGAAGTTTTCTTCTTTCCTTCACACTTAAAATGTGTTTTTCTGGGGGGAGTCTGAGAATGTCTAACTAAACTGCTTGCCTGGCTTTCCCAGGAAGCAGCTGCTGCTGTGCAGCAACAGAGAATGTGGTGGAGGAGGAGGCAGCACTGCTTTCTTCATGTAACAGTCACAGCTGCAGGAGATCTGAAACCTCGTGGCTACACTTGACCTGGTTTCCTTGTCAAAAGCACATCTGGTTTTCAATTTGATTTAACTTGGAAGCTATGCTCTGCCTGTGCTGTGGCTAGGAGTCCTGAGATGCAAATCCTTCTGTAAAGTGCCAGTGTGTTGCTGCTGGGAAAATTACCAAGAGAGCAGATCTAAATGTTGTCTTGGTAGTCCTATGAAAGAGGCTCACCTTTGTCTTGTCACCTTACGTGGCTGCAATTTGTGCCTGGCAATTTTAATGTTCCAGGAACTGTCAGACCCCCTTTTCCTCCCTGTACTGCTTTGGTTTGGCTGGTATCACTTGGCATCCCCTCACAGTGACATTGTCTTAGTACAGGTGACTTCCCTCTGTGCTGGTATTTGCTGCCTGGCATTGTGGACAAAAGGAGCTCAGAGTGCCCTCTGCAAGGCACATTTTGCTGTGCCACGGACTTGGTCCCTGTCTTCCCTGGAGCAGCTCAGTTGAGGAGTGTCTGCAGCTTGCCTAAGGCTCCTACAGGAGCTGGGTCAAGGTGGAAACAGGCTGCTCCTGGTTGCATCCTCTGCCAGAGGCACTGGAATTCTTTGGTGCAAATGAGCAATCATTTTCATCTTAAGTGCTGGGACAATAAATGCCTGCAAACTGCAGCCCTCTGACAAAATGCCTGCTTGCTTCTGGTGTGGATAGTGTTCACAGAAGAGACAAACAGAGGGGAGATTTGCCAGAGTTACTGATTATACAGTCCCTTTCAGTATCCTGTCTTAGGAAGGCTGTGTGGATGCTGTAAATGTTCAAATACAGACTCAGCATTTGGAGTCTGGATGTTCTGAACCAGGGCCTGGCCTGAAGGGCTGTCATGCAAAACAAAGGCACTGGTGTGGCAGTGGAGGACGGAACAGCTAATGGATGTTTTCCCTTTGCTCGACATCTGTCACCTTCCCCCATGCCAGCCCTTCCTCTGTTTATGGCAAACCATTTGCTCCCATTAATTAGAACTGGAGTGCTGCCATCTGACCAGCTTTGTGCCTGTACAAATGTCAACAGAGCCAGGACTACACAGGTGGGGAGAAGGGCCAGTCAGAGGAGATCTGCTGCATCTGTTTGGGGAGGGATAGATGGGCGGAAAATGCCACCCCCCCCTTTCCAAATCAGGCACATTGGCCTACAACAATAATTGAAATGCAGACTGGGAGCCCCAGGATGCCACTTTATCCAGCCCTTTTCAGAGCAGACTGCACTTTAAGGCATCCCCTCCAGTTAAATCTCTTTACCAAAGTGGTCTGTATGAAGCCTTACATACAAGAAGATAATGGTGCTGTCATTTTTACAAATAATCACAATGGGAGCACAAAAATAAGAGGAAGATGATTACGCCTGAAAATCCAATGAGGTTCCAGTTGCTAATGCAGTGGAAACTAAAAGGAAGCTGAACCACAATCCCAAGCTNAGTGTTTATAAGCATCTGAAGGGCGGGTGACAAGAGGACAGAACCAGGCTCTGCTCAGTGATGCCAAGCAATAGGACAAGAGGCAACGGGCAGGAACTGAGGCACAGGAAGTTCCACCTGAACACGAGGAAGAACTGCTTTACTGTGCAGGTGGCCGAGCACAGTAGAGATTGCCCAGAGAGGCTGTGGAGTCTCCCTCACTGGAGATACTGAAGAAATGTCTGGATGCAATCCTGTGCAATGTACTTGAGGATGACCCTGCTTGAGCAGGGAGGTTGGACCAGATGAGCCACTGTGGTTCCTTCCAACCTGACCCATCCTGTGACTCTGTGATATGGGTTCTTAGATGTGTATTTGGGTAGTTCCATAGTGCCCAACTGCAAATGCATGAAGAGAGCACATAGGAATACTTGCTGGATTCAGGAAAATTTGTTCTCTTCAGACTGAAGTTTTCTTCTTTCCTTCACACTTAAAATGTGTTTTTCTGGGGGGAGTCTGAGAATGTCTAACTAAACTGCTTGCCTGGCTTTCCCAGGAAGCAGCTGCTGCTGTGCAGCAACAGAGAATGTGGTGGAGGAGGAGGCAGCACTGCTTTCTTCATGTAACAGTCACAGCTGCAGGAGATCTGAAACCTCGTGGCTACACTTGACCTGGTTTCCTTGTCAAAAGCACATCTGGTTTTCAATTTGATTTAACTTGGAAGCTATGCTCTGCCTGTGCTGTGGCTAGGAGTCCTGAGATGCAAATCCTTCTGTAAAGTGCCAGTGTGTTGCTGCTGGGAAAATTACCAAGAGAGCAGATCTAAATGTTGTCTTGGTAGTCCTATGAAAGAGGCTCACCTTTGTCTTGTCACCTTACGTGGCTGCAATTTGTGCCTGGCAATTTTAATGTTCCAGGAACTGTCAGACCCCCTTTTCCTCCCTGTACTGCTTTGGTTTGGCTGGTATCACTTGGCATCCCCTCACAGTGACATTGTCTTAGTACAGGTGACTTCCCTCTGTGCTGGTATTTGCTGCCTGGCATTGTGGACAAAAGGAGCTCAGAGTGCCCTCTGCAAGGCACATTTTGCTGTGCCACGGACTTGGTCCCTGTCTTCCCTGGAGCAGCTCAGTTGAGGAGTGTCTGCAGCTTGCCTAAGGCTCCTACAGGAGCTGGGTCAAGGTGGAAACAGGCTGCTCCTGGTTGCATCCTCTGCCAGAGGCACTGGAATTCTTTGGTGCAAATGAGCAATCATTTTCATCTTAAGTGCTGGGACAATAAATGCCTGCAAACTGCAGCCCTCTGACAAAATGCCTGCTTGCTTCTGGTGTGGATAGTGTTCACAGAAGAGACAAACAGAGGGGAGATTTGCCAGAGTTACTGATTATACAGTCCCTTTCAGTATCCTGTCTTAGGAAGGCTGTGTGGATGCTGTAAATGTTCAAATACAGACTCAGCATTTGGAGTCTGGATGTTCTGAACCAGGGCCTGGCCTGAAGGGCTGTCATGCAAAACAAAGGCACTGGTGTGGCAGTGGAGGACGGAACAGCTAATGGATGTTTTCCCTTTGCTCGACATCTGTCACCTTCCCCCATGCCAGCCCTTCCTCTGTTTATGGCAAACCATTTGCTCCCATTAATTAGAACTGGAGTGCTGCCATCTGACCAGCTTTGTGCCTGTACAAATGTCAACAGAGCCAGGACTACACAGGTGGGGAGAAGGGCCAGTCAGAGGAGATCTGCTGCATCTGTTTGGGGAGGGATAGATGGGCGGAAAATGCCACCCCCCCCTTTCCAAATCAGGCACATTGGCCTACAACAATAATTGAAATGCAGACTGGGAGCCCCAGGATGCCACTTTATCCAGCCCTTTTCAGAGCAGACTGCACTTTAAGGCATCCCCTCCAGTTAAATCTCTTTACCAAAGTGGTCTGTATGAAGCCTTACATACAAGAAGATAATGGTGCTGTCATTTTTACAAATAATCACAATGGGAGCACAAAAATAAGAGGAAGATGATTACGCCTGAAAATCCAATGAGGTTCCAGTTGCTAATGCAGTGGAAACTAAAAGGAAGCTGAACCACAATCCCAAGCTGTTCCTGCCAGGCTGGCTTTTCTGCTGTGATTTAGGAGTGTACAGCTGTGTTGCCATGACATTAGGAGGAAATGTGCCTATCCTGGGATGATTTTCCTTGTGCAAAATACTATGAAGAGAAAGTATTTAATGTGGTAGTTGAAGCAAATCTTGAGTTAACCTAGATTGGCTTGGCTGGGTTGTAAAAGAAAAATCCCTGCAAATCTTCCTGTGGCTGCCTCCAGCAGTGATGGTTCTGCTTCTGCTGGGACCATGAAACAAGAGGGTGGCACTGGTTTTAACACTGAGGATCAAACCTCATCTTAAAAGGAAGTAGAACAGCAGACTTCCCTCACTCCTTCATATAATGGTGGGAAGTGTTTCTTTGTGATGCGGGATGGAGGGGGTTGATGGGATGTGCTTGTGTGTACCCCAGAGTACTTCAAGCTTTTTAGAATGATGATGATCTGAATCCCTTCAGGCATGGAGGACCTGAGTGCCAAGGTTGCAAGTACTCCAAACACCTGAACCAATGGCAAAATGGTCTGGGGGAGAAAGAATGGTGCCTTGTTCTCACAAACTTGCAAGGAAGGAGACCTTTTGAAGACAAGAGTAAAGAGATTTCTAAACAGAAAAGCTTTGGAGGTGTTTTTACACCACGCTGTAGGAAGTATGTAATTCCCTTCTCCATGGCCTGGCATCTGGGCATCCCTCCTTCGTGTTCCCCTGCATGGCTAGGGGCCCTGGCCCCCACTCTGCCGCAGTGACAGTGGTGTTTGTCTGGGGCTTAAGTATCTCATGTTGTGACATCCAAGTCAAGTAAGCAGCTTCCAGCTTCAGTGTTCTCCCATTACAAAGGACAGGAGTAGATCTTTAACAGACCTCTTCCTTGTTTCTCACATTCTTACCACCAGTGCAAGATTATTCTTCCCTCTAAAAATGAGCATTTTTTTTTGTTTTTTTAAAATCACCAGCACCTTCTCTGCTAATGACAGATACTCCCTTTGCTGGTTAGAGGTGAGGCAAGTAAAACATAGAGCTGACTTATCTCCCAAGTTCTGGAAGAATCTCTCCTTGCACAATATTTTCCCTAATTAAACTAACTTAGGAAATCATTTACAGGTCAAAGTAAATGGACTCACTTAATGCATAAACATAGTTGGAAAGCAGAGTGTCTCACAGAGTGATGCACGGAGACCAGTTATTGTGGCTCATGAGTTGGTGGGGGTAGAACTGTCAGTCCTCTGAGACAAAATGTGCCTCAAAATTATTAGTTGTGTCTGCATTAGGTAAACAGAGTCGAGTGTAACAGGAACTTGACAGAGGCATCTTTTTCAGGAAAAAGAAACGTTACCATGTCAGTTAAATAGCAGCGTATTAATTTGCTGCCAAGATGATGATATGTGCCAGTTTTAGTATCAGTGCTGCTGGATTACCAGCAAGCCTTTGCAGGCTTGGGGTGGCGCTTGTCACACAAGTGTAGAAGTAATGGAGAGCTCTGCTGGCAGGGCCGTGCTCTTGGGAACAGCCGACAAGCAAGAGAATGTGCATTTCTGTAGGCTCTGTTTTGCAGACAGGGTAAACCACAGGGTTCATGTTTAAATGCAAGGTCTTGTTCCTCTGCTTGGAGCTTTACTTGGGTAAAAAGATTTGAGCTTTTCTTAAATATTTATTTGAAATCATGTTGAAAATGTGCATATGGAAAAACCACCATTGCCCACCACTTAATCCCTGTCTTCTGTAAGTTCCTTTGCTTCTCCAAGAGTAATCTGTTGTGTTTTTCCTTTCATCCTTTTTGTGTTGGATACTTTTCCATGTCTCTGAGCATCATCACCTGTTGCTCTTAATTTTTGCTTGGGGTTTGTTCACCCTGGTTTGGCTTGTCACCATAGGCTTTTCAGTCATTCCCATAAAAAACCTGTATTGTCCTCTCTGCGAGATGTCAAAAGGTGGGAAATGACAGAACAGATAGGGAAGTGAGGAGAAAAGGTGGGGCAGAAGCTACTTGGATGTTTTTGGGTGGTGACAAGGGTGCCTTGTCACAGCCCCCCGAGGCACAGGAGCAAAGTGCCCGTGTATCGGGAAGAGCCCGTGTTCCTGGGGAAGTGCCGTGGGAAGATCTGGTTTGACCGCTCTGTGGTCTTGGCTATGAGCACACTGTGCCATGTTAGCACCTCTGGAATGAGATTGCTGGAAGCGCACTGAAGAAATGATGCTGAAAGGCAGCCGGTGGGAATGTTCATTGATGGCAGGATTCTTTTCCAAGGAAGGCTGAAGGGGTGTGAGAGCTCTGTTACAAAGCCAGTGCATCCATCTCTTCAGCTGGCTAATGTAGGGAAGTGCACCTGGGCATGGAAAAAAGCAGCACTTGGTCGCTGCAGGGTGCTAGCCTGCCTCAAGACATTCCCATCTGGGAATATGCTGAGAGCTGGGGGAAAGCATTACAGATTGCTGAGTTTTAAATCGCCACATTCCCAAGATACTGAGTGATCTGCATGTGCATAGCAGGGGGGCTTTCCAAGGTGTGTGGCATCGATGGATGGGGTAACCAGCGCTGACAACAAACTCGGGCTCTTAAAAAACGAAGCTTGAGAATTCTTGCAATTGTCACAGAAACATTTTGCAACTGTGGATAGAGCAATTTCTATCTCTTCCCACAGAATAGGCTATTTCAGAACTCAATCCTGATATCCCCTGAAGTTAAACAAAGGGACCAGGAGAACAAGCTTTTGTCTGATGCCCCCAAGAATGTAAGTCCTGGTAATGATTCAGACACACTTTCTTACTGTGTCTGCTTTTCTCTAGCTTGTGAGTAATTTAGATTATACCTGAGGCTTTCAGCTTTTATAATTTTGAGGTTTTTCTTGGTCACAGAAAAATTTAGGTTGGAAAAAACACTTAAGGTCATTAAGTCCAAATGTAAACCTACACTGCCAAGTCCACCACTAAACCATGTCCCCAGGCGCCAGATGTACAGGTCTTTTGAATACCTCCAGCAACAGTGACTCAACCACTTCCCTGGACAGCCTTTTCCAATCTTCCAACCCTCTTGGTGATGAAATTTTTCCTAACATCCAATCTAACCCTCCCCTGGCACAATACTATTTGTTGGAGAATCCCAACGTTTGGGAATGATTTGAAATCAAATAGTAGCTTGACCAGGTACAGCTAAATACCCTAAACCAGTGAATGCTTAGAGTCTCCCCCTTGTCCTGCCTCTGCCAGGTGTGCATTTGTGGCTGCTTGAGCAGTGAGGGCACTAGAACAGTGAATATGTCATATTCACTTGTGTACACAAACACCAATGGAAGACCAGCAGTGAAGCTCTACTGTCTCTTCCTTCCCATAAAAATGCCTCCCTCATTCCCTGTAAACACAGATTTTATGGAGCAGTAGCCTGGGCTCAGCAGCCCGTTAGGTAAGAGTCAAAGCAGAATTGGGAATAAATGTGATGACTAGGCCTCCTGTTTTGAAGTCCCTAGTGATGCCTGCTTTGTTGTTAGCTGGTAAAAATGACAAGGAAAGACAAGTTTCTGCAAGACAGACTTAGAGTGCATTAAATAAATATAAATTTTATTAAAAACACCCACATCTCAGCGTTATCAGGAATGATATAATAATAAACAGCTTTCAAATAACCTGCATTACATTACAATACTTACAGTATTTATAACCATCCTCAGATTCTTTTTATAGACATACTAAACATCTCATGAAAATGAATGAAACTGAAGTAAAAAAAAGTAGAACATAAGCATAGAAAATGCACACAGAAGTTCATTACCTTAGTGTCAAACTGCTAAAGTTTCCTACACAAGTTAACCACTAGCTTTAGAAGTGAACTTTATACTGCTGTGCGTCAATCAAGATGAAAAATTCATTCAAGTAAAGTTGACAACTCTCAGAAACATCTTCAAGTATGGCTATAGTCAACCTGATAATCCTATACAAGCAACTCTGTCTGCTTTGTCATTTGTTCCAACTGAGGCAGGGTTCTGTACACCAAAAATTACAGCTCAGGTATTTACAATACAAAACTGATTCACCAGCTAAGCTTCCTCCTCCTGCTGCCAGCAGTTTGGCAAATGACGGTGCACGGCACATTAACCAAACATCTACTATGGATTACTTGAATTATATAGAATTAAAAAAAAAAATCACCAAAAGATGAAGATATATAATGATTTGCTTAATCTGACGTATAACCATCTTTTTTTTTTTTTTAAAGGCGAAACTTTTGTTTCAATGAGTGGGTAAAGTCACGGACTGAGAAAAAACAAAACTGCCAAAATAAATATTTGATCATTAAACCCAAAGGCCTCCTTTGATTTACTTGAGTTACGTTGTGATTCTGTTGGATAGAATTTCTTTTGACCAAACTTAATCTTACAGTATATTGCACAAGATATAGCTGGGACATGGAGGTTTGCATGTTTAGGGAAGCCCTTGTACAGACTGTACCTTTTTATATTTTATTTTATTCATTACAGTATCCAGGAAGCCTTGTTTAGAGAGTGACTTGAACAACTCTAGCAAACAGTCACTTGCCAAACCCCTGCCTTACATTTTTCCCTTTAATCAGCTCAGTGCATTCTACTTTCTTTTTGTTTATTCATTTGAAACAGTCAAAACATTCTAAATCTCTTAAACACTTCTGTTACAATAAAAAGAGCTAACGAATTTACAAAATTAGTTTTAGTTACACAATACATATACAAGAAAAATAAGAGAAGGGATTCAAAAGAAAAACATTAAATCCCTGTAAAAAAAACCCAACAAAAACAAAAAACCCGAGAATAATATATTTAACCTACAACAGCTTTACATACGCACGGGGTGACACGTTGGCATAGGAGAACATGAGCTGAAATATCCCTGAATTTTTAGAACCAAAAAAAAAAAAAAAGTTGAAGTTCAAGTTATACTTGCTAAAATGTCAAGTATCAAGATTTTTTTTGTTTAGGGTTTTTTTTTGTTTGCTTTTTTCAAAGGCTATTGGGGGAAAAAGATGGTATACAATATATAAACTTTCACACTCAGTTCAATATCCTATTGCCAAACTAGTGTTGAGGTATATGACAAGTAGGAACATCACTCAAACCTTTTAATGTATTTTTTAGCTCACATTATGATATATTTGTAGCAGGCTGAGTAGCACCATGATGTGAATTCAGCTCAAAACCCAAATATATATAGATTTAATATTTTTACAGTACTAAAATACTAAAGCATTGCGTTAAAAAAAGTTTTGTTTACAATTTAATTTACTATACAACTCTCCTGCTTTTTTTTTTTTTTTAATAGAAATTAATGATTTAAAACCACCACAGCAAGCCAGCTGCCTATTTTTTTTTCTATTAATCAACGGAATCGCTCAGAACTAACCCTGTTTCATTCATCTCATGTAGGCATCGGTCTGCTCAGTCTACCTGGAAAAGAGGCCACTTGCACCAAGAAATTACTTGCACCACAATGTATATAATTATCAAAACAAAAGCAGTTCTGCCATTCCATAGTGGGAGCGCACAGATCTCTAGAAACAGCAGAAGCCCAAGCTAACTAGGTGTAGTTTGTTGCATGCTGCTAATTATTACCTGTGGTTAATATAAAATTCTTTCCTTAAAACTGTACATATTTGAGCAATGAACTTGTCATAATAAGTGTAGAAAACAGTTTACAGTATAGCTGTGTGAGATGAGCACCAGAAAAAATGTGTTTTGTGTACTAAAGTATTCCCTTATATCCAGTAAGCCCCATTTTTACCATAACTGACTGTATTAGAAATGGATATGTAGCCCACTAGCTGATGCATGGCTAAACCAAAAGTATTTAAAAGCTTTTTTAGTTTAAAAAAATTATCTTTGCATTTTAAAATCAAAGTAAACTCTTCTTTTTTTTTTTTTTTTTTTTTTTTTTTTTTTTTT
>WEKY01043546.1:194114-257315 GCA_013390045.1 Picathartes gymnocephalus
TTTTAATGTCTTAGTACCTTAGCATTGTTCAAGTTGCCAAGCTTAGGTAGACAAAGTGCTTTTGAAACACTATTTAAAAAAAAATATCTCTCTATTTTATTGTCCTGCTCTAGGACTTGACTGGATGAGCAAAATCCAGAGGTCTTTGTAATTCCCATATGTTAAAAAGTAAGCTTATTTTAACACCAGGTAACTTCAATACATACATGAATGAAAAGGTCCTCCCTGTTGCTGAAGAACGTTTGACTACATCAACATTTTGTTATAAAGGCATTAACTGTTTGACTGATAAAATAAAGACACCATTCTCTTAGATAGCACCATGGTTTTAGAATATTCCAACAAATTCAGTGTTTTGCTGTCTATTTGTCTTATACTTATCTACTTCGTTAAATAAAATCAAAAGACTATTAAGATTACAGTAAAAACTGCATGTTAAAAAACCATAATTCCAGTATTTCAGTACATCATAGATTCAGCACCAGATGTTATTTTAAGATTCCTGCAGTTGTAATACTACAGTATTATTTTTTTAGGGGTCTTTTTTGCTCCTGTTCCATGACTATGCAAACTTGATGACATTAAAAGTGGCCACAGATGTGCAAAACTGTAAGAAAAAAAAAATTCCATTTGCAGAATATCTCTTTCAGTAATAGAGCCAGTGTTTTCCAATGTAAATTGTGAAACAATTTCTTGTTGTGTTCTCTGCTTGTTTTTTTTTTTTCCTTTTCTTTTCTTTTCTTCCTCTTTTTATTTTTTTGCATAGGATGCTTTGGTCTTGTTTCCTACGTGCCATCTGTGACCACTTAAAAAAATCAGTGGAAAGCAAGCGCTCTAGTGAGATTTACCTCTTTTTGCTGGTGTGCTGAGGCTTCTTTCACCGACGAGTTCTGTAAAGACACTGTCTTCTTCTCCACGCTTGCCCTCCCCGAAACCTAAAGCACTGCTACCCTAGTGACAAGGTGTTTTTTCAAATGAGGTAACCAACCAAGGTGTGAAGTCAGATATATCGGTTGTAAGGCCCTGTAACCCGTGTAAAGGCATATGGAGATGTGGTGACGGTGGAGTCCGTGGTGACCGACAGTGTCCTTTGCGCCAGGGACTTGATGAAGCGCAGGTACGTTGGCTCAGAGGGCTCATGGGGCTCCGCAGGCTCCCGCTTGGCTTTTTTGCCGTAGGATTTCTGAGGCACATAGTCCGGGCCGTACTTCTCGCATTCCTCTTCTTTCTCTCTCGCCTTCTCAGCCATCTTTGCCTCCCACAAGGCCAGACCGTGTTTTGGCTCATTCATGCTCTTGTGCTGGTAAAATACAAGGGATATTCTGGTGGGATGGTTCCTGTTGGGATTTTTTAAGGGAGTCGTTGCGTGGAGCTCACGTTTTGCACACTCTATGAGAATTGACCCATGAGATGGAGCAACTGCCACTCCTCCAATTTCTGGATCCAGAAAATTCTGCTCACTATCTGACCAGACTTCATCGGGATCCTCTGCTTTTTCTGGATTCAGCACATCAGTTTTATCTAAACCACCCTGGGGAGTAGTCCTGTCATGATTTTGACCTGGAAGCATGTTAGACAAACCATTAACTGTATGTGAAATCATTTCATTATCCTTATTTTGGAGATGCAGTGAGTTAGGAGGACCACTAAACATACTTGGAGCAGAATGGTAGTCATGTGGTAAATGTGGAGGGGGTTGCATGTGATGATGTTCACCTGTTTTACTCATGGAGGCATAATCCATGCTTGGATTACTCAGATGGGATTTTAATCTTGAGGCAACCTCCATAAAATGGCCATTGGCCTCATGGGTGGAGTAAGAGGAGAATGACCCTCTATGGTGTAAATTTGGCCTAATGGTGCAATTACTGAAGGAGTCCACCTGCATATTTTGGTTTCCATAATTCAAGTACTTGGGACTATAACTCTGGTTATTCCCAAACCTGTGCTGGTATAATGTTTGAATGGGTGGTAGACTTAGTTTAGACATATGGTCTTGGCTCTGACAACTATACAAGTCCATGTGCTGATGCTGGGAAGGGTAGGAGCCCAAGTAAGAGGGGCAGTTGTCCATAGCTATGTTTCCATTGCATTGGTAGGGGGGATATTGGTTATTTTGACTTAAAGATCCTGAATAAAGGTTCATGGGACTGGAAGAATTCAAATAAGACCCCGCAGACTGTGATGAGGTTGTATAGAGGTTCATGGGATTGGACCCTCCATATGGATCTGAAGTGTACGAAGAGTTTGGATAGGCATTGGCTGGATTATGCAACCTTCCATAGAGATTTGCAGAACCTGAACCCGAGTAAGAGTTAATGGGATTTGACTGAGGGTTGTTAGGGAGGGTGCGCTGTGGATGCTGCTGCTGCTGCTGTTGTGTGGCTGGTCCTGAAAGACGTAAAAGATCTGCAGATGTAAAAAGGAAGAAACAAACAACCACACAACAAACAGGCTTTTTAAAAAAAAGGCCCAAAAACAACCAACCACCCAACAAATTACATACTTTATATGAAATTTCTAAGAAAAGTAGATTCATTAACAGACACTCCCTTTCTCATATCTCAAACACCATCCTTTAAGAAGCTGAATAAACACTAAGGCTACTCTTCCTTTTTGGCATGTATCCAATGAGATCAGATGCTAGTGGCAGTGGGGAAAAGAGGACAGTGCAGTCTGTTCAGAGTCACATGCACAAAACCCAAAGAGTTGAATCATCTTTTAGTAGCCCGTGAAATGGAGCATCAAAGTGCTCCCAAACAGCCGTGCACAAAGTGACTTTTTTTTTCTCCAAGAATAAATAATTCTTCTCATCTACATTAACAGAACTGACTCCAAGAAATGTCCCTAGCAGTATGTTAAAACCAGCATTCACTGATAGACAGAGCAGTGCAGTAATAAGTGAGATTAACTGAAGACATAAGAGCAAAAATACAATTCATTTAACTGAAATGGCATCATTTAATGGTCACAACCCTTGCCTGGGTCATGGGACAGCTGACTTCTATTCATAGGTATTTCAGTGACCTTCTGGTTGGCCCTGGATGTATCACTTTATTCCTCTCTGGGAAAACTGCTGTAACAATAAAATAGTTCTGATAACTCCTTGGCTCAGGACTCTCAAATCTGCTGCTGAGAACTGCCATAAGCTCTTACTCCACTATGGAAAACCTGCTTTGCTTTAGGTCTTGAGGCAGAGAGTATAAATAGTGGTAAAGAGGTTACACTTGTATCTCCTGAAATTAGGAGGTTCTCAGTAACAGTGGCAGACATTGAGTGATGTGTAGGTCATTCTTTCTTTGGCAGCAGCACCACACACTTCTCTTCATGGTTTCTAGCACTACTAGTCTTTTAAGGATACTTTACAATACACTGGATGGCAAGCAGAGTTTGCTTCTAGATTTCTACAAGTGTTAACTATCCAACAGTAAAGGATTTCTCAGTGCAACTTTTCTTTATTTTTTCTTCTCTGGAGTTGTACCAAATTTGGCACTCTAATATTTATATAATATGGATATTAGTTTTCAAGAAATCTCTTGCCTTTTTACTTCAATACATTCTTGGGCTGAAAATAATGATTTTCTTGAGGCTGATTATAACTGGCCCTGATTTGTAGGACGCTTACCACTGCTGACCCCGCTCAGATTCCTGTGTTTACCTGCCAGCTGCTTTGCATGACCTGCTGCTTCAGAGATGCCTTGCTTGTTGCGTGCTGCAGCAGACTTCTCTCGCTCAGCTTTGCTGGACCCATTCTCCAAGGAGGAAAGCTTTTCTGCAGCTGCTTTCTTTGCTTCTAGCTTCCTTTGCCGACAGGTCTTAACGGGCTCTGCTAACATCCTTACTTTTCGTCGAAAGGAGGTAAGGACCTGGATGCTGCCATTCCTCTTCTTCTCCTCCTGGCCCTCAGTGCTTCCAAACTCATCCACATCAGAGACTTTGTATAACGGGAGCACGTGGAGCTGCTCATCTTCTGGTGTTTGGCCAATTTCACGATTGTCTTCTCTAGTCAGTGTGCAAACCTGTTAGAAAAGTGTGTTAGAGATCTGAAACTCTACCTCTGCAGTGTGCCTTGCCCTGCCACTGTCAGCACCTGGCAAGCTCTTTGTAAACTGTAAGTTTCTGAGCAATTTTTGCATATCACAACAAACCTGCAAATGTAATTTCTTCCATTACTTTGTTGGACAGTGTTTAAAGAAACAGAAGGTGTATAGATAACTATTTCTTCTATTTGTGCTGAAATGAACAGTTACAGTTAGGGATTATCTCATGTGAAATAAACTCTGTGATCCATTTTACTGTGGCCAGAGAGCTAAAGCAGTGGAATCTGGGACTCCGTATTCACTTGAAGATTCTTTCACTAAAATACATGAGGTAGCTACCTATTAGAGAGAGCGTGCAATATAACACACTGGTGTTGTATTTCACACCCTCTTACAGTGGCAACCTCCAGAACTTTGTGAAGGAGCCAGTCCCTGTAATGTTAAAAACAAGATTTAAGGAAGTTGCTGGTGTCATGAAGGAAGATTTTGTTGTGTTAGTACCAGCTAGAACAGGTATTGGGAGGATCTCTGTGGAAAAAGATGCTGATAGGGACATATTCTGCAGCAAAATCGTTGTCCCAACTTTGGGAAGAAAGCTCAGCAGGAAATGTACATTGTATTGGTGGTGATTAACTTGTGAATTAAGTCAGACCCTGGAAACACGAAAAATGTAGTTGTAATTAAAAAGGCAGATGCTCTCCTTGGTTGTAATAAGAGCTGTACTGTGAATCCAGGGAGCTGCTTCAAACTACAGCCATTATGATTATTCAGAACTGAAGAGTATTCATTCTCATGTTTGCCCCAGCTGTTTTGTCACAGAAGTAATCCAATACACATTGCAAACCAGCTTGCTTTTCTAGTATCTTCTACAGAACTTCTGCTGTACCTGCCAGAAATCAGAACTGAGGAGAGTAAAGGGTACATGGGTTTGCAGACTTTCTGCTCATCCAAAGCAGGAATAAAATCCAAAATTTTCAAAACTCTCTCAGAAAGAAATTATTTGTTTCTACTTTTATTTTATTAGAAGATACAACCCAAAGTTGTTAGAAAAAAAAGGGTTTCAAGAGGATAAATATAAACCAGTTTGTGCCAGGAACACTGAAACAGACATTTCAGCTCTGCTGGGACCTTCTTTCCGTTGTCTCCACAGTTCTCTTTTTACCAGTTGTGCATTGAACCTTTCTTTAATGCACCATAAGTTTCATTCATTTGAAAGAAAAATGTGTAGGGGGTAATAAGTTAGCTCAGTTACAGCCTAATGTTTTCTTATACTAATCTGAGTTATGCAGTATAAATTTAAACAGAGGGGAGATAATGAATCAAAGCCACGAGCTGAGTGCTGGAGTGAGGAGGCTGTTACACACCCCAGACTTACCAGAGTACTCCCATTCTGCATATTGTGCAAGTCTCTGTGAGCGTGAGCACAGAAGTCGAGGCAGGCAGTGACCCCTGAGAACGGGCGACCTTCCTTCAAACCCAGGCGACACTCGGGGGCTCTGTGTTCATACTCGATCTGGAGAGACAGGACAGGTTTCACTGGGTGCTCCAGGACACCAAGTGTGCAAGGAATGCTCTGCTGTGACAAAGAGCAGGTCTCCCTCACAACTTGGAGGTGACAACAAACACATCTTGAAAGCAAATAAACTCCAGCAATGCGATGGCCATTTTGTATCCATGCCTCAGTCCTTGCTCCTTTGTTCCCTGGTGCCTTCAGTCTCTGGCGTGATTGTGAAATTAGCCAATAATACTTTTCCTTGTGCACTACTCCTGATTTTCTGCCAGGGGTTGGTGTTTTTACATGACAAATGCAGTGCATGGTTTCCATGACTGGCACTGTGATAGTGATATGTTTGTGTAGACTGGAAGTATACCAAGCTATTAGGGGAAAATGGCTTTAGAAAACTGACTTAAGAATGACTTAATGAAAAATAATAATTTGCTTTTTGATTTGTAATATTTTGGCATGCTAAACATGTATTTCATTAGCTTAAGTAAAAATCTAACCCCTGACTAAAAAGAGAGAGAATTCAGTCAAGACAGTACTTTGTACCCATGCAGTCATCATTCGGGGGGCTTTACAAAGAATTCATAATGCAACAATAGACCTTACGCAAAAAGAAAGGATTTTGTAATGGAAGATAAAGCCTTAGAAAAATGATGGTTTCATATTTTATTTAGAAAACTAAAAACGAAGCCACATTTATAAAACGCTTTGCTGAAATTCCTGAACCTTTCGAGTGAATGCACAGAACATCTACACTTAATGGAACTTAATGGATCCCTTTATAAGTTAAGGTCAAATTAGAAGCTTTGCCAAGTCTTCATTCAAAATCACTAAAAATATTTCTAGTTTGCTCACAGACATTTATTTTTCAAATCTGGATTATTTACTTCCCTGGAATCTGAAAATAAAAGCAGAACAAAACTTGAAAACTGTAAACTTCTTTGGAATTAAATGTGAGTGGTCTGAAATGTCAGCCAGACTATAATTGTCTGATCAAACGATACTGGTGCAGCTGCTCTCTAAGATGTTCTGTTCCATCCAGTTGGGAAAACAGACCCTTTCTAGTTCTTGATTGTAATCCAGAAGTGGTCCAGATTTGGATTAGAATAAATCTGGAAATTTGAAATGTGGTTTTAGGGCTTTTTTGGTTTTAGAACCTTTTACAATATCATGCAAATTAGAACTCAATAATCTCTCTTTAAAGACATTGACAGTAGCTTGAGTACAGTTTCCCCAGAAATACAAGATCTACATGAAACTCCTGAAACAGGCCAAGATATACACATGCCTTATTATATAAGGTAAAATTTGAAACTTTTAAAAGTATGTATTTTCAACAAATGTTGGGCAGCACCACAACTTTCTTGAAGAAAAGTTCTTCAGTGAATTTTTGTGGGAAAAGAAAAGCAGCCCAAGCAAAGAAACAATTTATGGTTCACCACCTCATTTTTTTTTTTATTCCTCTTCCTTTTTTCTCTTGCAGAATGTCTCTAAGATATTTGGACAGATAACCACAGCTAGTGGGCACAATTTTCTCCATAATGAGTCTCCAAATGTTATCCGATCAGGTAAGTGAAACTGGGTCTGCTTACCCTGTCTAGCTGCTACTAAATATGCAGTAAAGGAGTGAATTTTACAGCAGATAATAATGGACAGTTTTGTGTTAGTTTACTGTTTCTGTTAAAGCTGAGTCTTATGCTGGTTGTACAGTGCTGTCAACAGGAAAGCTGGGTGATGTCACACTTTGCAGTAGTTGCTGAAAGTTTGGGGACTGTAAGTTCTGTGAATGTTCCTAACTGTAGTAAACCTGAGCAATGAAAATGAAGGCAAACAGTTACATGTTTGCAGGTGGTGTGTTGTCAAATTTTGGTGTAACTATCTGAAAGGCATTTTGTAATGAAATGTAGAGGAGACACAGCCACATTGGGAACCTCATCAGAGCTCTGAACATGCTGCTGTCTGAGAACACCGATCCATGGAAAACAGGTGTGAACGATCCCCTCATGCAAGAAGGCTGTGTGCATACACAGGGCTGAGTGTGTTCAAATATAAAACTTCACTTTAAAAGCATGTTTGTAAAGGCTGTTTTGGTGAAAACTAAATTCATCTGCTGCTTGAGACAGCAGAACTGAAACCGTGGCTTCAGGACTTGAGTTGAGTGCAAACTGTTGCCAATCTCACACCATATTCATGGCAGCTTTGCTGGTTTGGCCTGCTAAGTCATGCTTAATCAAGAAATTTGTATTTTGGAGCTGAAGAGTGAAATAATTTTATCGTGCTGATGTAGGTGAAAAGATTAGTTCTATTTAGTGGACCAAATCCTGCTAGTTTTACTTGTCAGAGCATTTTAAGTGGAATCGTTCATTTCTATTTGTCTTCATGCTCATATCAAAGAAATGTTGGCATGAAATGTATATAATGGTTTGGTGCAAGGTTGAAGCATTGGGAAGTGTGTTAAAAATCATGTTATTTCCATGACTGCTCATACTCCATTTTTTCCCCACCATACCTGGTTGTTATATGCATCGGGTGCAAGCTTCTTGTAGGTAGGTGCCATCAGGGTTGACAGATTCTGCAAATTGGATTCTAGTTTTTCTTCCTGTTAGGAAATGAAACAGGGTTCAATGACATTTCCATACTGTACATCTGGGATCCAGCAAGATAGGATCTTTACAGAATCATGTTTACACCAACAGTTGTGTAAAGGCATAAACCAATGTCACTGATGTTTAGACAGTAACTGTTGTGAATTTAATTTTATTGTTCCAAGGCCTTTAAAGGAATGAAGCAGTTACTGGAGTGTAGTGGGAAACCTGCAATAGGACATCACATACTATATTCTTAGTTTGTTTTATATTAAGAAAAAACACATTCTTCAACATGGATATGTTTTAGATCCAAGTGTGATAATCCTCATTATTTTCCTTTTGGAGTTTTGGGAAAATAATACTCTTCAGAAAGCTTGAGAGAAATAACATGAGAATGGTCCAAGTAAATATGGCTAATTTAAGGGCTTTACACATTGCAATGACAACACTTCAACATACTGAACTATTTTTACATGCAGAAATTTACAAATATTTAAACATTGCAGCCTTCAAAAACTTCCCAATCCCTAAGCAACGAAGAATCATGGATGTGTCTAGTAGTTGGTGATACAAAGGTGGGAATGACCACACCTCCTTTTTTGTCTAAATTGTACACTCTCAAAATAAAGCGTTTTTAAAAATAATCTAATAACATGCTCCAGAGTTGTTCCCCATCCTCTAAGGATAAGAATCCCAAATTCAAAACCTTGCTTGTATGTGGCCCTTATCTCTAATTTTAAGTGCATAAAGAAGTGCTGCCATATTGGAGTGGTGTATTCGTTTTTAGGAGTTTTTGTATTTTAGGAAGATGTGAGGAGCTGTGAAAAAAAACAGGTTTCAGAGAGGCATGCGTTTGGTGTGTTGAAAGTTTGTATCCCCTACTACAGGACGACATCCTAGTTTGGTTTGACATGAAATTGTCAAAGAATACCTTGCTGTGACCTCGTGGCTGCTGCCAGAATGTGGAGCTTTTGTATGGCCTGTAGGTTAGCATTTGTTAATGTAACTTCTAGTGTTTATTGGTGAGGATTCTGTCTGTGATGCCTATAAACTGTGTCTATGCTATGGAAACCAGCTGGTGGTCTGGATGGATGCTTTGGCTGCCCCCAACTTTGGGACCAGGACTGGAGGGTAAAACCCTCTTTCCTGCCTAAATCTGGCTTCCATGGGAAGTAAATCCAAGAATGCAAGTTGGAAAAGTGCCCTGGTATGCTCTGGCCAGGTATCCATCTTAGAAATGTCGGGTAGTTTGGGGTTGCAGGCTGTGAGAAAGGCTTTGTGCCACAGCATGTTTGGAGGAGAGCTCTTCTGTAGTTCTTAGTGCTGTAGAAGAGCAGTGGGCAGGAAAATCGATATGTTACTTATGATGATATTCCAAACAGTGCGCTCTTTTCAGCACAGGCTGTGAGATGCAGAAGTACCTTTCTCTCAGATTATGAGAGAGTAATCCTTGGATTTGTGTAAGACATCAGAATACAGTGAAACTGTGGATTTACATGTCACTGCACAAACAAGGGACTAAATCTGCATGTCCTTGCCAGAAAGCAGACTGGGCCTCTGGGGCTTCACATGATTTGCTGGAGGTGTCCAGGAGTTGCTGCAGTCATAACTTCAGGGTATCTTGTATCCACGCTAAGGTCAATGTTTATTACTCTGGCTCGTTTTAAACATTTGCCAGTCTGCTGTAACACAGAGCCCAGTCTGGAAACATTCAGTGGGGCAGGGCTTTATGTAGAATGAGTCTTTCCATCCTCTTCTTCCTATTGTCATCTAAGAGTTTCATTATGTTTGTCTCCATTGAACCAGTCTGCTCTGGTTCCCAGTTGCAGTGTTATGTGCCATTAGCTGGTAAACCTTCCACTGAGCCACTGGGGAATGCTCAATTGCAGGCCTAATACAGCCAGAATTATTCAGGCCGTGCCCTCTCCTCTAATTGTGAAAGCCTGCAAACATGGTTTCAAGTCTCAGGGCTTTTACCAGCTGTCAGAATTTGGACAGTCAATTCAGCTGGCTCAGTGACTGGAATCAATCCGTTTTGACTGGCAGTTATTTAATTACCCTACATGTACAGCACTCAGGGAGGCCTCGGGCCCTGCTCTCTTATGCTGTATCTCTCTTTACAGAGTGACGGAAAACATTTCTTTGCAAATGAAGCTCATTTTTGAAACGGACACCAACCTCTTTTGGGTCGTCCCCCATCAGCTTAAACTTTCTTGGAATCTTGCTTCTGGCAAACTTACAACCATTGTAGTACATGCTCCAGGAGCAACCAAAGGAAAATGAAGCACCACAAGTTTCAGGGTCCAGCCCTTGGCATGCACAAGTCCGTCTAAAAGATAAGAGAACACAGCTGTTAGCAGCAGGCGGGTCCTCCTGTGGTGCTCTGGCAGTGGGCATCAGTGTTCTGCCAGTGCTCCAGGGAATCAGTGGTGTGGATCATCTTCCATCAGTAAATAATGAAGAAATGCAAGAGCGAGACATACACATCATAACAGAAGAATTTATCGGAATGAATGATTTCATGGTTACAAAGCAGGGTCTTTGGGGGTTCTACACTTGTGTGAGAAACCAGGCTTTGCTCGGATGGGGGTACATTTGTGTGGTGCCTTGTTAGGTACTGATATTCATGGTGCCTCAGGGGCTTATGCTGACAGCACTGTAAGAATGTGGGAGCCCTCTGACAGGGACTAAGCAATAATTCCTGAAATATGACCCTACCCGTGAAGCCAAAGTAACACACAATGATAGCTATGGTAATTTTGGTCTAAATTTTCTTGTCTCTCAGAAAGGCATTGGAAAAAGATATAGTGCAATTTCTTTAGATTGAGGCTAGTCTGTGTCAGCTTACACAATATGAGTTAGTGCACCCAGCTTTTATTTCAAGATTGAGGTATCAGCTATCCTGGCCCCTGCTGAGATCTCTTCTTTTGAATATATTAAGATGCCTCACAACTCTGAGAAAATGTTTTTCCCTATTTATAAGAGTTTTTACTTTGGGTTTCCTACAAGGTCTGTGAGTTTTCAGACCACCTGAAATAGCTGTGAAGTTTGTAGATGTTTCAGGGTAACAGCATGAGCAGAGGTGCTGGGTCTGAGTCTGAAGACGGGGCTGCAGGTTTGGTGAGCACTTTGCTCCACTTACTCTTCGTTCAGGGCGCAGCGCCGGTTCGTGAGCGTGCCGTACTTCCTCAGGGTGTCAGTGAGTTCAGAGTAGAGCTTATCAGCCAGGCTGGTTGGGATTCCCTCCCAGACCAGGATGAGAATCACGATGACGGCCGTCTCACACGTGTGTCCTGCTCGCTCGCGCACCAAGCAGAGCAGCTTCTCCTCCTGACTGCTTCTGCGGAATACCTGCATGTACAGCAACACACACCCCAGAGCCCCAACACAAACGATGCCATTCTTAATGTGAAGAGCAAGAGAATAGGAAACCTCAGCATTACTGTGCATGTGGGGAGGTTACTTCTATTTGTATCCTCCTCTTTGTTTCTGGCAATTCAGTCTGTTTTTCTCACTGTGATATGGCAGGGCTACCCTTTGTGTTTAATGAAGCTGACTCAAAGAAGTTGAATGATGGCATAGAAATCCATGGTGGTGGAAACCAGCTTTGTAAAAGTATCCTCCTTGCTCTGATTCAGCAGGAGTCCTGTCCTGAAACTGTGTTACAGTTGTGGCCCTGTTTGCTTGTTTTGAAAGGAAGTTAGCAGTGAGGTGTCTCCCCACACGGAGCTGGGTGGTGGACACCTTTCTTAGGGCAGGAAGCATGCAGGGAAAGGCAGGCAGTAAGGAAGGGGCTAAATAACTGGACATGGGAGCTGTCTCTGCTTCCCTTCCAAACTTAAGCAGCTATACTCATAGCCAGCCTCACAGTTTTGTGACCTGCTCTTATTACATACAAACATTACAGTGTTGAGAGGAAAGCAGTAGATGTTTTTTCAAATAAAACAGTGTCTTTCCAATAGCATAAGCACTGAGAAGCATTTCCTAAAAAGGGTGCAGTCTGGCATGCATAAAAACTATAATTATGTATTAGTTTTTTCTTATCCTGTCTTTCCCCAGGAATCCAAACCACTCAATAATTTGTTCCAAAGTATGACAGTGTTTGCTAAGAGGGTGTCCTAACACCTCTCTCAAACTGGGAGGGTATTTTAAAGACATCCCAGTGGTGCACTTACTGGACTTATTTGTAGGCTAAAATTAAACAGCAATGAAAATGTCAGGTGGTGCGAGACTTAAATCTAAGCAAACACGGCCTTCTTCTTAGGTTTTCATACCTTTAAATCCAATTTTATTCTTGCAATTCTCCATGCAACAAGTCAATGGAGTGAGAGGTGGATGGGAGCAGGCTACAGGCACCCCATATTACTGCTGCTGTTGAGCTATTTTAAGTTTCCTAGTGTCAACTAACAGGATATGTCACTGCTGTCAGCTGCATGAACCATCATACTGGACTAGATTAATTTGTTTACATCACTTACCCATTTAGCAATTGGACATCCTTGAGAACTTTTGCCTTCTTTCCCAGTGTAGACAACCCTCTCAATCCTTATAGCTTTACCCTTCTGTCCAAATCTTAAACAAAACAAAAATATGTACAATAAGCAGATTCATTTGGTTCTGTGTGAACCCTGAAAATATGGGAGCACATTTGCTAGTCTTATCTTAGAAAAATGAACACTATGAATTACAGGGAAAGTTGTGCAATATGGTTTGTCTTGATTTTATTACAGTGGTGGAATGATATATTAAGAGAGGCAAATGTCTTTAATACATCTCAGATGGGTTAAAATTATCAATAACACATTAATATTACCAAATATTTTAACCATTTATTTAGAGCATTTGCTATAGATGACATTTTGAAAAGTGGACTTAAAAAAAAAAGAAGTCTCTTTATTGTGGTGAAGAATTTTATATTTTTCTTTTAATTTCTGTGTTGAAGTTGTTTCTCTGAAATCTACATAATTAAGCTGTCATGGAACAGCTGGCATGGAACAGTCACTCTATTAATTTTCTGTGCTTGTTTCTGTCTTAGTGTGAATCAGTTAAGTGAGGATTAATTTGCGTAATATCTTTTTTTTTTTTTACTTTATCATCCACTCATAAATTGTTACTTATTTGCTTCTACTCGATTTCTGTACTCCAGTTAGGATCACAAGTTGCCCTCAAATAACACCATTTGTGTGTCTTTTTACGACCAAGGTGGGCAAGCTCAGCTCTTGCTGCAGCATTTAAACGAGGGGATTATGCTCTCAAGGCAGACTCTAGCTCCATGTGCAAGCAGTGCTGTTGCCAGAGCAAAGAGGATCCACTTTCCAGGTGGAAATATGTGGCAAACGCCACGTGAAGGAAATCTTGACTCAATAGAAAGTGCTGGATGTGTTGAGCCGTTTCCAGGCAATTCTCTGGGATTGCCCACCTGCTGAGCCCGGGAGCACACCCGGGCTTAGGGGAGGCTGGGGACAGAAACCGCAGTGGCCGCAGTGTTACAGACTGAGCCGCCCTGGCCGCTCGGCTGCTCCTTGGGCACTGGGCAAACTGCACTTCCACAAACATTTCTGGAATTCTGCCACTCTCATTTGGTGTTAACTTTTAACAGCCAAGTGTGGGACTCACTAAATCGTTCTCCTTGTTCTTTGCCTTTATCTACAGAGCAATCAAGGTATATTCCTGTTATGTAGCCATTTAGTGACGCTTTAAGAACTTTTGATCTTTTTCCCTCTTGTTTTTGCACTAAAATCTTGGTGACGTATTTAAGGGCCGGTATCTGTATTTAAACTTTTATCCTGTAAAGGAAATGAAAAATGCTTATTTTTAGATGTGTTCTCATTGTGAAGCTTCACTGTCACAGGAAATTATACAAACAAAATCAAGTTGTACTATACATGTTCTGCAGACAAGTGTTAGGTTACTTTTTCCTGCTTAGGCTTGGATCTTAGTATTTATTTCTTTCTTTAATTAACCACATAAAAAAATTTAAATCTTAACATTTTCTATCAATTTTCTAATCTGGATTGCAGGACAACTGTGTGGATGCCTCTACAGAAATATGTTGTACATTACACACTGGAAATGAAATGGACTTCGTCCCAAATTTTTTCAACTGTCAGAAAGGAATTTGTGCCTGATGTTTGTCATGCTTGCTTTCAGGTCAAAGCTGACTGGCTTTAAGACTGGAGCAAAACTCGCTGAGCATGAAGTAGGAATTGGGAGAAGGAAGAGGTAAAATGTGTGTATCTGCTGTGGATTCTGCAAGAAATTAGTTCTGGTATAGCTAAAATATTAATTATAAGTCTAAATCCAAATCCTGGCTTCTTTAGCAGTGCTGATACCTTACAAGTCAATCCATATGCATGGGAAGCCAGGTTAAAAGTGCTTCAGTTGTGATTAATGTCACCAACTGCACATGTATGCTTGAGGGTATCTTTATAGTGAAGGGTTTATGTTTTTTGGTTTTTTTTTTTTTTTTTTTTTTTTTACTCAGGGATACAAAAGTAACTACTGAGTTCTGGAGTTCTTCAGTCAGAGAATTTCACAGTTCCTACCATACAGTTGAACACTAGCCATTGTTCAAGTGCCTGCTGCCATACTCTGCTGAACCTGGCTGAGTAGTTGCACGTTACCTATGATCTCTCATGATTTCCTTCTGCCAATATGACATGAAATTAAATATTAAAAAAAAAAAAAGAAAAAAAGGTAAGGTTGATATTAAGAATGAAAAATCACTTTCCAAAGTAAAAATGCAAAAAAAAAAGTAATCTCTATAATTGACATTACAACATGAATGACTTTCCTCTATTATTTATTATTTGTAAATACTAAAGAACCAGTTGATGAGAGCTCTGGAGATAACAGATGGTAAAGAATTTCTTCAGAGAGTTAGTGTTCACTCTCCCTTCCCAGAAGGAAGCTGATTTATGTAGTTTACATGCACTCGAGCTGCTCTCAAAGCTGAAAATTACTGGGGCAAGCCATGCACAAGAGTCACGGGGAAGGACATGCTAAGAAAGAGAAAGGACCTCAGGATTTAGAGGTAGTCTGAAGGGTTTAATAGGCTCTAAGTGCCCCATGGTTATGCAGTGATGAGCACAAGTGAACAGACCTTGCTAAGAACTGCTCCTTAGCTCAGACCCAGCACTGCAATAATGCCCACTTGCTTTTGGTTCTGCAACTAGCTGGAGCTTTCCTGGAGTCCAGATTTTTAAGGTACTAACAAATCAAATTCCCATCTGTCTCTGACTTAACTGAAGAGTTTTTTGTTTCCTTCTTTGTTCAGAGGGGAACTGAATTCCCAGATACCTCTAGAAATCTGGTCATTATTGGCTAAAAGTAAGCAGAATTCACAGTGCAGAAGTCACTTTTGTGACAGCTTTTAATTTGTATATCTTAGGCTGGTGGGGGTTGTGCTTATACATATTTTTAAACACCACACATCATGTATCTGTTCTGTGCCTTTAAAAATTGCTGGTTTGGTTGGTGTTGATGCAATAAATACATCACAGGATGCAACATGATAACAGGGATTGTCTACAATCAAGATAAGACAGGGTTTGTGCAGTACTCCAAGGCAGGGGAATGTTTTCTCACAACACTACTTACTGATTCTTGGGTTGAAATCCCATCCAACAATTTTGTGGCACTCCTCTGGACGTGGATGAATTAGATTTAGATATTTAGTAATTTGGCAAGGGGAAACTGATGTTGAAACTTGGTATTCTGCTCTTCATCTTCCTTCTCTGCTGGCATTCTCCTAGCCAGAGGGAACACCAGCTCCATGCCTGCCTTTGCAGCCACTGCCAGCCGCCTTGCTTGGCAGGCTGGTGAGAACTTGTTCCGGCTCGGGTTTGCTGGCATCTGTCTCCAAGGGCACAGCCCGTGCCAGCCAGCGCTATTAGCCCTGTCAAATATTGTGACTCTCTGGTGAATAGCAGGGTGCGTAATGTTGGCAACACTGGAGTAGCTAAGCCTACAAGTAATTACTTGATTTGCAGTTGTTTATTTCTTTATGTGCAAAAGCTGGAAAAATTCTGACATCCACAAAAGGATAAATGTTAATCTGCTCTGTGCCTTTGCGCTAATTACCTTTCTTCCATGATTTCTCTAATAGCTGCCACATTAGGACCGGCTCCTAGATGGGTATAGAAGGGACCTTCATCTTTTTCAATAATTTGCTCTGTTTAAAACAAAATAAAGGTTATTACTTTAAAGCTTAATTCTTTCATGTAAAATGTCACATTGCAAAACTTACATCTAGCTTGTTGGAAGATTGCTCTATGGGCCTGGGGTCAGTTTTCAAACACTTATGTCTAAGGTATTTGCCCACACAGTTTTTACAAAACATGCAAAGCAATGGCTAATCCTGCAGTCAGCCGTGATAGGGACTTGTGTGCCTTTCCCTAGCACAAACACTTATTCCACATCTCAGGCTCTTACAATGACATTCGAATTGGCGTTTTCCTGTTATCAGCAAACAATTGTTTCTCCTTCTCCCACTTCCTCCTCTCCCAGTATATAGAAAGGAGGATAAGTGGGATAACACTGGTAAATATTGATGTTAGGGAGCTGTACTGTACTTGTTTTCCATCAGACATGCTACAGTGCAGGCACTTACAGCTTGAAAAACTGGCCACTAAGGTTACACAGAGAATTCCTGCCACCCACAGAAAGACTGTGAAATGAAAAAAACCCCCAAGTTTGCTGAAAAAAATCGTGCACGAGGCCTGGTCAAAATCCTTGTATGCCAAGAATGTGGCCTCAGTTTTCTGTGTGTAAGTAGGACCATATCAGCAGTCACAATACGTGCTGTATGTTGGGTTGGTACCAGGAGGCAGGCTCCAGCTGTGTGACAGAAATGGCCAGGCCCATCAGGAGATGGTGGAGCTGTGCTGGCTGATGTCTGAATGCTGCCTTGATGCTTTCTGCCATGCTAACTCCAAGGGCTGGATGAGTGGTGCTGCTCTTGATAGACAGCCTCTGGAAGCATGATGAAAGTATGGTATAAATCTGAATGTGTCAGTGGGGAATGGCTTAATTTAATCTTCTTAAGAACAATATTGATAAGAAAGAGCAATAAACCTATAGATTATGCTGTGGCACTGAGTTCTTCAGAGAGAGTTTCATACTCCTGTATTTCCTAGTGTCAGCTAGGACTGAAGAATTAAAATGTAAATGGAGGATAAGTTCTTAAGTTTGTTTAGTGGTTTCAGTATGAAAAAAAAGTGAGGATAAGGAAATAACTGCCAGAAAAAAGCTTGTGCTAACTATATGGAAGGAACAATATAGAAAAAACCCAACAAATAACAACTATGTTTTCAAAAAAACTACATTTTGAAGGCTGTTTCTTATAAAACAAGGAACAGCAAGGAATTGGCTGCCAGAGTTCTTCTTGGGAGCTCTAGAAATACACTACTTCCTGTTTTTGTTCCCACAGATCATCTCTGAGAGATAGCCCCAACGTTCAAAAAGGCAAAAAGGTCCATTTTGCATTTTGGAGGAGCATTGATTCAACTTTCCTCTTTTACAGTTGATACAAAATCCTAGTAACTGAAACTGTAACAAGGATTTTTCTTTTCTTCCCCCCATTTTTGAACTTTTTGTCTCTGCCTGAATAGTTTATCCAGTAGAGTCTGCAAGTGCCTGTTACACTGTCAGTACTGCCTGGAAGCTTGGGCTAGGGGGCCATGCCTGTCACTCTGCTTCCCTCTGCTCTATTTTTCCAGCTCTTCGAGACCGAATTTTCCACCAAGCAACAACAAGGGTGCGCCCCCAATGCTTTTTCTGGTGCTGCTTGTGTAGCTTCTCCATGAAACTGTGGATCTCTTTAGCCTTACAGGAGACAAATGCCTGAAAGGGAGGATAAACTATTGCAACAAGTGAGCAATAATTTGACATCTGTTTTTGCTTAGGCTTTCTTTACTAAGGGAAGCTTCAGCAATTTCACTGTCAGAGCAAAGAATGGCCATAAGGCTCTAGTTTTGGTTTTTTAAAAGCTGTATCTACCCTTGACAAATAAATCAGGTCATAAAGTTATGGCCTTCTTTTTATCAGTATGTTGTTATTACATGTCTGCTGCTCAAGGAGAATGGATGTGAGGCCATAAGCATTCTGACTGAAAAATCAAATAGGTAATTGCTTTATGAAATAATTAGGAAGGGCCCATGTGTAGGGTTGGTAAGTGGAGTAGGCATAAGTGTGTAAAATTCCAGTTTTTTAAGTCTTCACTAATTACTGTTCTTAAAAAAAAAAAAAATCTTCCAACAAAAACATCCAACTGACCCTGTGATCCCAGCTTGAAGGCTTGTTTCCTTCCCGTGAACTATTATGTTTTTAGTACATCTCAGCACTTACCAACACAGCTGCAAGATGGGAAATCATACTGGGTTTTGGCAGGTGTGTCCAATAAATTTTTTACAGGAGTATCCAATAACTTGGAAGGTGAATCTAAAAAATTATTGAGAACAGTTCCAGCTGTTCTTTTGGTCGGGGTTTTCTCAGCAGACAAGTTTGCTTGCTGATCTAAGATTGGGGTTTGAGCGTCAAAATCTGCAGCACTGGTATTTCTCGATAGGATGGTAATAGGGCCTGCTGTTTCAACCTTCACATGTTTGGGTGATTTGAGAGTAAAAGTCTTATGATCAAACAGTGATTTGACCTGTATCTGTTTCAGCTGCTGCTCCATTGTCTCAATGATGCTCTTTTGTTGCATGTTCTCACAGCTAAAGTGCTGATTCTCTTGTTTAATTGTTTTTTTCCACATTTTGTTTTCCAGCTGTCCAGCTGATGGGCACATGCAGACATTAGACTTTGTGCCAGCCTCAATTTTTATAGGCTTGCGTGCTGCACTGGGACCAATCTCAGTTTTGGGTTGCTGGTATGCTTGTTGCTCCTGTTTTTGCAAGAGATGCCACCGCAGAGCAGCGTGCTTTTGAAAATCCTTAGGGGTGTGGGACTGCAAATGACAGCCTCTCTGGTCTTCGGTGTGGGGGGCAGTTTGGCTGTGTGGTAAGTACTGCTGAGGGATCTGTGGAGCGTGTTTGCTCGGGAGGTCTTGGTTCAGACTAGCACCATAGCCCTGTGCGGGCTGGAGGGGTGGCAGCTGCAGAACTGAGGCTTGTTGTGTCTGTTGCTCTTGTTCTTGAAAACAGGGATTCACATCTTGCTTCGTGGTCAAGTTATTTGAAAAATACTGCACATGCTGCAAGTCCTGCATTTTGTTGGCTCCAAAGCGTTCCATATTTGCGGCGTTCCCTTTCTTCTCGGAAATCATGTGCCTGTTGTTTGGGCAAGGGTGCTGGAGACTAGCATTTGCCTTCTGAGTGTAAAGGGGAGCTTTGTTGTTCGTGGTCTGTACCTGCTCTAGGCCTAGCTGAGCATTAGGCAGCGGGAATGCAGCTGATTTAACATACTTATTCCCAGTTTGGAAACATTCATCTACTTTAAACTGATTGAAGGGCGTCCTGTCTAGAGGCTGCTCAGCATTGCTTTGGGGATGGGATACAGCTTGGGGCAGGTCTTTAGTTTTCATTTGCGGAGCCTGCTGCTGGTTTGGGGTTAGCTGTGGATTGCATGGTGGTTGCACTGGATGTGCCTGTTTCTGCAGCATCTGTTGCAAAATGTGTGAATGCAAGAATTGCCCATTTTCCCCCGGCTGGTCATTCAAGTGCTGCTGTTTCAAGGGGGCCCCTAAAGGCTGTTCAGCTTGTTGTTCTGGCCTTGGCTGGAAATGGAGCTGCTGTGGAGGGTGTTGCTGCACTTGGGACTTGAGAAGGGAATCCACCTTTGTGAGCTGTGGCTGCAATGAGTGTTTCTGGAACGGCAGCTGCTGATCAGCTGGGGGATGCGGCTGCAGCTGGGAGCTCTCACTTTTGTACAGTGGAGGAAGTTGTTCCTGTTGAATTATCTTCTGGCTCTGGGCCTGTCCTGAAGGCCCCTTTAATGAATCAGGACTTCCAGCATACTGTTTTGTATAGGCTGTTTGGGCTGTGCCTGCCTGGTACTGAAGAATTGACCGCAATAATGCTTCGCTGGGCTTTAGGGGAGGCTCTCCCTGGCGGAATTGTGTGGAAACCAGTTCTATCCAGGCTGGTTTTGAATAATGTTGAGCCTGTTGAACAGGCTCTTTCACTTGGTCCTTTTCTTTGTCAGGAGGAGTCTCAGGTTCTCTCTGTCCTGGGCAATGTTGATAGTGTTGTTGCAACTCACCCTCACTTCTGTGTGCGTGCAGGTTTTGGAGGGGAGATTCTGACGCCAGCGTCACTTCTTCGGGGCGCTGCGGAATTGAGGCGGCTACAGCAGCTTGTGGGTTGCTTTCACTGACACCTTGTGACGTTTGTGCCTGTTGCAGAAGGCTCTGCTGAGGGTGAAGTTGTTGGCTGAGGCTGGGACTTTCTGACATTGGTCCCTCCTGTTGCCCTTCATTTTTTTTCTCCCCAGGAGGAGTTTCATCACTTCTGTTATCATAGGAATGGTGTCCTTCTTGCACCACGGCAGACAGTGCGCTGTTCATTTCTGGAGCAGGAGGGGTGGAGGAATCTTTGTGAAACGTTGAGTTCTGTGTAAAGAAAGCACCATTATTTTCTGCTTGCTCAGAGTACCTTTCCAGAGCAGTGCTCTGAGCTTGCAGGTTACTGCTGGAACTTAGAGAGAGGTCTTGGTTGGGAACCTGCCCTATGCTTCCATGAATATTACTGTTTCTTACAGGTAACTGGTGAGGATCATAGCCTGTAATCTGTTGCTGTAGCTGTAGTTCTGGTTTCTGAAGTGAACAGCTACCTGGCAATACAGGTGGTTTACTGGAGTCTTCTGTGTTGTAGACCTCAGTAACCACTACAGCTGGCACTTGAGGCAGCTCAGAGTTTGAGGTCTGTGGGGAAGTGATCTGCCCTGAGGTATGGGATGAATGCGTTGTCTCATAGGACAACTCATTAGTAGCCTGACTGGTAATGGCATTGATATGAGATGTGTTCTTCTGCATTGCTATGGAAACATGTTCTGGATAATACTGAGACAGTGTTTTCTCCAGGAGTTCACCATGCATGCTTTCCATGGAAGAGGCAGAAACTGTAGCACCATTAGGCATTGGCACTGCCTTGTTCTTAAGTAGTAAGACAATGTCCCTGTTATGGCAATGAATATTTTCCCGCTCCTGCTCATCCTGAATCAGAAGGTCACGAGGGTTTTCTGAACCAACACGGTTGTATCTTGTAGACGGTATCAAATCTGAAGCTTCGTTTTCTTGTCTTGTAAAACTCTCGGGTTTCTTCTCACTATAACAATTGGAGACACTTGGTTTCTCACTATTGTCCTCTGGCTCAGTTTTTTCTCCGTTTACCTCTTTGTCTTGTTTCACTTTCTTGCTCTCATGAAGTCCATACAGAGAGGGCTCGCTAAAAGTGCGTTTGATCCCGCCATTTTGCATATATTTGGAATATACTTTCTTTTCTTGTAAAAGGTCGGGACTAACGCGATTGCTTGGACTTTCCTTCAGGTGGGGCACTCCAAAGTTGCTTTTATTGAATAGTGGCTTGTGGTCTCCATTTACTTCCACTTCACGCCTTTCTGTTGCTGGACTCCCATTCTGTAGCTTCACTGCAGAAGGCTCTGCCTGGCAAACGTGAGAAGACTGTGGTATTAGAAATGGACTCAATCTATTGCCGTCAACATGGTTGGTTCTGTCCTGTTCCATCTGGCCTGCTCCGCGGCCATCCACAATACTACCCTCTGAACGTATCTGAAAGAGAAAAGAAACAGGAGAGAATCTAAGTCAGTTTTAGTTGCCACTTGAAGGACAGCCAGTTACTAACAATTCCTGCAGCACTCAAGCACCCATTGCCCTGACCAGCTCCCACACACCGTGTGAGCCTGTGGGGTATTTCACTATCCTAGCACATCTTGCAGCCCAAGGTCTCCCTTTCTCTTAAAGGTTTGTTCTTCAAGATGAAAAGAGAGTGAAAATACAGAGTGGCTTCCTTATCCCCATTTAACACACAAGAAGGTATTTTACCAGAAGAAATCTCTCCTAGTGGTGCAAAAAATATTTTCTGCTTTTGAATGATTTGCATAGACTCCTCTGTCATCACATTTTGCCCTTGGTAAGGCAGAAAGTCCTGTTGAAACCATGGTTCCCAGACTTGGTGCTAACCATGTAATTTGATCAAGTGTGCCAAACCTCCTTTGTCTGACCTGAAGGAGTATTGCCACCAAGTTTCCAATTAGAGGGGAAAGCCTTCTTTATTTTCTGTCTTCAGCTGTCTGACAGGGTCTTTTAAAACTGGCATTCCTAAAGACCACGCAAGAGGCACAAGACAAACCCATGCTTTACTGCTGTCCACAGGAACTCTTACAGTTCATCAACAGATCGGTATTGTTGACAGAAACAAAGTGATTTTTGAAAGGTTTGATGGAAATGCTTTTTTTCAGGTACCAATATCCTTTCAAATTTACATATAGGCATGAAGCACGGCTCTGCAGCTGTGGAGCTAGGATTTTTTCCTTCTTTGTTTGGATAGGAAATCCCATTTTCTCATATACTCTTTATATTTTATTTACAAAGTGAAGTTTTTAGCTGGATAAAAAGTACTGACAATGTTCAGTGAGCAAATTCCATTCAATAACAAGCTAATCCTGCTCATATGTATCTTCCCAGAAGTCACAGACCCAGTTAACATAGATAAAGCCCTTGTTTGACTCTGCTTGTAATTTATTCTTTTTTGGTTTATAGTTCTCAACCACTCACATATGACAGAAGGCAGACTGACAGCGGGTCTTACAGATTTGAAGTTGCACAGAGAAAATTTGGACATATGCATGTCTATTCTGAAGCTTTCATTTTTTGTTTGCATGAAGGAGAATCTGAAGGGTTCTGCATTACCAGGTCAGCTCCGCTTGGACTGCAAAGTCAGGAGAAGCACTACATGTGGCTGGTATTGCCACTATATTGGAAGAACTATTATACTGAAAAAATTCTCCCATCATGGTTGCTCCACTTATGTATTTATCCTACATTAATATTTTTATGTTATTAAAATGTAATTTTAAATGTTACTTAAATGTAATTTATACAGTTTTCAGTGAAGTATTGCCTTACTCAGTTTAGTAATATGATTCTAAAATGCTTTTAAAAGTAATATTAATTCATTAAATACATTGCATCCAGCAGAATTCTCTCTGCTTGCAGCTCTGATTTCAGTAGCAGAACAATTCAAATGCACATTTTGACTGGCAAGCACCTATATAATAACTTGTATTCATTTCCTCCAAATCTCAAACTTGTTCTTAGATTTACTTTTGACCTTCTGAAATTTGGTTTTTTTCTTCCTTTACTCAATTTATGTTTTTTATGACAGAAGTAGAGAAGTTCTCTCTGCAAGTAACAGTACCTTAAAAAAGAATTTTTGCAGGAAAAGGTAAGAACAGGGAGATAGAAAAAAATGTTTGTCAATCTCGCCTGAGTTTTTTTTTGACTTGGCAGTGTAGGCTTATTCTGTCCTAGAGGTATTTCCTCCCCTAGCTTTATAGTACCACAAGACATGAGCCTTTGCAGCTTTCCCAGGGAGACAATGTTCTGTGCTTAGTAGAAAGCTATTTGAAAAGGATTCCTCTGATGTGTCATTCTAGGCCAGGCAGCAGAATGATGCTCCCAGAGTGTCTCAAAAATAAAATGCCAGCCTAATTTGGAAGCCCTTTTTTGCCTTCACATCTTTCATTCCTAGAAACTGCCGGTGAACCACAGACATGAATGTAGGATGCTGCATTTTGCATGTATGAAATGAAATAAAGGGCACCATAGTAATTAACACCATGCTGTCAAGCTGCTTCTAAAAGATTTATTTCTTTAAAAAAAAGTTTTAGTCTGTGCCACTAAGCTGTGAGAAACTTTGTCTGGCCCTCAAAGTCTGTCTTGCTGCTTTTTTTCTGGTGTACCCTGTGGGTTGCAACCAAATTCCTTCTGAGAATTCTCAGGCAATCTTTCTTCTGAATGCCTTACTATCTATCAGATAATCCACCATTTTCTTTAGAAGTGGGGGCTCCCTGACTTCTCTAAACTTAGCTTGCAAGCCCCTCAGAGGAGCACATCTGTGGTCAGAAAAGAGTCTTAGGGTCATGCCATCCTCAAAACCCACAATGTTATCTTGTGACATGAATTATTGTTCATGGCATTCTCAAAAACCTCATGGTATGTTCCCCCAAATTCTGACCACCTTCACTGTAAAAGGCACTGGTGTTAGATATTGCAAAGAACATGGGAATCATTTGGTTCTTCAAAATACCAAGTTAATTCATGCATTAAGAGTGCCAGATTTGCATTCTTTGAAATACATCTAGGGTGGAGGTGGCTTTGCATTATACTTCTTTCTCTCTCTATCTACTCTATTCACTATCCTCAAGTCACACCTGAGTAAAATCTTCCTCAAGCAACTACAAGTCACAGCAAATGTAAAGTAATGTAATTTGTAATGTGGAACTGGCAAAAAATAAATGACCATAATATCTCTATTACTCGTTTTAACTGGGACGCCATGAAGCAGTACTCCTACCTGCTTGCACCTTAAAAAGTCTTTGTGGTTGTCTTTACAATCATTGTGGGATGAACTCTCTACCTCTCAAAGTAAATCTACCTTCCCCCAAGTGCAGCAGTTAGTAATTTTAGTCTTTCCCATAGCTGTATTTTATCCAGACCATTTAGAAGCTCCACATATTTTTCTTCAGCTATAAATCATT
Organism: Picathartes gymnocephalus; assembly: GCA_013390045.1. Lineage (NCBI taxonomy): Eukaryota > Metazoa > Chordata > Aves > Passeriformes > Picathartidae > Picathartes > Picathartes gymnocephalus. The sequence continues at coordinate 218,966 of WEKY01043546.1, forward strand.
AGAAATTCAAGTCACATCATCAGCATCTGTGAAACAATTACTGCATCTAGGACTGACTCTGCAGTCTAATCCATCATAATTATGACTGGCCTCTTTGAAGATGCCACGATGCGTGACTTAAATATAGCACATTACTGTGCAAATGGATCAGTATCTCATCCCACCAATATGCATTCAAGTTACAATTCAGACTACCACTGTTTGACTTTTTCAGATGTACACGATGTACGTACAGTTATTTCTTGCCACACACAGGGCACAAACTGGAAACTAGGCTCTCCATGACAGCCTGAGATTTTTTTTGTTGTTTGTTTTATGGACAAGTTTGGCATATTCCTGCCACCTCTTATCAGTGTACTGTGGAAGGTGTTGTTACAAGCACAACAGATATTTCTCCAGCAACAGAAGTAGTGTCATTTTCTTTCACAGAAAATGTTTCTTTAGTTTTAGCCAGTTCTAGAGGTTCATAGCTTATTTTCTATAGTACCTATATCTGGAGAGTTTGTGAGTAAAAAGCAGTTCAGATGAATGAATGGATAAATACACCCACTGCAGTGGAGTACAATCTTCTGCAAAACTGGGCAAGATTCCCAGGAGGAAAAGTAGGTGGGGGAATAGCTGTGGTAGAGCACTCGTGGACCTAAAAGGACCAAAAGGTGGGATGTCAGATGGGTTGTTTCCCCTTCTGGGGTTAGCTGAGATAGACGTTTATCTCCTTAGAGGTTTTTTCCCCCAGCAGAAATACACATCCTCAGATCAAAGCCTCAGCTGACTTGTGCTCAACTGATTGTCATGCTGAGACAAGGGAAAGTAGAAGTCAGATACCCAGAAGCTTGTGGATGGCTCACTGGGTTGTTCCTGGAGTGTTGCCACAGCCTCCATCCTGCTGGCACCCTTCTGCCACTGCCAGATGACACAGAGGTCTAAATTGCTCCCAGACAAGAAACCCCTCTAGCACCTTCTTGACAGGAGGTGAATTTGCCCATGTGTCTTGGCAAACTCCAGTTTGGTAAGCTGTTCTTTCTGCTTACACTCTCCCTCTCCTGTTGTCTGTGTATGGGCTTCACTTGTGGCCGTGTATCCTTGTGTGCTGTAGTGCAGTTGCATCTCTCCTCTGAAGCTTATGCATCTGGCAAAGAGTTCTAAATACTGAACTTCCAACATGTGAGAAAGCTCCTGAAGTTAGGGGTTCAGGGTTTTTCCTATTTCACTAGTGAATGAAAATTTGAGAAGAGGCACAAGTTGTTATTACTTAGGTAAGGGCACTCATGCATGACATAGTCAGAAAGCTCGATTTCTGCTCTAAATCCTTAACTCTTCTGGACTTGCATACATGCAAAATTGTTTCTGATTAGCCCTATGACAAAGCTTTCTCTTCTTTAATATTGGAACAAGATGTGTAAGCAGTTACAATGACGCATAACACCAGGATTTGATATTATGGGATTCTCTGGCCTAGCTGAGGACCAGTTGCTGCAGCTATGCCCTGGGTTAACACTTGTAAGCAACTGCCAGTGTCCCTAGAGGAGAAAAGATGTGCAGTGAACTCAGATGGCTAAGGGTGTTAGCCTTGTGTTATATCACACAAAAAGCTCCATATTAGTGAGACATTTCCATTATTGCTGGGATAAAAAGTTGAACACGTGGTATAGTCTAAGGATTTCCTATATGTTTTGCACTTAAGGTACTGTAGTTTATACACAGAGAAACAATGTGAGCTTCCATATGGAAACTTAGAGGAGAGGCAAGACCAGGACAGATTTGAGAGAGATTGCATTCATACCCAAGGTGAACTGAGGCTCAAAACCCCACAACATCCCCTAAGGATTTGCTCTGCTCCTTACCAGCATCACTGCTGCCCCACTGCATATGTGGTGGCTGAGGAAAACACAGTGAAACTTTAAGGCAGATGTAAAGGAGGCCCCAGAAGGACAAGGACACTCTGTTGTTAGCTGGGCTCTATGGCTTACAATAGGGTCCTTTTGCACTACATTCAACTGTCTCTTCATTTGGATAGTTTATTTATTTAGGGCATTAGCAATGCTTTGGAAAAAAACTTGAGTAAGGATGCCATACCTTGCCTGTCTCTTGAAGTTTTTTAGTTAAAGCTATATTTCTTCCTAAAATATACATATTGCTTTCTTATTGTAGCTTTAAAGAGCAGTTAAGGGGTTAATCTAGAAACTCCTCAATGACACTGTGACTGTATTCTGCAGAAGGTCATATTACATGAATATAATTGTTTTCTCTGGCATTTAGATGTACAATAATCTCTGTCAAACAAAAGAAAATGTGGGAGAGATAACATTTATTACCTAATTTATAGCTAATTTATCCTTAATTTACAGGGAAAATGGTGACTAGTGAATATAGATATAAGCAGACATACAGGAATGAAGAGCATGGATTCGTGACATATGAGGATTAATAATTCATTAAATCTTATCCAAGCCAGACGCTTCAAAATTCATGCATTTTAAAAAATCAACTAGTGCTAAGTCCCCCTCAATTTACTGACACCAGTTCCTGCATTTCAGTGATACAGTGGTCTAATTGCAAAAACACTTGAATCATTTTGATTTTTGACCTTAATACAGAGGACATAATGGTAAAGCTAAACAGTGATTTCCCTTTGCTACATTACATAACCATTAACAAGACTGGATACTGCAGACTTTCTACCCAGATGTGAAAAACTGTACTATTTTAACAACTGCGTAAAATCAAGGGAAGTAAAAATTAAATGCCTCTACAATATGGGTGGAAAAAAACAATTATGCAAAGGAAATGAATTCAGGATTATTAAATGCAAGTAAACAGAAATTATGTCTCATCACACAGCTCTCCAGTTCCCATTTTTTGTGATTTATGTTCCATACAAACTTTGCACCTAACTGTACTATGTAGCACTTCTAGAAAAACACCACAGCTCCCAAGTGGTTGCTTTAAATGCCACCATGGTATGACCAGATTAGAAATGTTTCCCAAAAGGTCAAACTTCAGAACCAGGTTGAATTTAAGAAACAAAAGGACCCTCCCATTGCAACGACCAGATCGTTCAAGATGAGGTTGGCATCTATGCCTGTTCTTGCCAGTTGTAAGCTCTTTTCCACAGTTTAGGTTTGGAGTGTGGTGAGTTCAGGTGGTTTGCACAGACAGGCCATTCCACACAGCTGCACTGCTCCCCAGGTTGGCTTGTTTGATACTACCGTGAGTGCTGGCATGCCAACATACTCTAAGACCAGTATTGCTCAATTTCTTGAGCACCACCCCGACTATTAGAGGTCTTTAACAAATACAGGGAAGCTGAACTAAAGCACCCTTTCATCTTTGCTGGTTTTTTGAAAAACTTTGTATCCGATAATTATAATAGGAAGGCTGCAAGAAAGGGAGTTACAGCCTTAAATCTCAGGGGTGCTCAAATAAATGTGTGTTGAGTGAGATGCTTTTGCATAATGAGAAACTTCTCTGTGAAGTCTGGACCAGCAAATTTTTTCAAATTGTGATCCACGCAGGACATCATTTGGTAATTCCCCAGTGCCTGTGAATTCAACACTGACAAAGATGTTGGGGTTGAAAGACAGAACAGTCTCTCTTTCTTCATCTCAGTCCATTATGCAAGGCTAGGTGTGTTGAGCAGTGTTAATCAGGTGCACAACTGGTGCTTTGACCCGTTTTTGATGTCTGGAGAAAGGCTGTGATTTGAGGGATGATTTTCCTCTCAATACTTCAGCTACCCCATGTGTCAAATGGTGATGGTGATATGGGCTGCTGATTAAAATCAGCTCCCTGAGAGCAACAGCTGACTGCTCTTGCTGAATTAATTTCTGGCCAAGCTCTGCAGTGCAGCCTCTTGTGAGCATGCCAGGATAAGCAAGCGTTGGTGGCTGAACCATTCCTCAAGACACACTTGATGTTATCAACCTGCTGTTTAGGGAGGGTTACCAAGAGGTCACTGTCATCATTATCTTCCAGTTTCTGTGATCTTTGTCCATTTGGCTTCAGACTGGATATAGCACGGATTTCTTGGGTTGATGACTTCCTAGCACCAGTCAAAGGTCAGTTATCCATAATGATTTCATCACAGCGTTAGGCAGAGTGAAAAACCACTGGATGGAAAAAAAAAACAACTGGCAAGGTAAAAATTTCAAGGTTTCATCGTCTTGGGTCAGTAACATTAGAAAATAGGCACATGAGCGGAAGAACTGGTAGAAGAGAATAAACCTTGTGGGCTGCAGCGTCCTCAAAAAACCTATTTACACAGCTCTGTTTTCCATTATCCTTTGAACTTCAAATAGGAAATCCTGTTGGTCTCACAGTTCTGTTGCAAACAGAATTTGTTTATAAAATGCAGTTTTCTTAAATTTCTTTTTAAAAGTTGATGGTCATACTGAGAGGAGAGTGGGGAGAATGCAAAAGAAGGTTGATGGCTCCAAGGTGTACTCTGACTGGTGCTCCTGCATGTCCAGATGGTAAAGCAGAGCTTTCAGCCCCTTCACTGGCCTCACTACGGTAGCCTTTACACCCCTCTACACATTCCTCCTCTGTTTTTCTCATGGCTCTGCCACACCTAGGCTGGGATGTTGTAGTTGAACTCAACTTTTGGCTGCTGTGTTTTGAGAAATGAGAGGCAGCCAAAGAGGCAGTTCCCACACTACACAGTGTACACTGTGTGTGCCGATATAGCCAAGGGGCAGGTTCTGGGGATCCCTGCCAGGGGCAGTCAGCCACAGGATGCCCTATGTCCCTGTGAGAGATGCTGCCTGCCCCTGCATATCCTGCTTGAGATTTATTTGCACACAGTGGAGCTGGAGGAGTTGAGCCAAAACAAGGGTACTTGTTTAGGAAAGATCTTACGCCGTTTTAATTGTTGCACGATTTAATTTAAAAATGTGTTTTCATTCCCACTTGTGATTTAGTTTTGCTCCTCCCAATTTGTGCCTTTCGCAACTTACAAACCAGACGAATTGTTCATAAACACATGGGAAAAATAGGTTTGTCGGTGCCCTGTTCCTTGGCTTCAGGGCAGCACCAGCCAGACCTGTACCAGTCCACTCCAACCTGTTTGCAAAACTCTCTGATGATGAGGGTTGCATAATAACACACAGTTACATGGAGTAATTCATCTTACTTATTAGAAAGCTTCTACCATTTAAAACATAACCTTAGATCAGCTCATCCCACCTGCCACAGACATGTAGAGCAGGTTTTTTTTTTCCCTTCTGTGCTGTGGCTTCTTTCTCCCTGCGTAACTGAAGACAGTCATTAATGCTCCCTCCTTAGATAGAATAAACAACCCAGTTCATGACATCTGATCTTCTCCCTGGGTGGATCTATATCCATACCATTTGTTCCCTGACCAAATGCATGGAGGTCACAAAGCAAATCCGCAGTCTGTTCTCTGGAGACATTATGCACGTTACACTCTGCTAGATTTCCTCCAAAGTCAGATTCTTGATATACAAGCAGCTATGACATGTATCTGTATAATCTTCCAAAATCCTGTATGAATTACCTTGACTTTCCCTTCAGTAACTAAGCAGTTTTATTCCCTCACTGTATAAATCGCACTGAAATCAACAGAACAGGCTTGTTACATCTAGCAGAGTTTTACAGAAAAGGTTGTTTCCTTAAAGCCTTTCAGTGTGCTGTAGTCTTCGAGCTACTTGCACAAACATCTCTTTTGACTTCCACTGTTGCTGAGGCACTACAGAAGATAAGAATCTAATGCAACTTTAGAGGTCTATGAGAAGATGCACCCTGGAGCTATGGTTGCCATTCAGCTTTTTTGCATTCGTGTGTGGTCTTCAGGAGCAGTTTTCATGTGGGTTATTGCAATCTACACACAACAATGACATGGATTATTGTGCCAAAATCCAGATCTGGGAAAACAGTTACAGTTACCTCTCCAGATGTACCAGCGATGAAAGACAAAGTGGTTTTGATGACCAGGGTCAGCTGACGACCTAAGAGCAGTTGAGATCTAATCCTGATAAAAGCAAAACTGTGAGAGAAACAAAACATGGGAGCTGGTGCTGCCATTACCACTGTTCTGAGCACACAAGAGAACTTGTGCCATCCCCTGTACTGTTGCCATCCCCTGTACTGTTGCCATCCCCTTCAGCTTTAGGTTTGAGATGAAGATGTGGAACTACGTTTTCATTTTGAATACTCAACAGGCAAGCTTGGGAAGAACTTGGTCATCGATCTTCTTAGATAAAAGTGCTCAGGACCTAAACAAATTGTCAGTCAAGTGACACCAACTTCACATAATGGCAGCATTTATTGAGGAGTTATAGCCTAGCTTCTTAAGCCTGGCTTGAAAAGCGTATTTTCTGTAGTTACCATCTTGGCTACAGTAATTTTCTGCCCTTTCTAATTTTAGCTTTATATCACTTGCCAAGAAAATTTCTAGGTTTTTCTTTAGAAGACCACTGTTAATCTTGTTCTGAGGATCAAGTGATAGACTCCAGTTCGTGCTTCCACACAACTGAGGCCATTTCTCAGTTCCTTCTTATCTTGTTCTATCCCTGCTTACAAAGGATGTGGGTTTTATGTATAGCCATTTAAAACTTCTTAGTATTTAAGCATAAATGGGCAGTATATAGGGAGTTCTATGCATACTGTAACAAGAAACATTTAAGAAAACTGCTAGAGTAAAAAGATTATTACAAGGATACAGGCTTCTGCCTTTCTGTGGAAAATCCCTTCAGTATTCCAGGGAAACTTCAAAACTGTAACAAGTCTGGATTTTGTGAATGGGATGATTGCTTAAAAGCACAGCTCTAGCATGAAAGTTTCTCCCTTTAACCAAATTAAAAGACTGGATAAAAACTTGGAATTGCTGTGCTGAGAAACAGTTGGGACTCCAGAAAGAGCTGGCATTCCTGCTTTCCTTTAATTTCCAGTAATTCAAAGGAACATTGTTTCTCCTGTTTAAATTTTTCCCTTTGTGGTGGGATGCAACATGAAGAGGCAGAAAATTCACTGCTGCCAAGCTAAAAGGAGCCAGGGGAACTGGCAGATTGTGATTTAACTCACTAAGACTTTTAGACTCCCACAGCTGACACTTGGAAAAGCGACATTTGAGCAGTCCTGAAGAGAACTGCAACACTTCTCTCTCTGTCCTTCCTTTTCAAATATTTTCAAAGCTTTGAAAACAGTCGGTTGTTCTTCATTCTGGCAACTCGCCACTTGCTGCCGGCTCACATCAGTTCATAGTCTTCTGAGGTATCTAGTGGCCTGCATGGATTTGAGAGAGTTTGAAGCTCCAATGAAAGACTTTGATATTCTGGGATATTTAAGAGACACACAGAAACGGGTGAGTTAAAAGAGCTGTTGTCAGCCTCTGCAAAGCCCACTTCATATTCTCAGTCACGAGATACCGTTTCACTAATTGATTATTGTCTGTCCACAACACAGTCATGCTCTTAGTGCACAAAGAAGCAGTGTGGATGAAAAGCTCACCACTGTAAGTACACACTCAACTGGATTTAGAAAGCTGGGAACTACAGACTAAGACATGAGACTACTTTGAATGAAACTCATAAATCATAGCTGAGACTTTTTCCAGCTTAAGTAAACATCTTTCCTACAGATGATGAAAGCTACTGGAAGCCTTTTAAATGCCTCTCTTTAGTCTTCCTAAGAGGACCTAAGTGGGGGAGCTCTCCTCAAAAGGGTCAGGTGACTTTTCATTCTTTAAATCCACACCTCCAGCAATGAGGACTTCATCCCACAAGCCCTGCAGAACTGCTCCTACCTGGCAAGGTTATGCAGAGTGTTTGCCAGGCTAGTCCTTCAGCCAGCAGCCTCATAGCTGTGGTGGTCTTGAGCTCAGGAATGCAGGTGTAGGAACGAACGCGCTGCATCGTGTGCTTGAGTTCCCGTAAGCATGTGTGTGTCCTCGTATGCCAAGTGGATTGCACAGCACAGTCCCTGCTTTTCTTGCCAACACAAACCTATCCTCCCTCTGTCATCCTTGCTCCCCGCAAAACACATCAGGGAGAGAACAAGTTTGGGGGCAAAGCAAGGGTGATAGGAATTAAACTCTGATATATGCAACTGTTTTAGCTCAGAAGAAATACAGCAGTCTGTGATTGATAGTGTTACTTCTATACAGCCTCTGGGGGCAATGAACAGCTGATTTTTCTTAAAAAAAAAAAAGCAGGGGGAGCTGGGAGAAGAGAGGAGACGTCTATCAGGATACTCAATGTCTAATGCAGTCAGTTAAGCTAACATGCATGCCACTGTCAAATGCACATAAGGGCACTTTATCTTTGGTTTGTTAACCTTTGAGGGTCAGTCAGGTTGATTATGAGAAAATGAGCTGATAATTTTACTGTGGCAAGGGTGGGGGACAAGGAGGAACGGCAAAGTTTATCTACTTATTACACTCCCCAGCACACAAACCTTCCTAACAGCCTCATCTAGCTCACAAAAGCTTTCTGCAGAACTGGTGTTTAATAATGTGTGCCTCAGCTTCCCAAAACAAAATTGTCTGAAAAGTCTGTGATAGGTATTGGTGATTAAACAAATGTTCTGAAAAGTTAGTTGCACCTAAAATTTGAACTGAAAACAAGATGGGCAAAAAAATATATTCTGGAGTTAATCTTTAAAAAAGCGTGTAGAGGACTAAAGCAAATCAGGTGCTAGAGACAGAACATGTCCCCCATACTGTTGTGCATCAACTGTGCAGCGTGACAGAGAGAAATTATGCTATGAAGCTGTTTGGACTCTATGTTCAGGGTGCTGATGGCTCCAAGCCCATCCTATTTCCTGCCTTTTCGCCCTAGCACCTTTCAAGTTCTTTCACTGACAGGTCCCAACAAAACCATGCTCCTCTCTTCAAGCAGAGAGGCCAGCTGAGCATGCAGTGGATACAGGGCATGAGTCAGCATCATCCAGCAGGGCCCCAGTCCCATCCTGGAAACTGATGGGGATCCCAGTGTCTCCCAACCTACCCTTGCCTGATCTCCCTGCCCCAGCCCTTATTCCTGGACCTGTGGAAGCAGAGACGTCTTCAGAGCTGTTAGATGTTTTCTCATACACTGCAATATAACCAGGCACCCCAAAAGTCTTAGTCTGTGCTTCAGTTTTTCTGTCTTCATTGAAGAAATTCAATGTCTTGAAAACAGCTGGTACTACTTAATGATCTTTTGGTAACTAAGGCTGATTCCTTTTGTTATGCTCTCTGAAGATTAAATTTTGCTCTGGACTTTATTGCCTGAGGGAGGCTATTGTAAAACAAGATACTCGGAAATCAGCAAAAAGATGTTCGAGCTAAAACAGAACACCAAAACATTTTAACTCTACTGGTGCTGCTGCCAGTGAGTTAGAGGAAAGATCCTGAAATTGTGCTAAAACCAGTCTGGTATTGTGAGCTAATGGCTGAGGAACTGCTTTCTAAAAATGTGTACAGCCTTGTAAATGAATCAAACCTCGCTGACATAGCAGATGCTTCTCTGATGTTCGGTTTTAAATCCTGACTTGGTCAAACAGGCTATCATGGAAATAACTAGATGCTGGTAAGCACTGCTATTGCTTTAAATTAAAGGAGGGAAATACCAAGGTCAAGGATTTGCAGTCCCCTTTATAAGAAGCACATTGGGAACAGCCCGTGTCTACGGAATACCGAAAAGCTCAATCAGGATTCCAAAGGAAATTGCTATCAAAGATTAAATATGTGGTCAGCAGTAATAACTCTCCCTCTGTTTGTTGTGTCAGATTGTATTTGTGTTTGAGGAAAGATTGGTGTACTTCAGATAGCAACAAGGAAGAGAGAGAGATTTTGAGCGAGATTTTCCATTACGAGGTTAACAAGAGGAAGTGGATGGGGATGAGGGAATGTACTCCACAGAACTGCAGGAAGCTGAAGTTGGAGGAAGGCAGTGCTGCAGCTAGAGACTGTGGCTAAAAGTTTTGATGACTACAAACACTGACAGTAGTTTTTAGAGATGAAATTACCAAGGACTGCCAACTAACAGAGTCTTCAAGTCTCTGTTGTTGGGATGCTCCAGTAGCACCTGTGGGGATTGGCCTGTCAAACCTGGAATTGGCAGGCAGTGGCCTTTGTTGGGTGTTAATTACAGAGGTTTCCCCCTGGATCTGGCCCGCTAGGAACCTACTGCAGAGTTTGCACCGACTTATTTGAAAGTTTAAGATCATGTGTTGCAACTATGGCACTCGTTTCCAAGTAACTGCAATAACTTTGATTCAAATCAGTCTTTATAAGAACTGGCCCATACAACCTTCTGACCCCTCCCAGTGCAGAGCAGCTCCACTGGCCTTCCTAGTTCTGCCGACTTGCACTGGAGTGCTCTCCTCCCATCTAGCCCAGCACCAGCACACACACTCATCTGACCTGAGATCCCACCTGTGGGATTTGTGAAGCCACTTCTTCGAGGCTGTCTCTGGAGAGCCCTCCTACTCCCCACAGAGAGTTACTGAATGATGCTGGGGCTTGCACGTGATGCCACTTCCTTTACGCTCCAGCTGGAGCAGGGCAGCAGCCTTTGCCAGTTATTTTGCTCATAGAGGTCACAACCACAGATACAGACTCACAGGGAACTGCAGTAACCAATACATAACAATGCACAAAATACAGGAAACACATTCTGTAAGCACGTTGAGCATCATTGTTGCCTCTTTCTGTTAAAGCTACAGATATGTATTTATAATATGCAGAACCAGGTTAATTAAGGCAAGTACTGCCAAGATTATCTTTCAGGAGTAGATTTGTACTTCACACGTAAATACATGAACAGTAACTATGCATGTTATGCTGAGTATAACTGAGTAACTCTCCCTGAGGGATTCAGGGTGGCCAGACACTGTAAAACAGTGGCCACAGGCCATGAACTGTGTACAGCATGGCATGGCAAAACGTTGAGCACATAGGACAGGATATAGGGTGGTTTTTTCCAACTAGCAGCTCAGGGATGAACTGTTCATAGGCACTGAAAAACAACAGCTAAGCTTTTAAGTTTTAAATGAACTTGTTTGACTTGAGACTTAGTGAGTTTTCAACCAGCTGACTGGAAAGAGGAGCAGCTGTAACATCTGTTACTAACTTTTGTTCTCATTTGTGGGCTTATCATCATTTAAGTTTAGTTTTAGGTACAACAACTTAGAGAAGTGCAAAATTATTTGTTACTTTATTAATACTTCCATTTCCATGGACTGTACATGGAAAAGAGGACCATAAACTTTTGCATCCACTGCAATGCATTGAAAAACTGACTTTGACTAGGCCAGAGATCAGATTATTACACAGAAACATTACAGATTCTAGTAACTTAAAGCTGTTACAGGAAAAGTAGTGGTGGTATTTTGTATATTGGTCATGCCCCAGTAGCTCCCACAGTGGTCTTCTGTTGTAATACTTTCATGGCTTGACAATGTTTATTTGCATTCTTTGTATTTTTTGCTTGAAGGGAAGATGTTCTGTAAATCTTTTTTAAAAATAACAAAAAAATCCCGTTCTTTTTTAACTCTAGTTTCTGTATTTCTCATCTTCTCATTCTAATCTTCTCTTTTCTCAAAGGGAAAAAAATAGATTTATAGTGTCTGAATGAAGAAGACAGATAATATTAAGTACCTGACACCTCAAAAGAGCAAAGATCATCAGCTTTCTCTTTCAATGTTATAGTTAGACAGTGCATTTGACAAAGTTAGGCTGTCAAAAATATCATCTGCTGGGAAGATTTACAGTTTTCTCACTTGTTATCTCTACTCATGACACAAAACTTAGCTAAAGTCAAGTCGCCCCAGATGAAAAATGAGAAACTGTGCTTCTTCACTTAAAATCTCTGGTGATTGTAAAATGCACAAAGTTAAACGCATTAGTTTCCTGCCCTGTACGATGTTGATCCTGAATGCATATTTAGCATCTGAGCATTTGAGGCAGAGCCCAGGAAAGTCAAAAGGACAGCACAAGGTCTTAGATAAGACGGATATTCCTGAAAGATTCCCCATACCCAGAAAGGTATGTAAATTCATACCCCATCTGACTTTGGTCCATGTTCAGTGTCTGTCTTACAAGCAGACTTGGAAAATGCTTTACAGCAGAAAACTGAATCAGTGTTGGATGGGCAGAAATCTTTCTTTCCTCAGTTCTATAGTCCTCACAGCTGGTTCCTTTTATTGTCTTCATCTCAACTTCAGTTGTATTTGAGAGCTATTGAGGAAGAAAGAAAATCCAGGCAAATCTCATGCTTACACTTCTTGTCTCACAGAAAAAGTTCTATATTCCTTTTTCTTTTGTTCCTCCCAATTTTAAAACAGAGCTAAGAATTTTCTTGGCTATCTTTAGGGGTGAAGGAAAGGGATTATTTCCTAGCTTTAAATGGGATTTTAGCAATTTAGAAAAACAAGCCTTTGTCATAATGAAGAACAGTATCATCACCTTGTAGCAGGTGATACAAGTGGTATAGCAAGATTTTTCGTTTTGCAACGGTAAACCCTAGTTCTGTAGTTCAGACATAAAAATAGGAATCTTTCTAGATAGGAGAAGGAGTTTCAGAAATGCATAATCCTTGTCACAGTTGACCTTTTCTCTCCTTGAGCTTATGGGTGTTTTCTCAAGAAGCAGAAATTCTTGTTCTTGCTGTGCATTGAGGAGATAAGGACAGTATCACAGAGGGAGGCAGTTGTGTTTTCTTAAAAGGTAAATTATGATTTAAAGAGGGAGGGAAAGAACAGACAGAAACTGTTTGGGGGGGATATTTTGCCCAGGGGAAGAAGAAAATATGTAGTATCACAGCTGAGACTAATTACACTGAAAAGACTAAGAAAAAGAAACAGCAACAGTGAAGAGGGGAATCCTTGTAGAAGTTAAAATGTACCCACGAAGGGTAGAATGGCAGATATTAGCATTCATATTTGAAACTAAATTGATTTGCTGCCTCTCTAGAGAAAGAAAGGGGTGGGTGAAGTTTTTGGGTTTGTTCTTGTTTGGTTTTTTTAAGTCATCATCTGATGAAATGCTTAGTTAATAGCCAAGAACAGAAAAATCCATATGCAAGAAATCTTCCTGCGCCTCGGTAAAGAAAACTCTCAGAGTCACTAACACATTGATTGAATCCTGTTTTAGGAAGGTAGTAACTTGAAACTCCCTGCTGAAAACAAAGGTGGTTCACAATGATGCATGACAGATGCAGAGGCAATGTGACTGTGAGATGGCACAGTTATTCCAGTTTCAGGGGTGACGGGAGTTTATCTAAGGATAAAGGAGGGAGGGATTCCCTGTGCAAGGTCAGTGTAGGGGAGAGATCCAGGGGGAGACCAGCTGTCTGTGCTTACTAACCTCTAATCCAGGAGGATGGCTTTGTTGTGCTGCTCCTATACAGGACAGGTGAGACTGAACGCCGATGAAGTACCAGCTATCTAGGAAATAATTTTCAGTTTCACTGATTTTGGTTCTCGTTGTTTTGTTTTCCCTTCCCTTTGTATGTAAAACATGCGTTGAAGGAGTTCCTGAACAGAGGTCGCTCTGCTCCTCTCGAAGAGCGACCTTGCAAGCAATGAGGCTCTGCTGGCCCAGGGGCTCGCCAGCACTTCACAAAGGGCCCTGATAGTACATAAATTCAGATCTTCACCAGATAGATAATTTTATGTGGTCTCCAGAAGAATAGGCCTTTGTCAGAAGGAGATGATAGCTGACTTTGTTTGGGAGGGGGAGGGGAGAGACGAGTTTTCTCATTTTCTATGTATTTCTATTCAGCTGCTGCAGAAATATCCCCATCTGCTTTGAATCTACATTTTAATTCCAAACCCTAGCAAGAAATACAGCAAGCTGGCTTGTTCTGCCTGGCAAAGTACATACATAGCGAGTTGCTGAGCTGAAAGCTGTTCCAAAATCTAGGAATGTAACAAACTTAAAAGCCAAGTTACCTGGCCTCATGCTCTTTAACTATATGATGATGATAATCAAAAACAGATTTCATTTGTCTGTCCTTTAAATGTTGTCACTTACTCAAGAGTACTTGCTTTCTTTCCTATCTGCTCTGTCAGGAAAATTTGGTTTAAGGATATGAAATCAGTTTGGGTTTTCATTTCTCTGGTGAAAGCAGGCAATGGAGCTTTGCCTGCTTTTCCTGCATGATGAAATGGTAGTGAAAGAGGAGGTGCAAATTAAATTGTTGATTACCATCACTTCTAACACCTATATCTGAATTCATGTAGTATGACATGACTTTTGCTAGTAGCAGTGAATTCTTCCATGGTTTATAATTATATATATATGTGTATATGAAAGCTCAAGGGCTTATTTTAGCTTTAGGATCTTCACAGTTTGAGTTTCTGCTTGTCTGTCCTAGTGCATAAAATTTTATCCCTAACTGTCAACAGGTGTCAGAAACAGCAGCTGGACTCAGAGCTGAACATCATTTCTGTTCTGATCTGATAAACTTGCAAATAAACCATGTGTAACTTCTGTTATGGACAGCCAGCAAAAGCTAATCATGATGCAGACCCTAAGTTAATTTCTGTGCCTGTTTCACAAACTGTAACGGGATAGTGAGTAATATACAGACTAACTCACAGGCCGATAAGCAGAGCTGCGTCTAAATTGTTCCTGGCTGAAAGGAATCATAGAAATGCAAGTTATTTGCATGGCACTCTAGAGAGAGTACAATTTAAAGGACTTTTTTTTTGTGATGGAAAGAAAATGGACAAGCAAAACTGTTCAAGCAAACTTAAGCTATTGTGAGAAAAGACAGAAAAGGAGAAGAGGGTTTACTGTGAGCTGAAAGGGAAAAAGAATTGAAAGATGCCCATTCAAATGCTTCATCTGCCTGCTAATTTTAATTAAGACTCCTCCTTTGTAACTATGCCACAGAGCCTGAGTCTTTAAAAAAAAAAAAATTGTCACTAGGCAGATTTCTGAGAGTCTCCTGATTGAATCATCATTTTAATCTCTTCACTGCCATCCCCTTCTCCTGAGCAGAAGCTACCGGCTGCACAATGTGACAATTAACATGCTGAGAAATACTACTGCACTCCTCAGGGAGTTTCAGTGATGCAAAACACTGTTCTGCTGTGTGACAAAAACACCAAAACCTTTAAAATATCTCTCTGGTAAAATATCATGTTTTTTTTTAAGCCTGGGTGCACACCTTGTTTTCTCTAGGAAAAAATACTCTTCATTAACTTTTTCTGAAGAAAAAAAAGTATTCCTTTCCTTCAAGTCTCCTCCAGCCCTCCCCAAAATCCTCTCCATGTTTGGAGAACTTGATAAATACTTTGCAAAGAATTACCAACCAGTGACAAAACCTGCTCTCTGGGTTTGTGTGTTTTTGCTTAGTGTACTTTTACTTTCTCAAATCCTTCCTCATCCTCGCCTTACTGCTTCATGTTTCACCTCTCTTCCCTAACCAAGCACTAGAAACAGCTTCTTGCTCTGTGCCTGGTGTGGTCCCAGCCTGCTCTTCTGCACTGTGTCTCACTCCAATCCCACAGGAGCCAAGCCAGGTTTATTGAACTGGATCACTGCTCCCGGGTAGACACCACCCACTGTACCAGTCTCCTCTCCTAGCAACACAAAAAAGACAAGGGTAATAAAAAAGCAAACGAATCCTTTCTGTGTCTTCTCTCTGTCACCTTTGTAAACCACAGATCAATCCAAGCAAGGTCTGCCCATAGGGACATGCTAATTGAGATGCTGTTTGGCAGCAGACTCTGTCCTTGCACAAATGTTCACAAAATGGCTAATTAAAAATAAGCCTCTTGCCCTGCTTCCTTCCCTTGACAGGCTAACATAGGCATGTTTTTCCTTTCATTATTTTATGGACAACAATAATGAACACACCAAAGAAAGAATATTTCAGGAACAAGGGTGGTTGTCCCTTTCTTCTCCCACACCCCAATGGCTGCCAGCATTGCTGGGAGGGTATGGTCCAGGAGGAAGTTGTCAAGAGGGGGTGTATAGGGAAAGGTGAGTCACTCCAGGCAATTCTTAATTATAGTGAAAAAGGAGGAAATATGCCTAAGCCTTCTGTTTCTGTTATTCCAAAAGTATTTTGAGTATTTGCGAGGAAAATAAAAAGATTTTCCATGAAGCCAGGAAGGTTAGGTCTCAGTGAGAAACCTTTTGGGTTCTGCTGCTCAGAACAGCCTTGGCCTTCCCATGGCCTTGCTTGGAAACCAGAAGGCACCAAGTAGGAGTGCAGAGTGCTGCTTTACTCCAGAAAGCATACACCATGCCAAATGGGCAGAGCTCTTAATTACATCATAGATAATCACAGAGTAATCATGGAAACATGCAAGGAATGGCAGTAACTTTAATTCAGGAAAAATAACTAAGTGGGTTGTGTAATGGGGAAAACCAGCAAATGCAGGAGGAGAATGCAGTGGTGAGGTGACTACTGCAAAGTGGGCAGCAGAATGATTTCCACAGTGATCAGAGATCATGAAGCAACAGGCTGGATTTTTATCTGGCTACTGTGCATGACTAACATCAGCTCTGTGTGTACATGAAACACTGAGAACTGCTTTCACTGCTGCTTCACTGCATGTGTGTTCATTGTTTAAACTTGGGAATAATTGCTGTGAAACTTTCAAGCGCATAAGAGTTTTCCTGTAAGCAGAATGGGCAAACTCCTAAGGGAGAAATAAGTTGGCTCCTTCTGAGGACCTTGATCTCTAGACTTGGAGAGGAACAGCTTTGCTGTGCTGGAAAAAGCTGCATGTGCATCCACGTGCTTTGGAGGCAGCCTCCTCGCTGGGCGTGAGCCAGCTGCTGAGGAAGCAGCTCTCCACGCACAGCCAGACTGCTGGGTGAGTGCCCGCAGTGCACAGGGACACGGAGGGGAAGCCGTGCTTATTCCTGCTGAGCCTACAAAGGGACGGCAGTGTGGCACTCAGCAAAACTTGAGTGCGAGACTGAAAAAATGAGGGAAAAATGGGCCAAAATGTGCAGTGGTGTTAAAGCACATAGACATGCAGATGGACATGTTATGGGGATTTACAAACCTAAGTAGAAACTGTGGAATTAAAGAAATACCAGTCTGACTCTAAACATCTGAATGCCTCTAGAGAGATGGTCCTTAGGGCCTGTTTGACCAGAAGTCAGGTATGCAGGTTTGGTGAACACAGAATGCACAGGTCAGATGCTTGTGAACACAACTGTGCCACAGGATACCTTAGCTCTGCGGTGGACTGCTGGTGTTTGGGTAGCCCACTCTCCATAACATCAGCCTGTGCCATTCAGTTAGCAGTCCCATATGTAGTTTGTGCAACTGCTGATGACCTCCACAAGATCCTGCCAGTATGTTGCCAGAATCAGCCTTATGAAGCTGAAGTAAAAGTGTTATGAAAACAAAAAAAAAAAGAAAAACTGCAGTAGCAATCGCACCTTGATACTGGACCTCCCTGGCTCAGCAGGTAAATAAACTTAGTTACAAAGAAAAGCCAAATGCTACAGGAAGTAGGATTCATATTTCCACGTGTAAATCCACCTTCACTTTATGTTAGCTCCAAACCCTCAGCTCAGAAAGATGAAGTAGCCTGATTTACAGGCACAAAAATCTGTCTTTCTCTGAAACACTTAACTACATTTTTGTTCAGAGGAAGGAAAGGGCAGGAGCTGAAAAGACTGATCTTTATATGTTGGGTTTTTATTTATGTAAGCTATCCAGAACACCTTGACAATCTTGGGGATACACAGAGCTATATATAGAAATGTGAATAACTGTATTAGTGAGCATGACGCTGTGTGCAAGCCAGAATACTCCTGAGAGTTTTCAACCATATGCTTTCTTTCTTCCCTATAGCCTTGCATAGGTTATTCTAAATCACTTTAGCACTATGTAAAAGAATTTTTTCTTGCCTTTTATGGTAGTTATTTCAGTATGAATACTACATAATCTGACACTTCCTGAAAACCTCCCAGTTTGTCTTGAAGTTTCCCCTGAATAAATACTTTCATTAGGATCCTGTAAAGCTGCACCTCTATCCCACTGAAGTAGATTATTCTCCAGTGAGCAGGTTATACAGAAACCTCACTGCTGAAGAAGTGCTGTGACATGAGGATTAGTAGATCAATAACACCAACAGGCTGATGATACCTCCAGAATCAGAACATACCTGTCATTATCCTGAGTTACTTACAGAGCTTTTTAGAACGGAATGCAAACCTACGAGGTAAGGTCTTTTCCAGAGGGTTCAGTACCGTTACTGTTACTTGTATTCTGAGCATGAAGAACACATGCTGTGAACCAGTATTTGGTACTCCTGAGCTGAAATGCAAATGCTAAATGATTCTGACTGGAGTGGGAACTGTTCCTGATTTGGGACCCACGGCATGCTTTTCAAGCAGGTAGCTTCAGGAGAACCAAGCCTCAGGAAAACTAAGATAACCCTGACTTTGCTTTTCTTGGGTGACAGAGAGTTTCAGCAGTGAAGCTCTCCTGCTTCACAGGAAGGTTTTCCTGTGGCTGGAACATAAGTTTAAGGGCTCTCTCCCATGACGGTCCTCTGGTGTTCAGTAACACGTGGAATTATGCATTTGTCGTTCCCTCGCTGGGACGTTTACAGGGTCTTTTTCCTTTTCTCAGCTTCTGACCATCACAACACTTGGAGCATTAAATCTGTCATATATTGCTGAAAGCAGACAGTTGAATCTAGTTCCTTTGTGGGAGATGGACATGTGCATATGCACAGTATCATCCATATAGTCCCTTTGCTGGGAACCTAGCTTAATATATATTTTTCTAGTCACAAGAGGGATGTAGGACTGCAATAGCTTGTGGTAATGAGCCCAACAGTCGCTGGTATTCATGGATAAGGGAAATACATTCAAACCAAACTGCAGAGAGCTGTCAGACATAGAACCTTAACCACAAGTCAGAGGACATTGGGGAACACTATCTGTAAGGACTGGAAGTAGAGAGGACACAATGGAGAAGTGCAATTTTAAAGAAGTCTGGACAGTAGTCAAGTTCTGGATCTTGCAGTCCCGGGGGGATTATGTGAGCCGCTCCTCGGGAGGCAAGTGGAACAGGTTCATGGAAGACACTCCCTGTTTGGGTTCACAGAGAGAGGTGAGAAGGTAAGAAGTAAAACTGAGCAGGCCCTTTTGAAGCAACAGACTTACTGTCATTTCGTTAGAGGACAGTACTTTGGATTTACAGCTTCCTTGTCTTCTATGAAGAGAAGCTTGATAAGTAATGTTTTGGGGAAAGTAAATCAGAAGTAAAGCCCTGAGCAATGCTTCAGAAGGGCGTAGGGCAGACAGGTGGTGCAGTTTGGAAAAATTCTGTGTTGTTTTAATGCATGCTAAGTCATGCAACTGCAGGGTAGGAATTTTGTGCCAGTCAACAAGTTTTACCGGAGAACATTTCACACACAGTAAAGTGACACGCACATGAAAGACTGGAGAGCCTCAGAACTAAAAGGGACAGAGAGCTGGGAATGTGCTAGAAGAAGTCCCTTCCTAATTTTGGATTTGGGAAGGAAAACTGCTTTGGAAACAGTTGAAGATAGTTGCAAAGTTTGGTCGCAGGAACTGAAGAGAGAAGTTTGAAGGATGTGAAGGGAAGCAGGGTAGTCACACAGGCAGAAAATGTGTAGGTGCTTTGGGAGCATGCAGCTGCCAAGAATTGAGTAAGGAGAGTGCTGTATATATGCAGATGCAGACCTTGGTTAGATTATTCAGATGTCAGATTCCCTTCTTTGGGAAAGAAAGCAGTGAGATCAAAGGAAGAATCCTAAAGGAGGGCAAGAAGGGATGAGTGAGAAAGTGAAATGGAGAAGGCTAGATATGAAAAAAGAGGTTCTGGATAGAGGAAGAAAAAGCTTACAAAAGCATGTTTTGAAATAAAGCAGTGATATTTTTCCACTTGCAGAAAGTGAACAGAGCAAGCAAGAGGTGAAAAAAGAGTTTATAGAGGCAAGAAGTAAGAAATAAGATTTTCTGTTTTCTTTTGAAACTAATCTAACAAAATTGTGAACTTCAACTCTCTTTGAATTACAGTTGTTGTTCTTCTTTCCTTCTAAGAGCTAGTGTGGTGTGACCAAGTGGTAAAAGTGATGAACACGATGAGAAAAAGGTTTCTGGTGAGGCAAAAATACAGGAGGATGAATTTACCCATCTAGATAGTTAATAAGATGTTCTGTGAATGCCCCATTCAAAATGCTCAAATGACTTTTACGATATCTCTTCTGCTGCACGTGGAACCAAATCTGTGTCTTGGAGTAAGGTCACTACACTGTCAGCTGGGTGACAAACCTAGTGTGAGCATTGACTCAGGATTGCAGGCCATGGGCCTCAGGCCAAGGGATGTCGAGCGTGCCACAGAGGTGACGCGCAGCGTACGGCTGGCAGAAGGCTTCCAGTCCATCGGCATGCCGCCGTGCCATCCCCGCGCCAGTTCGTGGAAAGGAACCTGGGCTGCCTCCAAAGGGAGGGACTCGTCTGCCTGTCCAGATGGATGTGGCACTGCGCTGGCAGCAGGGAAAACCGGGCAGAGAAGAGGAAGGGAGTCTGTTGGGTAGCCACTGGCTGTTCATGACAAGCTTTATAAGGAGACTGAACATTTGCCGAGGATGCCCTGTTAGCTTTGTCCAAAAATATCTGGTAATTTTGCAAGAAATAGGGGAGATGAGGGCAGGTGTTGCACTGCTGTGGATCAGGGCAGCTCCCCTGATTTCAGTGGAGTCATACTGGTTGAGTTTTGGCTCAAGGTCTGAAATGGCATTAGCACAGTGAGGCTGTTGCTGCACTGCTGTAAAATCATACCATTCCAGATATTCCTGGTATAAAACAGATGTCAGCCTTCCCTCAAGTGTTCCTGTTAAGATGCATTGCTACTGAGAGTTTATTTGGGGTTTCTGCATCAGTTTGAAAGGTAGCAACCTCGTTGCTGCAGCTTAATCCTTCAGACTGTGCCATGACAACTGTACCACAAGGTGCCTGCCAGGTTCAAGCAAGGACATAGTGGAGCACACGTCAACAGTGGAACTGCAAATGAGGTAATGTGTTATCAGCAGACAGGTCAGGGCTCTATGTATCAAGTCCTGGAGCACAGAGTGACTAAAAATAACTTTCTATTGCAAGTACCCATTTCCCAAAGAAGGAAATGCCCTTGTTTAACACCTTCCACCCCAAACAAAGCAGGAATGACTTAATGTTGTTCCTGTAGCCCTTGACATCCCAGTGGTCTAGCTGGATGCCTGGCTCAAGTGCTCTGCTTTCACCTCCAGAAGGTGACCATAAGTCAAGAGTAACATAAAGACCTGAGCAATCCACAACCCCATCACCTGACTGTCACCATGGATAGTATTACAGTTATGCACCAGCCTCTCTCTGTCAGGAATGTGAGTGTCTGGAGCAAGTGTGGAGATAAACTACTCGTGGCTTTTGAGGTACACATCATCAGGTCAGGATCTAGACTACTAAATTACCTCACACGTCAACTTCCCACTTGGGTCTGAACTGTGAACAGAGAAACCTTTGGCTTCTGTTATGAAACTGGACTTTATACCCATACACAGGCACCGGAGAGATCCCAAGGAAATATATCTATTATTTAAAAAAAAATTAGTAGTCATCTGTAGCTTCTAGAGTGGCCTAAGAAGTTTATTTTATCCACTAAACTGTAGTGGATATTTTGGTCCTTGCCATGTATGAAGAAGTCTATAGCACAACACTTCAGTGTTGTGTGAGTCTGTTCCCCCTAACAGTGTGGAGCAGCATGGAATTGAGGCAAGGGTAGAAGTGGTCCAGTTTATTATTAATATTGGAGAACAAAAAAAAAGAGTCAAGCTTAGGTATTCTATTGGTATTTTTGCATCTTCATAAAAAAATGTTTACCTTATTTCTGCAGCTTGTTTCACTACCTTGTCCATCAGCTCTGATGCCTTCACTCTGGCCCAGCAATTTCCATTCCTCCTGCCCTCCTCCTAATTATACTTTTCCATATATTTCCATTAGTAAGTCATAGAGTATGCTGATCCTGTCTAATGAGAGTGACAGGCTTAGAACTGTGCCACTACAGGCCAGTGCAGTCATATCCTGAAGATGCTATTGCTTTGAGAAAATGCAGTAGAGGGCAAAAATAAAAAAGCAAAAGCATTTTCAAAAGGCACCTACTAATATATGCACCAGAAACAAGCATGGTAAATAATTCTTGGCCATCTCCTAGTGACCAAAACGACAGGTGTTTTAATAACACATATAAGCAATGATCTTAAGCAGGTCCATTGGACTGGCAGGCCAAACTCCTCTGCATTTGCATTATTTGACTCAGGATTAGGCTTTCTTGTTTTTTTGGGTTTTTTTTTTCTGACTACACACAGTGCAGTGAGTATAAAAAGGACAATTAGGCACCACTGCTGAGTGTGTCTCTTATTCCCATGTTGCACACCCTGGCAACAAATCAATTTTGTCCTTTGCTGCAAGACTTTCTCTCTGCTGGCTCAAAATTACTCTCCCAGAATTCTCTAGAGCAACTTTATTTCGCCCCTTCATAGTTCATCCTGCCAGTTGCCACTTCAGTAAAAAGCATATAGTAAGCAATAACTTTGTGTTTTCCATTCCCTCTAAAGGTTAACTATAGGTGAATGTTTTATTCTTTATAACAAGTAATTGACATGCATGAGCCAACTTTCTGTTCAGAACATAATTTGTATTCTTGAGAGATCTGTGCGTGTTCTTGTTCATACTGTTTCTTCCCTGAAGGGATCTGGGAGCGGGAGGAGAAGGAGAAGCTTTTAAAGTTTGGCTCACAAAAGTTACGGAGAAAGATCTAGGCTTTCAGCTCCATCAGATAAATGCTAATGTAACTGCACCGTGTACAGTACAGTGGCACGTACTGAAAGGAAAAGAACAGAGTAAATAAGGGGGAGGGAGAAGGGGAGAAGTCAGCACGCAAAAACCCCAGAATACTCAGGTGTTCAGGCAAGCTTGCTGCTAAAATATAAATCATCAGAAACTTTGAGCCCAAAGGTTGGTGGGCTCATTAAGAAATACAATTCAGGTGGGAATTTAATGAGAGCTTTCTAATGAAAAGTTGATGTAGTTCTTCATAGCCTTACACCTGGGCACTTGGTCAGCATTTGCTTAATCAAACTTAAAGATATGATCCCAAGATCACTGAAATCAGATTTGTTTTGCTCACTTCGGTGAGTTTAGAATTAAGTTCAAAAAAGCACGATTTTAATGGGGGTGTGGCAGGGACTTTCACAGAGCATACTTTTTTTCTTTTTTTTTTAATAAATCAAGATTCTTCTCATGTGGTTACATCTTCTTGTGAGAAGGTCTTTTTAGAATTTTGGTTTTAAAAGAGTGTCAGCTCATATGCAACCCCTGTAATTCAGAGCATAGCTTGCGGGTTGTGGTCTCCTCAGTCAGGCTGATAGGTGCGGTGGGTACAGCTGTGAAATCCTTGTGATGCTGGAATCTGTCAGCTGCCACTTTAATTTTACCACATAATAGTGATTTTTTATTTTGTAGTAAGGATCTTCAGCTCCCTTGCATATAGTTTTTTCAAAATTAAACAGACTTAACACCCCTTTTAGCAAACACAATATTTTGAAAAGCTAATGTAAAATCACATATAGAGACTTGATATTCACACTTTAACCTGTGAGGGTAGGTCCTGCTGACCAGCAGTAACCCCCTTTCTTAGCTTGTAACATTCAAATTTGTGGTTTTGAAAGAGTGAACAGCATAGTTCCACTGAAGAAAATATAATTTACAGGCAGTACTGGGACAGGATTATGTATTAGTTGTACATGATGATGGCCATTTATGAGATTTAGCTAGTTGAGTCTTAGGTTACAGTATCCTCTTGTAGCCTGCTCCTTGCAGTTTCCCGCTGCATCCACCAACAAGCATTCTCCACACACAGATCCCAGCTGTCTACTAAAAAATACTGTAAGTACTAAGGCACTAAAGCAACCCAGGCAGACAAAGCCAGCTATCTTGTACAATAAAGGCCTGAAAGAGCACCACGAGGTTATTCTTTCCACTCACACTTTATTTCAAACAGGTGTGCAAAGGGAACATATCAGAGAGATTTAAATAGGTTAAGCAGACTGTGAATTTCCATCTACGCTTGGTCTAATTAAAGCTATGAACATATGTGAGACTGAGAATTTTGTTTAGAGTAATCCCCTTATCAAAACTGTCATATGCCAGGAAATGTTAGAAGCAGAGTTGCTTATTCCCCGTGTTCTTGAGCTACTGTGTCTGCCATTTAAATATCAACATTTCTCAACAGCTTTCAGTTTAACCCACAGAAGTTTTCCCACAGTAACTTCTGGCTGACTTGTGAGCCCCTTACTCATACCAGTGATTAGTTAATTCCACAAATGCAATGGGATCACATTTAATTATGACTGCATCAATGTAAAAGGTTTCCAGCCCTTTAGGACTAACCCAGATAACACTATGAGATAATCTCCCAGAGGCTGTGATCACCAGACTTTTTTTCTACTTTTGTTTGTGTGAAGGATAAGCCACTGTCACCACAGACAAGTGACAGAATGTTCCTATAGCAAGCCTATACTAAGCATGGGTTTGGGGTTTTTTTTTCTATTGTTAGCTTCCTACAAAGAGCTCTCTGCCTCTTCTGACTCTTACATTCTACCATAAAAGCAGAACTTTAAGGTATAGGATGCAAGGATTTTCCCAACTTTATACTATCTCACTCAATGCACTTCAAAGCTTTGCACCTCTCCCCAGTATTTGCACTTAAAAATAATTAACAGATTATACATAAAAAATATTTATGTGCTATTTATGTACCACAGGCATATCTTCAGGCATCTGCTGAGCTAGGGGGCCTCCTGTTAGACACTGGAAGGATATAAAATGTCCTTTTGACTCCACTGCTATATATTTCTTCCCAAAGGGCTATAGAGTTCTTCCATGGATGTATGTAAGTTCTCACATGTGATCTCACAGCAGTCAGTGACGTTATTTGTGAGATTAATTAATCACCACTGTGGAAAGGCACTCATGTTCATGTTCTTTTTAATGAAAGGAAGAGTGGAAGAAAGGCTTTTCAGTCCAGGGACTACAATCCCACGTGGAGCAGCAGTCAAAGGCCAGGACTGGAAACAGGTGCTCATGGATCACACAAGCCCTCCTGAGGCCACCTAATGGGTCCAGGGCTAAATCTATATACAGACCACAGGGTTACCCGTTCCCCTAGGGCTCCTCTTGTTGGTGTCTGAGGGACAGATTTCCCTCAGCTTTTGCCTGCAAGTTACAAAGCTTTCTTTTTTAAGAACTGCTATGTAAGAACCTGAAATAGGCTGCCCCATCTATCCTGAGTGCAGCTGGGCAGAGTTCCTTCATAGTATCTGTCATGCCTAAAAATATTCCTGTTATGAAAATAGAGACAGAGATGTCTGTTTTTGTGTGCTGTGCCTGTGTGTTTAATGTACCTGTAAGTGCATGTGGAGATACTCTGAGGGTGAGCTTCCTCATCCTCAGAGAGAGAATGATGTACTAAGGAATTATTTAAAACAGTCAGCGTCATGAATAAGGGCTTCATAGCTATTTCTCAGTATCTGTCTATAGCTCTACTGCTGCACTGTAAATACATCTAAACCAAAGCAGACGGTTTGTAAAGCAGAGCAGGGAATACCTCTGACTTCTAGACTTGCTAAACTTGCAAAGCTGTGGGCAGTGCTGCTCACAGTAATACTTCACAGGCATGAAAGAAATACAAGGAGCAATGAGGCAGGCTAAGCCTCATCAGTGAGATGGGGTATAAGATGGGGATGTTTGGAAGGAAAGGAACTAAAGGACAGAGCAAAGTAGGTAAGATGTACCTTGACTGGTGTGTAGAGGATGACAGTGGTGAGGGTCACAGTGACAAGGCAGAAAAGTGGGAGGTGTTTTAGATCACATGTGGTTTTCCTCCACTGAAAGTTATAAGTCATAGAAAAAGCCCATAAAGGAATCAGATATGACCCTACAGAAACAGGAACTGATGAAAGAATTTAAGTCTCGGGGTAGAGGAAAACCCTATTAGTTGGGTATTTCTCACAGGTTTTTTTTCCCTTCTTGCTTTTGAAATGATGATGTGTTAAGCTCCCTAACAGAGGCAAACCTGCAACTGAACCTGCCCAGTTTAGGTGTTTTAAAGTGTGGCGGGAAGCAAAAAACATGCAAGCACAAACACCTGCTGAGTTTAGAACAGAAAGAAATAAAAGCAAGGATGAAACAAAGAAAAGGCCCGAGTTTTCTCCAGTTCCCTCTGAACCTAGTCCAGGTCAGCACTGTTGCTGACTATAGTGCAAGACAGGAGCTTCTGCAGGATGCCCAGATTGTATGAAAGGATGTTTATTTCTCACAATTGCTATATTTACATCCAGTGTTGCTTTGAAACCTTCTTTGCTTCACAGTTCTACAGTTCTACAACCAGTATCTCCATGTACTCGCCCTCTGTGACTGCTGAAAACTACTTCTAAATTCCCCAGAGGGAAGGACACAATCAGATGAGGTAGCACTTTCCTGCCCAGTTCTGCACACAGAACCAATAACCCTTCCAAAAAGACTGCCATTTACCTCCTTGAATGTCCTGATTTAGTTCAACTCATATTAATATATATAATTAACATTTTAAAAGGATTCCTAAAGTCTGTGTCATAGCCTATAAAATGCTTTGGCACATGCAGAGGAATTCAGGTACTTTCAGGTTAAAACAGTTTTTGCAAAATAAAGAAAACCAGAAGCAGTAATAAAAAGCCCAAATCTTTGAAAGTACATGGTGTGTCCTTCCCCATGCATTCGGCTGCAACAAGTGTGTTGATACGCAAGGATGAAGTAAACAAAAAGCCCAAGAATTATGAAGTAAATATTTGGGTGTATTAGCTAACTGTTTGGGGGTGTTTTGCATTTTTAAATTTGTTTGTGTTAATGTTTGAGTCCAACTCACCTTCTAAAAAAAGATAACTGAAATGATCTGTCTCCTGCCCACAGCCATCTCCTCCATCAACATTTTTGCTTATCTCTCTCCTCATGTTTCGTGTTGTTTCAAGCAGCTCTTTAGCAAGCCACAAAAATGTTAGCTATCCAGCTACATTTAAGTGGAGCCCAGCTGAAGTAAATACTCCAGGCATATTAGCTCTCTTTTCCATTTCTTGGTTAGCACTCTTTGGGCCTGCTACATGTAGATCAGGAGTCTTTAAAATGTTTAGTAAAGGAACCATGCATTACAGAAACTCTTGCTTTCACAGTGCTGTGTTTCTATAGTAACCGTCTTATTAAAGCACTGCAGCCATCTGCTTTAAATACTAACTTCACAAGACCATCAGGACTAGCTTAAAACAATATCACATGTTCATTAAATATTAAAACTAGAAACAAAAGGAAAGAACTAAAGGAGAGACGTTTTTCCTGTTCCTCCAATCTAATCTTTGAAAAAACCCCAACACTTGTTTGCTCTTTTTAGATAATTTAACAGTTCATGCCACTGCTTTACAAAGAACTGCGAGTGGCCATACTTGCTGCTGGTGGCATAAACTACAACTTTCTGGGATTTTGCAAAAACGAACAAGTGAAGAAAATAGCTTCTTGGGGTAGGTGGTCAGTCTGTACATGTTCCTGATAAGAGATTGTCTGGACCTTGTTTTTGCAGCAGTACTCTGGGGCATACTGTGGTGAAGTCTTTAGAGGAAGGAGCACACAGGGAAACAGCCAGCAGCAGCTGAGAAGTGCCACACCGGAGCAAACAACTGTCTGTTTTTATCATGGTCTGCTAAAGGGCAAATGCCTCAGAGAAAGGTATAATCACTCAGTAATACATTCAGCCAACCTCCAGCTTATAGCCAAAACCATGAGACTTAAACCCCCTATAGATTGTATCCTTAAGGAGGCAGGAGCCTAGACATGGTCCTAATTCCCAGAAATGTCTGCTACTCACAAAGGAACCTGCCTAAGCGACAGGCTGTGACAGCAAGGTCTTTAGATTAAGCACACCTGCTGTCTTTGTTTCCTTTCAGCAATTTGAAATATGTTGGCTGCTACCTTCTTCAAATACTGTCTTTCTTCAAATTGTACTAGAGAGCCAGAGGTAGCTCCTCAGAGCCCTTCTCCATCTTCAGTGTCTGTTACCTAGCTCATACTCCAGAGCTATTCTCACTGTGCTTTACTTCCTGCTCCCTCATTCTGTGTTGTCTGTTTTGAGGCCCTAGTCAAGCACAAGCTCTTGTATTTGGAGTCAGAATACATGGGGATATGCATAATTTGCAGATTTCACCTGAAAATGCCACTGGAACAAGAAAGAGGAGGAGAATTCAGATCTTCCCATGGACAAACCATACACTGGCGCTATAGCTCAAGAGAAATATTTTCTAGTGTTTTGTATTCTCTGAAACATGTTTCTATCTTCACTCACTACAGCTTAACAAAGCCATACATGCTACTAAGATTAAGTACTGTGTTGCATCTGTTTTTTCCACTTCTCTTTACTGCCACATTAAGCAAGTGCCTACACTTAAGCTGTTCATTGTATTGTCCATATCTTGTTCTGCAGCAGAGAATTCTGCAGTATGCACAGAAAAGCAGCAGTGTGCCCAGATAACATGGGCATGGGCCTTGGCCAAGAAATTCACGTTCTAATGGCTCACCAGACCCTCAGAATAATGTGTAGTTACTTAAGATCCCCCCACTATGCAGTTCCTCCTCCTCGATGACACCAACATGACTAGAAGAGGTCTGATTTTGCTGCTTCTGGTGCATCTCTGGTGAATTCATAAATCAGGGTTTCTGCAGCTTGGCTGTTAAATATATGCAGCTGCTTTCTTTCATTGCTATATAACTTGACTACTAGAAACAAGGCTTTCATCGTATTTTGAAGCTTTGGAGGTTGGCCATGCTCAAAGTCAGTCTGGTGGGCAAAGCACAGTAGTTTCTTGTAGGATTAAAAGACATGGGAAGAAACCTTGGCACCTCACTGGTTTAATTCTGTGAATATAAAGAAGAGTCATTGGTGGTATGGCTCAGCCATCTTTTGCTTTTTAAAACTCACTCTATAAGGTGGGATTTTCTTGCTTTCCTAAGAACATCTCCAGGCATTTTCCCCCACACATTCCCCAGTACTGTAAAAAATCTGAAATGCTCCTTGTTCCTTTCATTGTTTTTGTTCTCTTTTTCACATATTATAGTTCTTGTGACTCTTGAATTTACAGGACTTGTTTTTAAGTAGGGTGATGGGAAACATTTTCTGCCAGTGGTTTATACTGAACATGTATTTTGGAGGCCGATTACATATTCCCACCTTGCCTTTGAGTGCTGGAGGCAGTTGTTAGTGTAACTTAATGTACTGTCCAGCAGGTGTTCTGTACATTTATTCTCTGTGCACAAAACCAATAAGCACTTGGTCTGTTAAGGAACAGTCTTCTGCTGAGAAAACAATGATTAAGAGAGACAGAGGAACAATTTGACCCCTGTCTGTCTACCACCTAGGTCAGGATGTCCTCTCACTGCCTCATTCAGCGCTTCAACTTCTGGAGCACAATATATGTGCAATTCAGATCCTATCCAAGATTCCCAGCTCCAAGAGACATTAATGCAAAACCCTCAGGTAAATACAAGAAGTGCTGTTTCATCTCTTCTCCATCTTCCCCTGCTTTTTTGGTAGATTGGCTTTTCAGGGTGGTGAGGAAAGAGGAGTATTGACTGAAAAATATGAACTGGTGAATAATCTCTTGCTGTCTCCCACACACCTAGGTGGGAGACCTATGGCTGGGAATAGTTGTTTATCATGCCAAGGGATTTTCTTACCCAAACTGTGCACTGTCATGACTGTAGATCAATCCATCTAAGTATAAGAAAAATCAAAAGTCCTAAGTCTGTTCTCTGGGACTTGAGTAAAACTCTTTAGTAAGACCTGTACCCATGCATCTGAAGACATAATTAAACTTTAGGTGTGCCTTTTGCTGAACTTGTTAAACAAGATTTCCACGGTTTTTTTACCTAGAGGACAAACCCATGACAGAGTCTGTATTTATTCTGAGATACTCATCTAAACTGACACAATAGCGGTATTCACCCTGTAGCATACAATGGTAATCTTAAACTGTTCCCTTCCCTCCTGCCCCCAACTAAACGCATTGAATAAAATAAACTTCATCATAAACAGCACTTCTTCCCATATATCTCTTCATTCAGTGACTAAAAGAAGCTCTTCATATAATGTAAGAAAATATTATAAATGCTAACAATAAGAAGATTCTCTGAGTCAAAGATTCACCATACAGAATTTGTGTATCTATACGGACCTTATAGTGGTTAAGTTCAATGTACTGGTAAAGCCAACAGACATCATAAACACTAATAATCCAGTCTTTGTAAACCTCAGTACTTTCTGATTCAGAACAATTTAAAAAGTGCTTCAGGGTTTCTGAAGAAAAACTCCAGAGGATGTACAACAATGTAGCCAAAAGGAAAGCTATATACATTAAGGAATGATTTTACACTAAGGCTCTAATTCTCCCACTCTGCCTATATGGTTTCACAGTAAGGTGGATTTGCTTTCCTCAGGCAGGAGAAATCTACAAAGAGCTCTTAAAATAGGAACACAGCATTGACCTATTTTCAGTACTTCCATTCTTATTTCTAGGTCTATTATACACAGTGTAATGAACATTGTAATGAACATTCAGCAGTGAAAAGACATCAATAACTGACCAAGTGCATTTGCTCACATTCTAAATACAAGATTAAAAATAGTTAGGAGGCTGGACAAAACTGGCAAAGGGTCAGGGGCTGACCTGCAGAGCAGTTCCCCAGCTCAGGTAAGAGCTATCAGAGACCACATGAAATGAGCTAGTGACCAAGCCAGAGTGAACACGTCAGCCTCTTGATTTATTTTGATTACATAGTGAAGAAACTTAGCAGGAATTTTGACAACTCTAATGCAGAGCTGCCATCGGAATGGTTGGAAAAGATGACATCTATGAACTAGCTTTATACTTACGGAAATTTTATTCAGAAATGGGATTGAACTGTATTGCAGAAGAGGCGTGGAGAGGCTCATAGTCTGTCATTCCTACAGGCTTTATCATTAGGGTATTTACAAACACTGAGATGTATTACAATAACTAATATAAAATAGAACTACCATCTTTCTGCCATCTCATCTGCTTCTGAAAAGTCAAACTTTATATTTGGGAGGGGAAAAAGAATTTTTCATAATTTAGGAGGCTTTTCCAAAGCTGAGATTAAATTCTTCAATTCCAAAAGTGAAAACTGGAAGTGATTTTTAACAAGGATGGGTTCTTTTTGCTCATTTAGCAGCTTTTTCAAGAAAACTCTGATTATCTTAAGTAATCACTCCCAGTTATAGTACCTGACTTCCTCCACATGTATTTCTGAGACAACTTCAAGAATGCTAGAATCTGTCAAAAACTAATTGTTGGATCATCACTCCACTTTACTATAAACTGCTAACTTCTTGAAAGCAAGCTGCTTTGGAGTGCTTTTGCATACAATATAAACTTACTTGAAGAGTTTCAAGGGTGAGGAAGGGATGCTTTCTTTTTTTCAGTAGATGTGTACTGTAGAAAATATACATGTGAAGATAGAACGTGGACATTTGACAGTTGAGCATTCAGTGCTCAGTTTGCTGAACCAGCATTTCGGCTATGCTTTTTTCCTTAAGGCCCATGTCAAAAAACCAAATCAGCCATTTAGTGGTATTCGTATTTTGTAGATGGAAGTGTTTCATTTGAAATTACTAAGACATCTTTTTCCTAAATGGATGGTCACAGCCTGACTACAAAGCATTCATTAGTGCCTGAGTGCAAGTGTTAATAAAGGAATAAAAAAGGAACTGTCAATCAAGAACTACACGATCATGCCATGTTTTCTTTTAGCCAAAGTAAGCCAGCTTTGCATTTCCTTCCCGTTGTGGAGATTTTATGTGCTGCATCAGTTCAGTGCAGAAACAGAGTGCTGAAGAATACACTCACTGCGATCCCTGAGTTGCTGAATCACTTACCCGCTGCTCCTGCTAGTTAATAGTAGCTATTTTTAGTTTATGGTGGAAAACGCTCTCATGGTGGCAATGATACTTCAAAACAGTTTGGGAGCAAAATCATCTGCTTCGAACGTC
Organism: Picathartes gymnocephalus; assembly: GCA_013390045.1. Taxonomy (NCBI): domain Eukaryota; kingdom Metazoa; phylum Chordata; class Aves; order Passeriformes; family Picathartidae; genus Picathartes; species Picathartes gymnocephalus. The sequence continues at coordinate 251,038 of WEKY01043546.1, forward strand.
TCTCAGAGCCTGTGTCTGTACGAGCGCCTCGCTATTCCTCCCCAGCGCTGGCGATCTAGGTCAGCCTGGCGCGCGGGATGTGGCATTCGCTGCCTCTTTCATAACTGCCCGTAAGAGTTCTGGGGTCATGTTTGTAAACACTGCCATGTGCGCGTAAGCACGTGGCGAGACACCAGCATGACCTGGAGTGCCAGAGCCAAGAGGTAAAGCTTGGCGCCAGGGCAATGTCGCTAAGCCAACCATGCCAGGGCCCCGGCTGGCGCGCATCCCTCACAGCCCTGTGAGACACCGCAGCGGGGTGTTGGATGGGCAAGTGGGAACCCTTTTCCTGTATGTGCCACACGTGGACCTGTGCTAATGTTGATGGTGGCCCTGCAGGTTCGTCTGCCAGCGTAAGCAAATGGCAGTGCTGAATTGTTTGTAAGAAAAATGGAACTCCTTTCTGCCCTAAGTCACTAAAATTGGAGTCCACATGGTCCCACAACACAATGCAAAACTGTGGCGCTTAGGGAAAAGAACTGTATAAGGGCACATTGCCAAAGTTTCCAAAATTACTTCAAAGACACTTAACAGAGACTTCGTGTCTGTAATAGTTTTTTGCTGGCTTTGCACTGGTGAAATTAAGACCACGTTTCAGGCATTTGAGGAAGTAGCTCCTAAATTATTTCTGTTTATCAGCAGAAGTTGCACAGTATGGCCAGTACAAACAAAAGTCACGAGTCTTTCATTTCCTCTTACCGAGAAATAAGCAGATCGAGCCACCCAAACCTATGCAAAGTTTCATCTCACCCTGGCCACACAACTTTATATGCTCCAAGAAAAAAAAAAAGTGACAGGGGGAACAGTCTGTGGTCAACTATAGCAGCTCTGTTTCAAGTGCAGCTGTCAGTCTCATTTGCTTTGACCTTTCTTGGTAGAGCTGAGAATAGGACAAAGAGTTAAAGTGTTGCCAGTCTCTGCTGAGTCTGCGCTTCTCCGTGAGCCAAGCCAGGGAGGCGGCTGGAAGAGGGTGTGCACGCAGCAGAGGGTGAGCGGGCGGGGGTGCACGGAGGGAGAGTAAAACAAAAGGAGAAAAATAAACTGTGCACACCCCGAAACAAAACAGGGGAACGAGTACAGAAAAAGTGCTCTTTGAAGAAGAGGAACTTTTCTGTTTATTTCCCTCCATGTAGTTGTATCTTGTTATCTGAACTTAAGGTACGGTAGATATATGAGTCCTTGAACTCTCAACTGGTGAGGAGAGTAGCAAAAGTAAGTGAATACAATTTTAGCCCAGCAGCTAGAAAGAAATAGGCTTTGTCTTTTTGTGCCTCAGCTATGAGAGGCCATTTAAAGCTGCAACACACAGCTGTTCAAACCTCTTTCTTACTGTACACCAATGGCCTGCTAAAACAAAGCAGAACTAAGGCAGTCTTCTCTGAGTGATAAATGCAACTCTGGTTTTAAATACTAGCTGCTCTGAACTACTTGTGTTTTGTTGAGCCCCATCTCTTAAACCTGGACAAGAAGTGGTCCCTGGTTTGTTAGTGGGAAATAAAAAGTGTCCATTCATTTCCACAGGCTTTTTGAAATCCTGCCCTACTGTAAACATTACCCAATTGCTTAGCAGTGTTTCTGGAAAGCAGGAAAGTACCTTACTCACTGTTGTGTGTACATCTAGCTAGTGCTCTCCAGTGCTACTATGCTGTCTAGCAATGAAGTTTCTATTTTTGACTCACCGTGGACGACCTTGCTCTAAACCCCTGGCCTGAATATTTCTTAAACGTAAAATGAGCAAACGTGAACAAGCTAGCAGGCTCCACAGCCCATCACAGCCCTGCCTTTGGCCACGACTGCTACAAGCAGCCATGACCGTGGGTGAAAAACAGGAGCTGTCACAAGCTGCAGTGTGGCACTCGGTGCCTGGGGACACCTAGGAGGGTGTTTGTAAACAGCGTGGCCACGTGCACATGAGCCACGTGCGGCTTGGCTGGCTGAACCTCCAAAGTGCTATGGGGAGAGGAGCAACTGCGGGAGGCAAGTCCGAATGCTGTGCTCTATCGTTTTCCAAAGTAGTCTGCAGTGCTGTTGTATCGCTGAACGCGGCAGGGAAAAATCCATCTGTCCTTCACGGTCAACGGCATCTGCCAGTATCCAGAGATGCTGCATGAGCTGAATGACGTACTGGATTTTATTTCCAAATGCAGTTCATCACGGATTGTATCACAAGTCCATGAATGTGCTGAAGTTAAATAGGGTAGGCTCTTGGTTAAATGCACTATGTAACCAGGCAGGCCGAGCTATCACTCTGACCCACAGCAAAGGAATTCTCAAAGGCCAGAGACATGAAAGCTTGCCATCTCCAATTCAGGTCTAGGAGATGAAGGCGGACTCTTGAATGGAAAGCTATGAATGCTGCTATGGTTAATGTCACCTGCAGGTTTGTGCATCCCATCTCCAGCAGAGAGATTTCTGACAACAAATTAAAATTGGTTTCATTTTGGTATTTTTCCCTCCTTTGAGCTCTGGTACCACGTGTGATGTCAACATGAAGATTCGTGGACCCTGACAAACCTTTAATTGATAAAAGACATCAAATGGGAATTGTGTGGTAGGTTGGAGCTGATGTACACGAAGAGTTTGCAGACTGTGGGAAATCTTGCCTGAATGAATAGAAGGATCAAGGGTATTAAAGGGAGTTAACTAGAGTACCTACTTATAAAAATGTCATAACTGTTTCACACACTGTGATTAACTGACACAACCTACTACTTTTAATTATTGTTATTTTAATTATTTGTTTGGAGGTACATGGAGACACCGACAGTGCCAGTAAAACAGAGATAACATTCTTCCCTGCACCCTTTCTCACTTGGAGTGGAGGGTTTAAACAGTGCTGCAAAGCAGTGAACAAAAAGTCATCCTTTTCCCTGAGGAGATTTATTTAATTTTAATTTGCTGAGTTATTTTGGATAAACACTGCTGATTTAGAGGTCCGGAAGTTTGTGCAGCAAAAACAGAACATGTTGTCAGTCAACAGAAAATGCTACTGAAAACCAAATTCTGAAAAAAAAGTGAAAAGCTTCTAGTTTCTGTTTCTTAAAATTGATACTTCTGTTATCTTAGTAAGCAGAGAAAACGATCAGTAAAATTCTGAATGAGCAGGAAGGAGGGTATCATGGGTAAAGCACTGGGGTTTAGGAGATATGGGTTCAGTTCCCAGCTATACCACAGCTTTCCTGTAGGTCTTCTAGGGTTAAGAAAAAAAAAGGCACAGAAATTAATGACTCCAGCAGGGTTTGTACCACACTGCATGATCTCTGTGTGCTTTGGCTCTCAGTTGTTGCTTATTAATTTTATACCCTTTCTCTCCTTCTTTGCATGTTTTGCCTGCTCATTAACATCAGCACCCTGGGGAAAAGGCTGCAGCACTGCTGCTTAGGAACTCCTCTGAAACACACACACACATAGGCAGAGCAGGCACTAATAGCAGCTTTGCTTTATTTACTGCAAATATTGAGATTTTTGAAAGGGAGCTGCCTGCCTCTGCTATAAACAAGAGTTACTAACACTCTGGCCCCTTGTGTGCTGCCAGACCCCTTTTCTCTGCCTCTTTTACTGAATTAAATAGTAAGGCAGAACAAAAATGGCTTATGTTTGTACAGCCCCAAGCACAGTGGGATTCTGTTTCGTGGCTGGGATATGAGGTGCCTCCTAATGTGCAATAATTAATTTCACTCTATCCACTCTCCTTATATTTAGAAGCATCAGAGCTGTCATCCTGAATTAGACTCATGCTCCAGCTTGTCTAACAAAGTATCTCCAACCAGCTCCTTGTTTCAAGGAAAAGCAGTTATTCTGTTAGTAGTCAGACTCACTCTTCCAGAAGCGTAACTTCTTATTCATCAGCTACAGTCTACATTTTATAGCAAAATACATGTTAACTTGCACTGCTTTGAAAAGTTGGGGTTTCTAAGTAAAAATTACTTTTTTACCTTGTGCACCTGTAGTCTTTCCATCCATTTCTTCTCCCTGTCCCCTCAAAAAAAAAAAAAAAAAAAAAAAAAAGCCCCCAAACTGCTTTTCTCTTTCTTTTTTCAGTACTACAAAGTATATGACTGACTAGGTGTCTCACTGCTCCAAGCGTCTCTGCTATAGCTTGGCAAGACCAAGAAAAATGAATAGGGCTTTGTGAAAATGGCAGTTTGCAGGATCACAAGTCAGCTGACATTGGGAAAAAAAAAAAGCCACCTATACTTAATTGTATAAGTATTGTCAACTGCACAGTATAGACACAGTGGAAAAATAGATAGAAATCTGTATTTTCCTGCCTGGTTTCTCACTTCTTAGGCACTACACACAGTAATAGAAAAAAAACAGATCAGCACAGTTCTTGGTTTTCTTACTGCTTTCTCACACCCACAGAAGCTTCTCAGCATTAAGGATTGCAGGGAAACAGAAAAGTACAGGTCTAAACTTCTTTAAGGAGAACAAATGTTCCATGTAACGTATGGAAAGCACCATAGAAACAATAGAGAACTGAAAGGCTGTATTTTTCTGTTTTGTGCGATTTTCATCTTTATAAATATCAAGAGATTTTTCCCTATTTGGTCTGTATTTTCACTTGCTTATAGGTATGTGATGTGTACATTTGCAACTACCTGTGCCTGGAATGGAAAACACACTAGCATACATTTTCCTTCCCCCAAAATGTCTACTAGATATACAAAATTAAATAAGTGGTAAATCTGACCCTTTCCAATTGTTCAGCTTTCATGTTTTTGATTTTTAGTGTTGCCATTTAAGTAATACTTCAGAGCTTTTGGGGCAGATCAACTTGAAATGAAATAGGAAAGCAAGCAAAGGAGTGCAGAGGGAACAAAAATATGTAATATGTGCACACACATACTGCCACTGCTCCAGATCCCAGGAAGAGGTGAGTCCCATGCACTTCCCAGCTTTCATATGTTCTCTTTTAGGGATACATGGCATTCCTTTTATTAAACTGTACATACACTTGAAGCTTCATGGAAATACCTCACTTCTGTGGTCTTTAACTTTGGGAAGACAGTAGAAACACCTGTTTTACTGCAACAATTCCTTTTCCTCATTTTACCATGAGCAGGAGAGTAATACTACTTGCACATGAGAAAATATGCAATCATTCTTTTCTCCTTTTTGCTTACATAAGAGCTGAAGGAGTTTTGTGTCCTTTGGCAAGTATAAAAATTTTATAACTTCAAAGAATGTGACTTCAAACACAAGTGAAGTAGCACTGAAAGAACAAACAGATTAAACAAAGATGAAAAAAAATCACGGGCATGAAATGGGGGCGAGTGTTGCGTGAACAGTTGTTGTCTTTCATTGGAAGGGACAAATCTGGAAAGATACTAAAGGACACTGAAGTTGAGGGCAAAACTCTCCCTCCAGAATCAGGCCCAGGGTTAATGTTTACCCTTTGATCTCTCTAATAGCATTAGAAGTGGCAAGAGAAGGAACAAATAGAGCAAACTCAGGAATGCCTTTGTCATATTCTCTCACATGCTTTACTTTTGCTTGCTACCTTCTGCTACCCAGCTAGTGCAAGAGTAATAGGAACTGTAGGTCAAAAAAAGGCCAGAAAAGGAAATGAAAGGTGGTAAAGAGCTTAATTAAACAGAAGCAGATTCCGGATACAACACAAATAATTTTGTCCTGCAAATGAGAATAGGTGAGCAAGAAACCACTGCAGTGTAATTAAAAAATTACAGTGTTGTAATAGACATCAACATAAAACAGGAGCAACCGATGTGAACATGCAACTGCTAGCAGAAGCCATGTGTATAACAAGATCTGTGATCAGCCTTCCTACTCTGTTGCATGACAGTGAATACCATGACTCACCCAGAGAAATTCAGAATATGGAAGAGGCATTTGTACCAACTGCTTCCTCCCTGTGAGGAGAAAACAGATCTTAGGATTCATTTTGTAAAGTAAGTGCTTTGCACAATGTTTTGAGTGCTTCCTGCATAACTGCCTAAGAAAGTCTGAAAAATGTACGTGTGACTGGATCAGGAGCGCTACAACCTCTGATAATAAGGTCCTACAGCACATGCAGGGCATAGGCTTCAAGTGTCTCTGAAGACCAGAACTGGCCTGACAGGTTTGGTTTAGGTCCATAGGGCAGAGCATGGAACACGCTGTCAGTTGGGTGCTTCTGAGCAGCTACAGTGCATTTTTACAGAATCACAAAATTTTCATCTCTGCAAGGCGTCCCCAATAATTACCACCACTACTCCCCACTCTTTTTTTTTTTTTTT
>WEKY01043546.1:263001-293626 GCA_013390045.1 Picathartes gymnocephalus
CCCCCCCCTCCTTTTCTGCTTTCGCCGGTGGGTTCGCGGGACACGGCGGGGCGGAGGGTACCGCCCTCCAACGCCAGCCCCCGCCACCCCCCGTGGGACACCCCCCGTCCCGTATCCCTCGCGTCCACGGGGGCCGGCGGCGCTTTCCCACGGCCCCGGGAGCCCGTCTGCTGTCCCCGGGCTGCTGTCCCCGGCTGCGGCTGGAGGCTTGGGGCTGCAGCTTGGTAGTGCTCGGTAACTGGCTGAGAGCGTAAAAGAAAAGCCAAGAAAGAAAAGGGGAGGGGAGGGGAAAATCAACGAAATCTCTTCAGGCTTCCCCAAAATGAAGCCCTGTCCCCGCAGACCCCGGGCTGCCAGCGGGGATTGCTCAGAGCGGGGCGAGCTGGACGCTCATTCCGGGGAGCGCTGGCAGCCCCGCGGCTCGGTGCGTGACGAGCGGGACCAGCGGCACCATTCCCAAACTACGGGCTCGTGGCTCGCCGCAGGGGAAACGGGGTCGTGCCGGTCTGGTTGCCGGTCCCAGCTCCGCAGCCCCGGGAGCGGAGGTTGGTGCCTCTCGAGCCTGTCAGCCCCCGCCGGCGGGGGACAGGTCCCCGCTGCCATCCTCCCCGTGCGCCGCTGGCCGCCTTTCACCGGGGCAGCTGGAGCCCTTCCAGCTGGGCAGCTGCGGGGAGCAGAAGTAAAAGTGTGCAAAATCGCCTCTCTGGAAACCTGCGCTGGGCTTTCACACCGCCGAAACACCGCCCGAAGTCCCGAGCGCCGGACGGACCCCGGGGCTTCCCCTCCAGCGAGTCCCTCTGCTTGCCACTGTGCCATGTAGATCAGCCTCGAGGCTGCTTTCCTTCGGCCTGCCCGGGACACGTGCGGGGCCAGGGAGGCTTTTAGGAGAGCATTAGCTTCCCGGCCAGACCCTCTCCCCATCTCCAGTGTGTCCTTCACCCCAGGGGGTGCCAGGAGAAGGTGTACAAGTGGAGCGTTCATCAGTGGTGCCCAGGAGGTGCTGAATCCCCATCTGTTCCCTGCCTGGCAAAGGCAGGCTGGTGAAAAAGGGCTTCAGCAAGATGACAAATCTGGTGCATTTGATGCAAAACAGAGTGATTTCTAGGAAGTTCAGGTCATCACTGAGTAATTTGTTTTTCATATCGCAGGTTGTTGTCTGAGTTTTGGTTTTACTTTAATTTCTGTGAAACATTTCAGAAGTACACTAGAAATAAAAGTTTGCCCTTACAACTTGCTAAAATAGCTGTGTGATGGTGGCAATGTCACTTCTGTACCTTTGTAAGGCAGCTCGTTCTCCCCAGCCCTTGGAAAGGTCCTGGGCTGGCTAGCCCTATCCTGTAGGAAAATGCATAGGGTTTCTGACAAAGATCTTTTTGTTTACTTCTGCAGGGCTGACTTCAGCAGCATTTCGTGCAGCCTAAATCTACGCAAATAGACTCAGGTCTCTCTCTTTTTGGAAAAGTAAGTTATGCAAAAAATGGTCAACGTCTGCTTCAATTTTGCCTTTTTTTTTTTTTTTTTTTTCCCCCGGAGATCCTCAGTAGCACAGAATAGACCAGTTTGCAATCTGAGNACAGCACTTGCTTGATTTCCAGCAGGCTTTAATCAGTATTTAAAACTCTTTTAAGTTTGCCTGTTTTATTAAAGCCTGCTTTTTCCCCTGGCGTGGCACATCCAGCTGACATGACAAGGAACGAACATGCTCAGCCTCTCAGTGAGTTCAAAGTGCTGTCTTGTCCCTGAGCTGCTCTTACGGCACTGTGGACGCCTCCATCCTCTGCACCGTCTTGTTCTGCCCAGCCAGGCCTCAGTGTTGACAGGGTTTGGCGGGGCCTCTCTCTCTGTGCTTTTCTCCAGCAATTTGCATTGCGTTGGGAGAGGTGCCCCTCCCTTGCATGGCTCTGATTCTTCCCGTGCCCGTGAGCCCTTTGAGGCTGGAAAAGGCAGGTGGCTGGTTCTGGTAGGGCACTGCTGCATTGGAGAAAAGACCTATGTTCCCTTTGCATGAGCAAGCAGCTGCAAACCTGGGTAATTGACGGGCTGGGTAAAATGGAAAAAAAAAAGAAACAAAAACCCTCCAACAACCACCAAACCCAAAAGCCACAAGCAGGAGTTTGAAACTGAGCTGGGATTCTTTTGTTTTCTGACTGTGCTCCTGTGCTGAAGATAAGGGACCACTCATGCGTGTGTTACCTGCATGTATGAATGTGAGAAATGCATTTTTAAAATGCTTCCTGACATAGGTGTGGTTCTCTTTCCTATTCTTTGCTCTCTCTCACTCTCTCTCTCTTTAAACTTTACTGCCGTAATGACAGCCTGTTGTAATCATCAGGCTCAATAAACCCAGGAGCAGTCCTGCTGAACCAGCAGTACTGTCTTGGCTCCCGGAGCACAAGGCACATTTACCGAAGCCTCCCCTGCACCGCCAGCTTGTGCTCAGCTGTCTCGACCTACAAACCTCCTAAGTGACCCGGTGTCGTCTGGTAGTCCTGCTACATTTTGACAAACCGCAGGATCTTTTGGCTTCCAAGACAGTGGCTTTCTGTTGTGCATGCCTCTGTCAAATGTTGTGTGCTCTACAATGCATTTTAACTTCGTATTTCTTAGCAGCCTGATGGGAGGGACATGAACCTAAATTCTCCCTTGGAGTAGTTCTGATTGTTTATTGAATGAGACATTTTGACCCATTTTGCTTTGCTGTATCTATCAAACGGGGAGAAAAGTGACTGAACACTACCACAGTGAGAAGTGGCTAAAACCCCCCACACCTTTTCACCCTTAAAGAGTTGGGGGCAAAAAGTCTTTTACCTCTCAAGCATGCTGTTGCCTGACTTAAGTTGTATGCATTCCTCAAAGTAAGTATCTGCTGTAAAAAACAGATATGCAGCTTCCTTGGGAATGTGCTGACATGCACTTAGCTCAAACAATGTTCTCGAGCTGTTTCTAGAGCTATCCTAGCCATACTATTTTTCATGGGCAAAACGTCAGGTAAAAAAGCATCCTGCAATTACAGCATTTGTGTGTACAGTGTGTAATTGCACACAATTAATCCAGTGGTTTCAAAGAGCATGGGCCTTGTCCCTCTGCTAAAGGAAAACTTGCTCACTGTGAAGGATGTCGGGGTGGCCAGGACAACTTTTCATGTTGTTTTTATTCATGTTTTCTTGCCCCTATAATAAAGTGTGAACAGCTATGTGAGGTGAGAGCAAAGAAATTTGCTAGATAGCCCATTTCATCTCCTCAAGCAGACCTCTGGAGCCCAGAGGACTGTCTGCTGTGATGTGATAGGCCTGCAGAAAATCTCTCATGTCCTTTCTCCACATGGATATTTGTCTCTGTCACGAGGAACACTGATTTCTCATGGGTCCATGTCCGGATCACAGCAGCATCCACCAAAAGCCCTGGAGGGACAAGGTGAGGGAAAGGCAACAGAACAAGTTCAGTGAGCTATTGTTTTGCTTTGGTTTATACTTTCAGCAGTGCTTTTTCAGGTCCTGAGACATCTGCTCACCCATGAGCTTGAGAGTCCAGCTTCAGAGCTGAGGGATCACACTGATGCTGGCACTGCAGCCATGCCAGCAGGCAGCAGGAGGTGGCCCTTCCAGACTCATGTGGATGACAGGACACCACCTCACTTTTTTCCCCTGAATTCATCAGAGATCGCTATTTGTCATTTCTTTGCATTCGTACCCTGGTCAGGAAGGGGCTTTTCCAGGACTGCACAGATGAGTTGTTTCAGACGAAATGTGTGGGAAGCCCAGTTTTGTCTGTCTGTTTGGGAGCAAGGTTCCCAGTGGCTGGGATGCCTGGAGGGATGCTGTGATGTGTTGCCTGCCCAGTGCTGTCATTCTGTTGGTGGGAGATGTGTGTTTCTTAAGAGCTGTAGATGGCTCAGCTTTTAAACCCTTGGCTTTTGCCAGTGGGTGTAGATTTCTTTGTGCTGCTCTTCAGTGTTTATGACTCTAAGGTGACTGTAGCCAGGCATTTATGGCTGGAAAGCCTGAATTTCGGCACCCTGGACATCTGCTAGGCAGTTGCTGCCCCAGTATCATGGTCGGGATGAATGCCCTGGGGGAAGGAAGCCCCTGGCAGAGGAGAAGGGGTAAGGGAGTCTTAAACAGAGGTGAGGCAGGAGGACCCTTTCTGAAGGTACAGCTTCTCCTTTTGGTTTCCCAGGCTTTCTTTTTCATGGTTGTAGGAGTAAAACCTTGAATCCTCCTTGCAAGAGAAACAGACACTCTACTCATGGGATGTAGGGGAAGGTCTGGGTTGAGGGATGCATGCCAAGTCTGTGGTTACTCCTGAGAAGTGGCACTTTGTTAACTTCTGGCAATAGCCTTCCAAGAAAGGGCCAGAAGCTGACCTGCAAAGGAAGAATGCTCAGCAGTGTGTATAGATCCTAGATGCAACTGACCTGGTGACATTCAGGATCAAAGTCAGTTCTTCCTGCTCTGCTCATCCCACTCCCCGGCCTGCCAGCATTGCTCATTTTTGTTCGCTCCTGGACTGCAGCACCTTTGGGAAAGGCAGCAAAGCTGGGAAAACAAATGCATCAATCCAATACCACAGACTAACATATGCAGGGGGACAGGAGGAGAGTGCATGGTTGCCCTTCCTCAAAATACGTCCCTGTGAGCAGAGAGGGCAACCAGTCTCACTCCATCAGTCAGGTTTGCTGTGGCTGAATGTTTTCTCACAGGCAAATGCCTGTCACAGCAAAGTGTGGTGAGCTGTGCTGTGTTTCTGTCGACTGCATTTCACAGCCTTCAGGTGGCTCAAAGCCACACCATCAGTCAGTCCAGCTCTGGGGAGGAAAGCTGTGCTTTTAACCCTCCTCAGAATCGTTGAGCAGTGACGTGCCACCAGGACTGCTCCACTGCTGTCAGGCTCTGTATGTGACAGTGTGCATCTCTCACTGACTTTCTGGGCTAGAGCAACATTCAGTAGCTCTATCCATCCATTCTCTGACTGTTGGAGGAATGAAAATCCTTTGATAACTCCTGAACTGTGAGGGTTTTCCAACTGCATGAATAGCTAAGGGCTCAGGTGGACTGGGCAGGAAAGGCAGGCTACAGCTGCCAAATATTTTACTGATTTTTTTCCCACTGCCTTCTCTACTGATGTTTGGTTTCTCCTTATCTTCAAAGCCTTCCACAGCCTTGCGGGTGGCATCCTGGTGTGGATCCTTACGTGCTGCCCATGGGGTCTGCTGCACTGTTTGGCATCACCTTGCTTGCTGGCAGCTCTTGCCCTGCAGCTCCACAGCAGCATTAAGGGAGCAGGCAGGTGAACGAGGCCATGGAGTCTCCTGTGTGCTGCTCCTGGTCTCTGCTGGTGACAGTGATGGAGGGGGGGATCCCTTGCATATGATGAGCCCTCAGTGGCAGTGTGAGCAGAGCCTGTGTGAAGCAGGGACAGGTGCAGGAGGCTTTTACAGGAGTTTGGTGCTTCTGTTGCTGGAAATCAGTAGTGTTCACTCTGCTTTCTCAGCTTTACCAAAAAGTGTTCCAGTTTGAACAGTGGCTTGTTTTCAAGGGCCTCTCTGTCCTCTGTCCCTGAACATGACTTTTGTGTGAATACAAATTGAACAGGATGGATGGAAGGCTAAATTCCTACAGTTGCTGGGCCCTGAGAGGGGCTCAGGGTCTTTTCTCCTTGGAAACTGACTCCACAGTCCTCAGAAAATCATGGTAGAAGATGAAGGAGTGACTGAGCACTGATTTCCTGAAACCACATTTTCAAACTAGGTGTCTGAAAACAGGCTCCCCATGTCTGTAACACTGAGGAATGGTGTCTCTCTTCCAGTTGAGCTTGATGTCTGCTGGTGATACTAGTGACAGTCTCCGTAATCAGTACTGGTCCCTTTCAGTTAGGTATTTTCCAATATATATATTTAAACATACAGCTTTAGGTATCAGAAATTTGGTCATTTTCTACAATTCATCTCTCAATTAGGAAGGAAGAGGTTTTGCTGTTAGCTGAGAGAAGTAAAGGATATGTGCCACTTCTTGCAGTGCAGCCTGTGATTTCCTGGCATAGAATGAAAGCTGGCTCCTAGAAAAAGGAGTAAAAGGAAAAGTGCCAAGGGAAAACTAGAAGAGACTGATGAAACAGTTAAACAGGGTGATACACAGACACCTGGGATGTGATACAGCAAATGCCAGTCTTCGGAAGAAGCCTTAGCTGTGTGCTTGGGCAGGAGCTGGGAAACACAGGGGCTGCAAGGCTGTGTGACTCAAAGAGCTTTACTTTTTCATTTTTAATCATTAGTCTTTTTAACAAGCTCAATAGGACTTTATTTGTTGGTTGCTGTTCTCCCAGTGCATCCAGATGAGAAACTCAAACCTTATAACAGGGTTGCCATTGCCCTGTGACTCAGAAATTCTCAGCCCTTGAGCAGAAGTGTCATGTTTGTTCATACCCTTAGTGCAGGCACCATTATATTGAGTTAAATTCTGCTTAAATCAATTTTACCCTGTACATGAAAGCTATGTGCAAAGCTAACTGCTTTGCAGCATGCATTTAAGCAGCTAACTAGTGTTCAAAAGCAATGTAAATGCGTGCGTGCCGGTGATCTCTTTAGTGTGGATTTTCTAATCTAGAAGCAGTGTATAAAGATGATGTTGTAGCTGTCTTTGTCTCTCTTGATTTCCTTCTCTGGCAGGGCAGTTTGTCTGTGGTCCTAACTGAGCTGTCAGCTTGCTTTGATTTTTTTCTTACATGCCTGCTACTGGTTTAGGCAGGGAGTCAGCACCGTATCTCCTCGGGGACAGGGCACCCGAGGAATCTCCCGTTTGGACACGAACTGGCAGTAGCCTGGGGTTTTACAGCTCCGGGAAGGAGCTGTGCATTCAATCCTTTTTCTTTGGGTGAATGTGGGGATGTTATATACAGTTGCCCTTCTGCCTGTCTTCAAAAAGCTATTGAGAAGCTCTACTGAAAGATGCAAACATACATCAGAGTCACAGACACTGCATTATATTAAAAGGTACATTTTTATCTCAGGATTTGAAGAGTGGGACGAGTAGACTGTCAGGGCTCAGCAGCTATGAGGCACCAGCAGAAGCCCTTGTTACCCTGAGCAGCTTAAAAACCCCACAAATTCTCTCTTCTTTCAGGAAAACGCAGCTGTCTTCCTGCCTCATTAGGGCAGCTCTCACTATAGCAAGGTTTCTTCTGTCATCAAAATGTACCAACCTGTGCCCCTTTCTGGCTGGCAGCAGGGTGTTGCAGGTGGGATTTGCTTTAGCAGGTACTTTGGGCAGGGCTGAGGGCTGGAGTTCAAAGCATGTTCAGTGGTCAGCCTTAAACTGGCAACATGCACCTTTGCATGCAGCCACTGTCCCCAATGTAGTATGCCACTGTCAAAATGAAAAATAGTTGCAGTGCTTCTTGGTGGTGACAACCTGCCCTGTCTTCTGCTTCCCTTAATAGGGTGTTGGGAGACAAGGGAAAAAATTATTTAATGAAGCTCGTTAAAAAAAATAAAATATATATATAGCTGTTGGGATGATCTCTGCCTTGCTAATTCCATCTCTGAAAAATTAGGAGACATATTAAAAAGTAATTGCTCTGATAGAAGAAAGCTGTTTGTGACTGAGGACTCTGACTGCCACATAGCCTACAATGTATTTATCTTTTTTCCTTCCAGGAAAAAGCTGTGAATGAGCTCTCCACCTCTGTGGCACGATCCTCAATTTTCTGCAGTACCAAGGAAGTGGGGATGCCACTTACTGGAGGTCCCTAAACTGAAGTACCTTAAGGGGCACGAATTTTAGAGGATATTTATTTAGCATTTTCAGAAAATTCAGCTGCTGGATGCTTTCAGGACATCTCAAATTAGGGACTCACTTTACGAGATTTTTACTTCCAGTCCTACTTTGCCTTGCTCTTCCATTTGTAAATAAGAACAGTAATACCCTTATCAGAAGAGGGATTTAGCAAAGATAAACAGATTTGGTTTTAATTCCTTCAGAAATCATGCCAGAAGTACAGGAAATAAACAGGAAGTGTTTGGATACTTAGCACAGAAGCAGACCAGGATTTAACAGGCACCACAGAGACTCTGGGGGACAGATTACAGCTTGGAAAAATGGGTATGGAAGGACATGGCTGATTTAGGAAAACTAAGCAGAGAAAACGGGGGTTAGATTTTGCAACAAATACCAGGAATGGCTGTTCTTCATCTGACATTCGTGAGGAAGCAAGAGGAAGGCTTATTGAATGACTTTGGAGACAGATAAAGAGAAAAGAGAGGAGGGTGTCAGGAGGAGGGTTGTTACAGCCCACTTGGGTGGGAAGGGAGATGCTTAGGAAGGTGCTGGACAAGCAGCTGCTGAGCAGTCACCCACTGGCCGTGAGGGGCACCTACCCCCTGTCCATGGGTCCCCAGGAGGGGCACAGGCTCTGCATCAGCAGAACAGGCTGCTGTGGAGCCAGCAGCCAGATGGTGCTGTCCAAGGGCAAAGTGTGCCCTGCAGCATCTTTACCATGAGGAGGTATCCTCTGGTGTTCACAGCTTGGAGAAACTTTGGATGGAGAAATGCAGCCAGCTGGAGAGCTGTGCTTCCAGTAATAGATTAGGTGAGGGAGTTTGGAGCTGGTCTGCAGGAATGAGAGCTTATACTGCAAAGCTGTCCCCTGAGCAGAAGGGTTTGGAGTTGCTGCATTGGGATTTTGGCAGCTGCGAGGACATGGTAAGTCATCTGCTCCACATTAAATTCTGTTAAAACGCTGAGCATCGACTGCCCTTCACATCCTCTGGAAATAAAGCAAGAAAAAACCGGGCTAATTGGCAGCAATGCACATCTATTGCCAGGACAATAATTTCTGACTGCAAAAATTGTTCTCCACCTAAAGTTGCCTGGAGAAGATAATACACCAGAGGCTCAGCAGGGTAAGGCCTGTCAGGAAATGTCCACACAGGCCAAGGATGGATCAGAAACCATGTACAGTCCTTCACAGACCCGTGTTTCCATCATGCCAAGAAAACGACTGACTTTTTAAAGAGTCTCAAGAAGAACAATAGTGTCACAGTTGGAGACCATGCAGAAAAGAAAATCTGGGTGCTTGGAGTGGAGATGTGCCATTTGCTAGCCTGTCCACACTTAGAGAACACATTGTCACAGGTGAAGGAGGGGCACAACTTGCATTGCTCTTTGCTAGAATGCCAGGGAGTGGACTGAACCTGGAATCAGACAAAGACAAAATAAAACACAGTAGATGGGGGCTAAAGCTAGAGAAATTCAGCCTGGAAGGTTCTCATTTTTAAGAGCAAGTGGCATTTTTTTCTTTAATTTTGGAATAATTTAGCAGGGGGAGTGGCAGAGCCTTTCCATCAAGGGTTTGTCTAAAAGATATGTCGTGGTGCTTTACCTGGTTACCTAAGGGCTGTGCTGTATGAGAAGTCAGAAAAGATGATTGTGTTGTCCAGTTTAGACTGTGGATCACATTTTTAAGCCATTTGTGCTGTTACTGTGACTAAAGCATGACACAAACCTGAAGATGTCCGCCCTCTTGCTGGAGGTCTATCCAGAGAGCAGATGCCTGGCATTCCAAAGTGAAGAGATAAAGTCAAGATGTCCCATGCAAAAGAATTGTAATGGTGTTCATTTCACAGTTCTTCCCGGGCTTTTGAAAACAGGAATTGACAGAGAAGTCAAGAGGGGTGGCTGCTAGCCCACTAGGGAGCTCATGAAGCTCCCACATCTGTCCGGGTTATCAAAGAAATGTGGACTGTTGCTGCGGGGCTCCTGTGGCTTTGACTGCTTCAGCTGGCTGTCTTTCCCTGCCAGAACTCTTGCTAATTTTTGAGCAAGAAAAAACTCTCCATCTGAGAGAGGTCAAGAGAGCAACAAGTTTATGAAAAAGGGTAGGACTTAAATTAATAAATGTGGGTGGGATGGAGATGGTGAGGTGCAGTTGTCTTTCACATCTAGTCACCCATGTTAATCTGTCCTAATTGCATTAGAGAGAATGAACAGGCAGCAGAGCTCATGTTTGCTGAGGCCAATGTTTGTAATAGCTCTGGGCATCTGCTGGGAGATTTCACCAGGTCGGCTGCACTGAGGGCAAAGATGAAGATCCCAGGCAAAGCCAGACACTGCCTGTACCTGTGTACATGTGTCTGTACTAGTGACAGGAATGTAAACATACGTATGCATAAATGCTCTCAGGAAAGACAGCTTAAAAGGTTGGTGAATACAATGCCCTTTCACTCCAAACTTAGGTGAGACCCACACTTTGTGTGTTGAAAAAGAAGCTTTTAATTTCTCATTTGTTCCTCTTGCGCTTCGAACGTGGTGTTTTCCCAGCAGATAACATTCATCCTGTCCCCCACAGTGTGCTGGCTCTTTCAGACTTCTTCTCTGGCAAAGCTTTTGAGCAGTGAATTGTGTCATTGAGGCTTCAGTGCAGGTCAGAGTCTGACTCTCACTGAGGATAAACTTTCCTGAGGCAAGCAGGATGAGATCTGGTCAGGGAGCTGAACATCATCTAGAATTGATGTTTTTGGCATTTCAGTCCATTTAAACTCATCAATATATTTCTCCCAACTCCATGGTTTTGCTAGGTGCAAATCAGCAGCAATGGGAAGGTAAAAATCCCCATCTGAAGCCTCCTCAAGGCATTGCTATACCTGATGTGCATCACCTGGGCATGGAGGTGACAGTCTGTTCTAATGATGCCTCCAAAGCCTGTGGCGCTTTCTGTGGGTGGGGAAGAGTGGAGAAGAGCAGCATGGGAGTGCAGAGGCCTTGTGAGCTCATTCTGTTGATCCAGCAGCTGCAAGGAGTTTGCATTTTTTAACAATGCCCTCATTACCTCTCCCCTGTCTTGCTTTCCTGGTTTGTTTTCTGTCCTTAGGTATGGCAGTGGTGAAGGCAGGGAGCTGCCCCTCAGCAGAGCACTGAGCTGGGTACGAATGGTAATGTGTAATGAAACCTGCCAGGTAAAGGGCTCGTCCTGGGCTCATCTTCCTCTCATCCTTCCTCCTTCTTATCCCTTTTCCCAGTCACCTTTCCAGTACACTGATCCCACAGAAAAGCAACAGCCTTTTCTTTCTGCAGGGAACTGGTTGGCATCCCTGTCACCACAGCTATAGCAGCATCCACAGAATGTAGCCATGGAAAGCTTCTTTTTAAGGCACATCCTCCCTCTCCCCAGGGCAGTTGAGAAAGCAGGAGGCCTGCATTCATCTCCTTTTCCTCATCCTGTAAAACTAGCCCTGTTTTAAGGTACCACAAATTTTGGCTGGCCTGAGTGTGGGGAAAGCAGGATGCAGGATGCTGTCAGCACTACTGCCCAGTGAAGGGAGAAGCAAACTCTGGGTTGCTCTGGGTGGGATGTTGCAGGCTGCCAAGGGTCTGGGACTGTTCCTCCTAATAAATTCATTGGTTGTCTTGTGGATTTCAAGGTTATTCGGGTTTAAAAAAAAAAAAATTCTCCCCACTTTTCCCCATTTAATTTTTGGACTTTCCTTCTGCCAGTGGATTTTGAAAATACACTTGTAGTATGCCAGGCCTCATCCCATGGGAAGCACTAAATGAGATTTAACAATTAACATCTATTTCCAAGCCCCACCAAAAAGGTGCTGATGCTCTTCCTGCAGTTAGGTGCTAAGCAAAAGGCACTGAGCTGTATTTACTTACCTTGCACTTGCTGATTAGTCTCACATGGGTGGCTGGGAGTCTCGGATGTGGTGGCCATCCCCACACGCCTGCTCTGTTTGGTGCCCCTGCCCCAGAGCTCGGGGTTTGGGACCTCTTTCTGAAGTACCTCTGTGCTGGTATGGGATGAACCTTAAGGGCAGAGCATCCTGAAAAAGGATGGGCACCAACTGGTGCAGCTCAGGGAGCAGCCAAACTCACCTCCAAAGCATGGAGAAATGCTTTTAATTTAACTACACAGGTACTTTAAAGTCAGGGGAGCAATGCCAGTGTGACCCAGCCTGCCTGGGCTTTAACACACCAAATTGAAGAGGGCAGTGCAGCTCCCAGTTGCAAGAGGGGCAATTTAGAGAGGGATTTCCCTGAAGAGAGAGGTAGCCCTAGGCAGCAGAAACCTCTTGCCTTCTTTTGGTGCTTTTTGCAGGATTTCAGTGTTGTTAAATCCCTCAGAGTCCTGCAGATGTGTTTTTCTCCCAAGGTAATGCTGTTGGGTGGAAAATTGCCCATAAAATGTCCATCCTTTGAGGGTACAATCTGGGGAGTTGACTTTCGTTTGTTAATTTTGTCAATGTATTTATTTAACATTAAGGTGTGAAAAAAACATATTTACTAGAAAGCAGCCACCAAGGTAGTCAGTAAAAGCCTTGATGGTCTCTCTCAGTTTTGAATGGAAAGTGTTGTTCTCTGCACGTCGAAGCCAAGCCAAATCAGCACAAACAATTGTTAAGTCATTAGCAAAGGCTGTGAATGCCAGTAGTCCTTATATTAAACCTTCTGGTGCTCTCCCTGGAATTGTCTGACTCGATTGCATCCTGTTACACTTGCAATCTGCTTTCTGCTATCAACAGATAGGCTGGCAAATGTTTAAATTCTCATTTAGAAAAATCTGAGAGCGCTTCGTTTGGGACATTTTGGGCTTTTCTCTGGCTTTTTTTCTTGTTCTGACAAAATGTTATGGTTCTCAGAGGGCAGTGTGGGGTAGGGCTTGATCTCCCTTGGGCCTGAACAGCAACAGCTTGCTCTTGGGCTGGTGTAGTCCACACCAGGGACAGCTGAGAGGAAGGCTGAGCCTTGTTAGATGTGGGACATGTCAGCATGCTGCTCTCACCTCCATCTTCATCCTCTGTCCCTGTCTCCTACTGGATTTGTTTTCCAAGGAGACATGGGAGAAGGAGATGCTAGCATTCTGCAGCCCAGAGAGGCACAAGCCTTTTTGGGGGGTTTTGTGGCACGAGGAGACAGCATGAGGGACGTGGGGGGAGCTAGGTCTCATGGAGCTGGGGTTTGGGCTGGGCACAAGGATAAATCTTCTGGTAAGACTGAGGTGAAGAGAAGTTGTTCTTCTAACATGAATAGGGAGGTTCTTCCTCCTCAAACTATTGCGCTCCTCCTCCTAACACAGAGTACAGGGGAGCAGGGAGAGCTCCCTCTTCCCATCAATCCCTCCTGCAGCCATTTGTGCAATCCTGACCTTTGTTTGGGGCCACGTCCCAGTGCTGTGGGAGTCACTACGTGAGTGAACAGGGCTCCTCCCGAGCCTCCTACCCTCCTCCCCATCACCTCCGCCTTGCCTGGCTGAAAGGCTGTTTGCTGGAGACACCTGGCCCCTGCGGTTGCCTTTCAGTCTCATGGAAGATTTCCCTGTGCAAACTCTCCCGGCTGCCTGAGGTGAGAAGCTGCTGCTGCTGCTGCTGCCAGCGGCACTGCTTGGCGCCTGCCATTTCGGCATCCACAGGCGTGAAACACCTGCGGGGGTGCCAGCTATTGGCACAGCCTGTGGTGGCATTAAACACTAATTCATTTACTCCGTTTAACTACAGGCAAGGCGTTTCCAGAGGATTTAAAATGTGCAGGGACATGAATTCCGCCTGCTGAATGCTTATGTGTAAGTCTCTCTCATTTGCACAACTGGGAAGGAGGTGTCGGGAGGTTTCCTGTAGGATTTGGCTGGGATGCTGACCCTGAGGGCAGCTTTTCCATCCTTAGGTCTGCTATGCGGGAAGGATCTTTAGATGTGGGCAACCTTCATACAAACGCTATCTGCCCAGCTGCTGGATTTAAGAGACTTTGTCCTGAGGGAATATTTTCTAGTTTTTGGTCGTGGCTCCATGAGATAATGAACTGTAACCAAGTCCTGGCATATCTATCTGTATACAAATCATTAACCTAGTGTGATGAAAATAATTTGTCCAGCAAAGTTTAGCTCCTTGGTGCTGCTTCACACAACTAAATTCTATAAGCAAATAAAACCTGACAGCCTCATTTTTGTCTGTAATGAACCACAGCTGTCCTATTGACTGCCTCCTGAGAGAGGGCTGCACACATCCCCAGTCGAGGAGCGCCATCACATGTACCTAAGCCATGCTCAAGGACTTCAGGGATGCTGTGGTGGGCATATTTCCTCCATGGAAGACACTTTCTTGGAGGGGGCTGGGAAGCCACAAGATGCAGATATATCCCGGCTGATGGCACACCCTTTGACATGCTTTCCAATACGTGGAAACCATCCTCCCTCATTCCTTCAGTTCTGTGCACTGGGCATAGGCCTGGCCTGGGGGTTGGTCCCCATATGCGTGGCGGGAAGGAGAACTGCTGGGTGGTTTGGGGCAGTTTGGTTCAATCTCATCTGCCAAAAACAGTCTCAAGGAAGGCTGAGGAGACAAACGAATGCCAACCTTGCCTAATGGCTGCACTGCCAGGGAGACACATGCTAAAAATCCTCAGGCAGACACAGGAAGCCTGGGAGAACCTAAGGACATTTTGGTAGATGCTCTGAACTGCTCCAGGAGCAAAGTTAGGACTGCCAGTTGAACAGCAGGCTAATGACTCCAAAGTACAGCCTCAACGTGCTCTTTTCAGGCAGCCCACAAATCTCTTGATTCCTCACCCTGCTCTGCAAGGGACCAGACCAAAACACTGGAAAAGTGGCTTCTGCATGTCTGTCCCACCTCCCTTCCCATCTCCTCTTGGCTTTGTTGGGAAAGAGGGGTGCTGTGGTGCTCTCCCTGCCACAGCTGAGCCTCCAACTGCGTGGGCAGGTGCGGGGACTGCACTGCACACCTGCCACCGTACCTAGAGGCCAATTTGTTCCTTGCAGCATCTGTTGGGGAGGAAATGGCTCCTGCCACAGAAAAGGGCTTCAAAAGGATGGGGCAGAGGGCATTACGTCACTGCCAGCTCCCTTCCAAGGAAGCAGAGATCTCAGGAGCACCACCAAACACTTCCAGGGAACTTAATCCCCTACTCAGAGACCGGGCAGGAGAGAGTGACTGGACCAAGCCCTGCTGGGAAGGCTTAGGATGAGAAGCTGCTTACGTGCCCTGAAGGGAATCTCCTTTCCCTTTTCCAGGTGACAGGTGTATGACATGTGGCTGAAGGATGCTCAGTTTCTCAGAAGTCACAAACCTCCTTCAGTGCCAATAGCTGCCAAATTCCGTGTACTGTCTCTGGGTATGACTGCACAGGCAGTCACACATATATACGTGCACCTCTGTGCAGATTTACATGCACACACATATGCACGTGTATGGCATGTGCACCCAAAGCTTTTACCAGTTAACAGGGACTGACTCAGTGGCACAGAGATGTCGTGTCATAGCACACGTTCCCCACCATCCCTGGCTCCCTTCCTCCCTCCTGGGGGCTTTAGGGTTGTCTCCTCCAGCGTGTGGGTGCAGGGGCTCAGCACCACAGCCTTTGGCACCAGCTGCTTCCCATGGTGCTGCTCCGAGTCTGCACAGGTGGCAGATGATTCAACTCCCACATCAGTACGATGCTCATCTGCACAGTCTCAGGTTAAATGTGTTCTTTTCTATATTTCTCTTTTTTTCAATGGCAAGATGATTAATCTCCTTGTGCTGGTACTTCAAAAGCTTCAGTCCCAGGGGCACTGTCTTATGTGGTTGGTCTTCTAAAGAAAATTGTGCTACCACTTCCCTTCCTCTGCACTAAGCTGCACTGTCTGGGTTTTTGCACTTTGCTCCTTCCTTTCGTGTTGACTTATGGTTGGCTTTTTGTGGCATCCCCAAAGCATTAGCTATTCAGGAGTGATAATTTTCCTTGCCACCTCGTCCTTTATAATTTAAGAGGGCAGTGATTACCATGGCATCCTCCAATTTGGCTGAAAATGTCTTACACTACCAGAAAAGTCTCCCCAACTGCCTCTTCCTGGATTGAGTGGGCATGCCCCTCCTGAAGGAAACCAAAACACTCACCCAGCATGGAAAAAACCATACTCAGCTTTTAGCAGCGCAGAGGTGAAACCCTTTCAGCTGCTGACAATGTTAGATACTGGTCCTCAGTCATAATTGCTGGCTCCTGAGGCAGCGAGAAAGAGCTGCTGGAGGTGATGAGAGTGGGGGGCATGAGGGCTTTAAACTGGGTGTTTGCAAGCACTGGCTGGAGATGGACAGGAGGACATCAAAGAGCCACAAGATTGGTCCAGAGAGTGAGAGAACTTTGAAAGCACAGCTATATCCAGAGGAAGGAAATACTCTTTCTTACTAGGAAGAAAATATCCCCATAGATGTAGAAAAGGGGGACAGTGAGGGAGAGGGGGGAAGGTCCAGTCCCTGGCATGGATGCAGCAGAGACCATGCGGGTTTCTGGCTTTGATTTTGATTTTAGTGTTTCTTGAAAAATAGTAATAGTTTCTCAGAATACTCTGGCAGGTGTGAAATATGTCTTCGCCACGGATATGTTTTTTTTCACTACTTGTGGTATTCCCTCTGAAGTGGGCTGTAAAAAGCCTGCCTTTCTAATTGAATTTGTGTGTAGATGGAGAAGGTGCAATCTCAGATAATTAATGCTAATTAATTATTGCATGGTCAAATGAACAGGAAATGCATATAGAAGCTTGAAAAAAATTAATTATATGAAAATAGGATAATTGCTTGTGTGTTCAGACACACATTTATCTGAGCAAGCATATACTCAGCATTTTAAAAAGGGTTACTGTAGGACAAAAAAAAAAAAGCTGTGAAGAGAAGCCATTTCCTAAAAGACTCCTTACTGCATATTAAGAAAACCCCAAAGCTAGCAAAAAATAGATTAAGAAGAGGCTAGTTTCAGTATCACTTGCTTTTGAAAGGGAAAACATCGACATCTCACAGCCTACTGCGCTCTCACCGTACGAAGACACCTGGCCTCTGAATGTAGCCATTGTTAGGAAAAAAACCAGAAAAGGCTAAGTTCTGATACTTTGTCTCACAGAGTGCAGCGCTTTGTTTTGTAAGGAACTTCAGTGAGGCTGGAGAAAGCAAGGTGAGAAGGCTGAGGGGTGAGTGGCTGAGACCCATAGGATGGGAGAGTGCAGAGGCAAACTGATGGTTTTTACATCTACCACAACTTGGCCTGAACACCCATTACGGCTGCTGCAGACAGAAGCTGATTTCCTTACAAACACAAAAATACTTGCTTAGAAAGTCTCCAGAGCTATCAGGATCCAGGTTTTCTTCCCATATGTTTTTTTCCCTGTCAGCTCCCACTGTAGTGCACGATGAAATGCTCCTCCTGAGCAGCCAAGGCTGGGCTCAGAGCTGGTGGAGGCAGGAGCAGATGGTGGCTGCAGCCTGGGAAACTGGGGTTCCTTAAAGGGACCTGTGGGGTTCACCTCCCTCTCTGCACAGGCTCTTGTGCTTAGGTAGTACAGCGTTGCATTGCTAAATAGGTGTGCAACCTCCAGGGTTACTGGTGGGAAGTGTGGGACACTTTGTGATGGAAAATCTGTCCTGGGAGCATGAGGTGGACTCCTGGGGGAGAGAGGTTTAAAATATAAACCTTTATAGCCAAAATATCTCACTTTCTCCTTCCTCCTCATCCAAGGATTCTGATTTTTAGATTGTTTATTGAAAAAGCAAGCTTGCCAAAGGTTTGGAAAAATAACTTGGTGGGAAATCTAATTTTATCCTGAAAGTGTGTTTGATTCAGAAATTCATCCTAACCTTTGTCTGAAGACTTGCAGTGCCAAGACACGTGTTTATCTGCTTACACCTTTCCTCTGAGAAGCAAGTGGTAGGAAGATGATCAGAACTTGGACCTTTTTCCAAGGAAGAGCACCACAGTTTGCTGTTGGTGCACCTTAGCACCAACTTTCTATTGTCTTTGGAGAAAAAGAAAGAAAGTTAGAGGAGCTGTCCTTGGAATTGGATAATGGGCTCAGCATTTTCTGGGACCTGCTCTTGTCCAGAGGGCTGGAGGAGGAACTCAGCACTGCACCTAAAGGCATAATGAAGTCCTCAGAAATATCTAACAGCTAAATTCTCATCTCTGAAAGGCTGCAGCAACACTGGTTTGGGATTCATTGAGTATTTTATCCAGACACAGGCATCAGGTTGGCTTCCAGAAAGTGGGTGGATGAAAGTGTGAGGGGGAGTGTGTGATTTGTATTAAATTAGAAATAATCAGTTAAGCCAATAGTGGTTCCAGGGAGCCCCAACAGACCATTTTCAGTAATTGATATTTTGGGAGCCCTGCAGATAAAGCTTTTTTAATAGTGGATCTGTCCCCTGATGATTAACTAAGTAATTCCTCTAGCAATTACATCCTCTCTGAAATGACAGTTTCATGGCTTAGAAGTTACTGGGAGCAGCTCTGATCACCGAGCCTGTGCAGTTTATGCCCCTGGGGCAGTCCCACCTCATCCCCGCAACATCCCCATCCCTCTCAGCTTCGTCTGTACCCACAGCTTGAGCCCCATGCTCTGTCCTCTGTGCTGCCCACTTGCACGTGAGAACCTCATTGCAACACTGTAAATGTGACATAAAGATGGCAAACAGCTCCCACCCTGGCCCCGGCACAAGGGCCGTGCCTGGTCTATCACTGGGCGCTGAAGCCTGCGGGGCAGGAAGGGAGCTGTTGGCAGATGCAGGAGTCGGGGCACAGCCGTCTCGTTTCTCAGCTGGAACCTTGGCATTTGGTGGCACTGGGGATGCAGCGGTGCTGGAGTGACTTTTCCTCTCTCAGCCGCCAAAGGGTTGTGAGCATTTGCAGTTGGAGGTGTCACTGCTCATGGAGGAAGGGTCTCCATCTGCACGTGGGGCCACATGTGACACAGACAGATTGTCTGGATGTCGATGTTGTACACTGTCCCACTCTGCTTCAAGATGCGTTTTGGGCATACCTGGGACATAACAGATGTATTTCTGCTACTCTATTCTATTGTATTTAAAATTGCCCCCTTAACTCTAATAGTTAGTAGAGCATGATTAACCACTTTCACCTTTGAGTGGGAGCTGCACAGGCACATCTTTTCCCAGAAGAAAGCTGTAAACTTGAGGGCGTGTGATGGAGACAAGTCCCTGTGGCCACTGGCCAACAGTGAATGATTACAAACCAGCAGGGCACTAACTTCCTTCAGCTTCATATAAACCGGATAATTATCCTTTGGCTTCAGTATCATCAGTGCAGTGTTGGCTTGTCAAGTTGGGAGGAGCCCGCTCAGTTTAAGCAACAGGAAATTTCCTCTGTGAATACTTAAAACTTTAATAATTATTTATTGAATAAGTAAGATGAGAGCCAGGACATAGCAGAAATGTGAGGAGTTTCCCAGGTGACCTTCCAAAGTCTTTGAGATACCACCAGGTCCAGCTCTAAAGTCATTAAAAGGAAAGAAAATCCTCTCTAAAGAGCTTTTGGCTATTCTTGTTGCTCTCTTTCCCTCCCTCATTTATCTGGCCAAATCTCTTCAATCTGCCTTTATTTAGTGAAGTTAAGGAAACATTTTTTTTTAATAAACTGAGTCCTTCCTGAGTGATCTTGGTGGAGGAGATAGAAGAAGAGAATACAAATCACAGCACCATATTTATTCCTGACAATGGGAGCTGTTGCTGCTAGTCCCAAGACAAACAGATAAGTCCAGTAATTATAGATAAGTGCTTTTGTTTGATCTGTATAACAATTTCTGCATTTTCAGGTAATTTCCCTTAGGCGTTCACAGGCAGGTGGGAAGCTGTTGTTATACAGTCTGTATTTTAATCTATCTTCAATTGACTTCTTCATGAGCAGACAAACAACTTTCTTCCATTTTTAGGACTAAGCCTTTTCCTGAGACTGTGTATGAGCTGAAGTTATGATAGGTTTTTAATATTGTACTTTCTGACTTCTGCCCTTTCCTCCAAGTAAGTCAGCAAACAAAAGAAGATAAAATACCCAGTTCCTTCACTCTTGATTTTTCCCAATAAAAAGAACTTCAAAATACCCTGGCATGTTGCAAGGCCACCTTACAATAAGGTGCCAAAGAAGCCAAAAGCCCTGGTGAAGATTTGTCCTAAGCCTGCTAGAAGTTATAAAAACTTCTCAAGTGTAGTGAGAGTGGTGTGTGAGTAACTCAAACCATTAATTTTCCTAGCCTTCGGATTCCTCTGAAAGCCCACTGGGATGTTTTCCAGAGGTATAAACAGACACAGAGGCACTTTGCTGAATCCCATTCACAAGCTCACACGCAGTCAGAACTTCAGGGCTGCTTGCAGATGCACTCCCCTGGCCAGGATGTTTGAAAGTGGACACGAGCTGAAGCCAGCTTCATAATGGAATGATGAAGTCAAGTGTTTGCTATCCCACCCTCAGCTCCCTGAAACAAAGCCAAGGTGATGGGGCAGGCTGAGGAAGTTAGCAGGATGGCTCATGCAGGTGTTTAGAAAGCTTTTGCCTGTCTGAAATTGCTCCACTCTGTTGGTGGCTTTAGAAGTTTCCAGGGCCTGATGAGCCCTCGAGTTTCTTAAGCATCTTGTCTGTATTTGAGTTGCTGCTACTACCTTAATGAAAAAGCTGATGTTGAACTGGATGAAGAAACGTCAGTATAAGGCAAATGGAGAATGAGGCATCTCCCATTTAGGAGCAAGGACTCTCTAGTGGGATCATATTGGGCAGCGTGGTTGTGCCTGGCAGTGAGGGAGCACGGGTGTTTAATTGTGGGTCATGTTAGTGTCAGCTAGGTGTAGAGGGAATGAGTGTCTAATAAGTATTTGACACAGTTCCATCTCAGTCATGGTAGATTAAATAACAAGACATACATTAACTCATTTAATAATTAGCTACCATCATATCAACTTGATAAAAGAGTACTATTAAGTTAGTCTGACATTGTATTAATACAGTCTTTAATTTTTAACATAGAAGATTAAGATAAAGTGACTGTCATGGATTGCATTGTAACACCTTTTCCAGCTATGTTGGGGTAAATATCTTTTTGACAGCATTTGACATGTTAACCCCCATGTCTGGTATTTTTCTGAAACTTTGTGTTTGTATTAATTGCTCCCATGCCTCCCTCTCCTTTGGGAAAGAGCAAACTTGGAGTGGGCACCTGCCACAGCAGAGCCAGTTTCAGGGGAGGAAAGGCGAAGATGTGGTGAGGAACAGTGACCATGCCATACTGGGAAGCACAAGGAACAAGGATGGATGAAGGACCTGGCTCAGGTCTGTCTTGCGGCTCTCCATTTTACTCAAGCTCTTCATTCACCTCTCTTTGCATGACTTTATCTGTGTAAAAATAGTAATATTGATCTTTTTTTTCCGTGTCGTGTTTTTGGTGTGTCACTGCTAGCGTTGCTGTATTTTGTGTGGGGTTAACCACATTTCCTGGGGTGGTTCAGGCGGCAGTGAGAACACGAGGGCTGCTGTCCTGTGTGCATTTCTGTTGACCACATGGAAAGTCTGGGTTTACGCTGATGTGGCAACAAAAGCCACGTGTGGTTTGTGAGTGACTTAAGCTGGTTACACCTAGCAGATACCCTCCTCATAGTGAAATTGAGTAGGAAGTCAGATAAGAAGCAATCACTTGGGTTGTGATCATGTTGTATAAATCTGCTGTGTGTATATTTTGTCTTTTATTTTGCTCCCATTGGTGCTGGGGGTTTTGTGCTAGCAGTGCTTGTTTGAGCCCTTCAGGTAGCATCCTCCAGCAGAGTTTTTGATCCCTTGCCTTCACTTCTGGATTTAAAAGCTATACAGGGGAAGACTGCTGGTGGGAATCACACCCAGCAGTAGGTGGGGGTGTAACAGCAGCTGTCCTCTGGCCAAAGCACTGGTGGGCACCCAGAGGAAAGCAGAGCTATGATGGGGTTTTCCAGCAAAAACTTCCCCAGTAAAGGTGCTCCATAATGGTGCTGGAGAGATTTCCTTTGTAGGAGCTCATCTAAGCCTCTTTCAAACCTATGTAAGCTTTCAGCACCCAGGAGAATGTGCTGCCAGGATTGGCCAGCCACTGTGCAGGTGAGTTTCTTTCCCATCTCCCAATGCACTGCCTGCTACTTCCTTTCCATTCCTGCTTAGCTCTTATGTTAAAATGAGTGGGAACAATTGATGTCTGTTGATGCATACCAGCTCATTGCCTTTGCTATGTCACCAGGCAAATCACTGCATATTAATGTGAAGAGTTTGGGGGGTTAATTTCAGAAACTTTCTTTTTTTTTTCTGGTGGAAAACCTGCTAGAAGATGAGTGTTTGGTTTGCAAATAGATATTGACTAATATTAATTTCTGTGTTTATTGCTGACATGAAAGTCTAAGTGGCCACACCATAGAAGGCTCAGTGAGATCTTTATGAAAGGGACTTAAATACTGTTATACCCATGCATTCCTTGTTAAACACTGCAATAATGCCAGTGGCTGATATTAAAAAATAATGGTAGGCTCAGAAAAAACAGAAGGCAGCTTAAAATCATAAGAAGGAAAGGAATACACAAACACACACACATCTGTAGAGAGATCATTTTAGTTTTTGAGCTGCTGTTTATGCTGGCAAACTCTTTTCCTACACTCATATGCTGTGTCAATACTTTTTTTTTACATTGAAAATGACATGCACATGGTATTACTCAGCTGGAGGGCCAAGGCTTTAAGAAAAGTACATATGACAAGATTCTTGATAAAATCATGGGAGATGACAAGCTACTGTAGATGCTTAAAGTGTCTTTACTGGTAAAACATATTGAATAATCAGTTGTGAGTGGGTACAGGTAATGATTCTGAAAAATCACATTAACAGTGCTCATTCAGGAAAATGAGCTCTTGATGGGAGGTGCTAATTGTTATTAATTAAACAACTTACAGATGATATGATTAGTATTGACCCACAATATTAAAACAGTAAATTACTTACAGTGCAGGCAAGACTACAATACAGGAAAATGAATAAGTTAATAAATCAAAATTAATGGGTGTCTGGAACAATTATAGCCATTAGTGGAAATACAGTCACTTTAAATATGTAAAGGAAAGTTCATAAAAGCTAATGTTGTCCTGAAAAGGGACTTCTTGGGCCAAAACAGAGATACAGACTACCCCAGATCCCATGTAACAGGGGAATTAAATGAGGGGTCACCTGTGGTCAGGAGAGGCTTTTCTTCCCTGTAGCTTTCTTAAAGTGGCTCAGAGAAACAGTTTCCAAACTGTATGCAGTATACACCTCCACAGTGAAGCCATTGAAAATTAATGACTGAAAATATCTCTCAAGACCAGGCTTTGACGTGAACTCCTCCCAGAGATTTACAAAAAATAAATTGCACTTAATTTAATAAGCCCAAATCCTACTCCACAGTCATAAGGGCTTTCTAAAGAGCTCTGAAACTTGGAGAATCAGTAAGGATTTAGAAGAAAAACTACTGCTTGTTGGCTGCTGCTGGGACACTGGGCTGCCAGTGACTCATGTTGCTTTTGCTTTCTTACCAGGCTGTGTTGGCAGAGCTGCTTTGTTCCAGTTTGGAGCTGGAGCCTCAGTCCATAAACCTTCCCTCACTCACCCTGCGGCGTCCAACGGCGATGCCTTCGCTGGCTTGAGTGGAATGACACGCTTGGCCTCAGACTGTGGAATCTCAAGTATCCCTGTGAGGTTTCCATCTGTGGAAGGGAGAAGGGCTTGTGGGATGAACTATGTCCACCACTAAGGGCAGAGGACCTTGTGTTCAAAGATGATCTTCTTGCTCTTCAACATGAAGCTGTGGGTCCTGGTCCCCTCTGAAAACCATGGCCACTGGCTTCTGGCCTGTGGGGTCGTGAGGACACACAGGGCTCCTTTTGTGGAAAGAGGGACAGGAACACACATCAGGGCAAAGGAGGTAGCCTGCTATGGATCTGCTCTCCCTTGTTTCTGTTAACTTATGTGAAAACGCAGTGAAGCCTTAACACCCAATCCCAGGAAACTGAATATTTCCAGCCAAAGTTGTAGTCTGTTACTGAGGCAGATTTAATCAACAGGAACCAGTGCTGGAGGGCAGTGACAGATAAGCAGAGAAATTAGTCCCAGAGTCATTGTAATTTAAAACATCTGGGTGATGTCAGCCTGCCTGAAAGGCCATTTTCATGAAGAGTTTGTGAGTACTCCTAAACCCCTCATACTAATTGGCAAGAGCAAGCCTGTGCATTACCTGCCACTTTTATTTTTTTTTCCCCCTGTGTGCGTGTGTGCATGTCTGTGCAGTATTTATTGGTTTGGATATTCCCACAAATACAATTTCCCATTTTTCAGTTGGAAAACCAGTGCCACTTAAGAATTTACAAAGACAAATTGATGGCCAGGCTCCTCAGCAGATGTAAATGTTTAACAAATTTCTACATCCGCTGGAGAGACTTCCACAGATGTATCTTACCCGGAGACTTCAGCCAAGTCTTTATTTGTACATGGGGAAATGTTCTTTTTTCATATGAGAACTTTCTGTTCACTGACACCGAGCAGAAACAAAGAAGCAGTACATCTCATCCCCACCTATGAGGCAGCAGAGTCAGCTCTGGTGGATGCAATTCAGATGGAAAATAGGCAGAGTTCAGCTCTCTTCCTAGGGTGTATGGCATAACTTTCAACATCATTTCCCTTCAATCAGGGAATATGTCCTTTGCCTTAATATTAAATAGGGAGAAGACAAATGGCTTACTTCAGGCCAACACTGGAGTAGGAGTTTTCCACTGGAACACTGGGAGGGTTGAGCTGAGTGCTGGGTATGGGAAGGGATGTTGAGCTGGGTGCTGCTCTGGTTTTCTCCAGTGTGGGATAACGAGGCCACAGAGAAGGAGTGGATGGGGTGGAGACACTCTCATCAAGGCACCGCAGTGCACAGGAAGCAGGGCTGACTGCAGGCAGGCACCTGTGCTGTCTTTTTGGGGATGGGCAGCTTAGGGACACGAAGAGGATTTCCCTGCCAGGGAAATCAGCCAGGGCAGGTACAGCCACAGGATGTTTTTCCTTTCCCAAGGTGAGTAAGACTTTTTGATGAGGAAGGACTAATATGCTTAATGTCTGAAAGGGATTTTTATTATTTTTTTTTATTACTCCGTTTAAGTGACAGCTGGCTGGGATTTTTATTGTTTGTAGGACATGCTTTGCCCCTGCTAAACTTCACATCTTATTGGTTTGGTTTACAGTTTGAGCAAGAGTCATCCTCAATAATGTTAGCATGAGACTTTCAAGTAAAAGAGTCTTCAGGCCTTTTTCAGATGCTCTCCTAGTTATTTTATGGAATCCAAACCAGGGGAATGGATACTTTGACACAAACTTGCTGCTGCTGCTGCAGACTGCTGTGAGAAGGGGTGGTGAGGACCACCAGGAGCTGCTGCAAAACATGCCATGCAGTGGAGTGTCACTGACAGCTCCATCAATGAGCTGCTGCAGGAAATTGTAATTGCACTGAAATTAACCTGGGGTATTATTTAAGCATTTTATCCGACTGATCTAATCTGTTTTTGCAGGTGTTTATAACATAACCATAGCTGGGGTATTTTTGCATGCTACAAAGCTCTCTGAAACTCTGTGAACATGTTACACTGGAGATGGAGTTTTCTCTGTGTAAGCATCTCCCTGCAGCTGAGAGGGCTTGCCTTGTCTTTCCTTGTACGAGGCCACTGTAATACATTCCAAGCTCATTGTGACTTTACGGTTCTCTGCAGCAGAGAACCTCATCCCTTAGCCGCACACTTTTGGGAGCAGCCTCTAACATGTGGTGCTGTGTGCATCAGGCTGGTTATTCTGGCGCTGGCTCACAGAGATGTGGAGCTTTGGCTTCCCACAGGCCCTGGCGGGATCCTCTGCAGCTCTGAAACGAGCCCGCGGGCTGAGCACACCACAACCGGTGCGTGAGAAAAACAGCAGCTGCTTTTGTAGGTGTTCAAATAAAGGGGAAGGAGCCACATTCTCTGACCTCTTTCCTGCAATGTGCTCACCATATTATTTCTCCTGGCCCAAAGGAGGTCATGTTTTCTAAAGTGCACAAATAGCTCTCCCAGTAGCCAGGGCTATTTTGAAGACACTTTTCTGGGTTTTTTTTGTTGGTTTTTTGTTTTTTTTTTTCTGCCATGCAATGTCTTGGAAATATTTCAACTTTCTGCTAAATAGGAAGTAAGTTTTCTTAAAGAGATTTGTGTTGTAGGAATACACACAGAAGGAAACCCTGCCATGCATTAAAAATATCTAACTGAGCCATTTGAATTTGTGTTAAAGTGTGTCATCAATCCCCTAAGATGAATGGGCTGCATTTGGGCAAGGTCAGACATGTTGTCTTTTAACCAAGCTTCAACACAAGTCATGTGGTGGCAAAGTCCATCCAAGCAAAGAAACAGTCAGTCAGAGGGAGGCTTGTTGTCAGCCCTGCTGCCTTGTCCTGCTCTTCCTTCCCTTGCAGCCCCCAAAAGCTTCCTCTATGGAGGGGTGAGAGTGTCCTGCCAGAAATGCTGCATGGCTGGGGAGGAGTAGAGTTGTCATCTGCCCTGCCCTCCCAGAGCTAATTCTCACCATGTGTCCCCAGGCTGACTGTGGTGCATTCCGAAAAAGCCCAAGGAGGGGAAAGGATGCCCGTAGGATGGGGTGGGGGAGCTTGTCCAGTTGCATTTGTTGTTGCTCTGCCTCCCAAGGCAGTGGTGGATGAGAGGTGCAGGCCCTAGCTTTTGTCCAGTTCTCAAGCCTTGTAAAACATAACAGACCAGATCAAAGGCCTCTGCAGCTTAATAGCCACTTCCCTCCTTCCCTCCTAACCTTTTTGTTAAGGCAGTATCAGGAGTACAAACCTGAACCAACAGGTTGAGAGCAAAATCACATGTTTTCATGGGGAATGACGTTTGTGCTTCAGCAACCAGGAATAAAAAGCCTGAGACCAACAATTTACTGAGTGCTGCAGCTTACTGGTTATTAGGCATGTACAAACCTGAGGGAATGGCTGCTCCCACGGCTTCATGCTCAGCTGGAAGTGGGCAGGGGAGGTGTTGATGCTTTTGCTGCCCTTTGCATTGCTCATCAGCCTCAACCCTCCTTGCTTCAGCAGTGCAGACCAGTGGTGCCCGCTCCGTTGGGATCTGGGATCTGCCGTTCCTGACAGCAAAGCACCACTGGGGCTGGTGGTGGTGCACTGAGGCAAAAGAGATGAAACTGCCCATTCTTGTCACTTGGATTAAATAGAAGGGTCTGTGCTGGTGCAAGGGAGGCAGGGGATCCCTAACAGGCGTATTTTTGGGTGAAGTGCTGTCCTTACTCCATGGCGTGGCTTCTGGGAGTGAAATCTATCTCATGTCTTACTGTTTTCCCTGCTCCCATGCCCCAAAATGTTATTTCCAAACAACTCAGCCTGTTTACTGTTGAAGTTGATCATACCAGCTGGTGCAGATGGTATTGGAAATTAGAAGTTTTAAACTTTGGAATTTCACCAGTATTTCCAGTTGTCTTGTCAGGCTGGGCTGTATTGAAAACAGTAAGTGAAACTTCTAATAATTACCTGATTCTTACTGAAAACAAAAGCACAGGACAACTTAGTCCTTGTCACCTGCAGTGCAAGGTGACAGATCATCATCAGAGGAATGAGATCAGGATTTATGGAATGGCTTGCTCTATAGCAAGCAGGTAAATGTAGAGTGATGCTTTCCATGAATATTCATTCCTGTTTTAAAAGTGACTTTATATCAGCCATTCTGGGGTCGTTGGTGTCTGTAGACGATTACCCACTATGGGGTACTGGCTAATTTGTTTGCCTTGAATTTTTTGAAAGCAAAGGTCCTTTGCAGTGTGTTTTCCAAGTGAGATGATGTTTTTTACAGGGCTGGGAATAGTGAACACTGCCCCGTGGGGTCCTCTCCCAGCCTTCCTCAAGAACAAATCTTCCAAATGCTGGGGGGTGGGGAAGGCTTTTTACCATGGTAGTGAAGGGAACTGAGGGTAAGCCAAATTATGGCTGCTACTGTCTTTCTGAAATAGGAAGGAAATTATCTTGATATCAGGTATTTTATAGCATGCCTCAAACTTCCTCCGACTTTTTTTTTTCAAATTTCATGCAACAAAGTTTTATTCCGAATACGGACATTAGAGTTTAGTTGGGTTAGGGCTGTGTCCAAACATTGTGCTGAAGCCGAGTAACACCACTTTGCTAGGCAGAAGTTTTGCTCCGAATATCCAGGAGTGTGGCAGAAATGGGAACAGATGGCACAGATGGAACGTCTGTCTCTGGAGGGGGCTGGTTGCCAGCATGCAAGGTTGCAGCTTGCAGCATGCTGGCTGACCAAGTCCAGCCTGCACGGGTTATAGGAAAAGCAGTTCCATCACTGAAGAAAAGCTGGAGATCTTTAAAAGCTAGAGGTGCTGACCATCCCCGGGAGCCCCAGCTGGCTCCCCTCCCCGCTCCCCACAGCTGCCTGGCAGGCAGTGACAGCTCTGACAGCCGCTGGAAATACAATTGTTCTAAACATTTCCGAGCTGCTGTTTAGATCGTTAAGAGCCTGTTTGCATTAGGAGAGGGGAAAAGGGGCCATGCAGTGAACAAAAGAGCTCCTGCAAATCTTCCAGTGTTCTCCAGCTTGGCTGCAGGTGAACTGGTTACAGAAAACACGTATGTTGGGCTGTGTGTGACTAGAAGTGTGGGGCAGCCCCTGCTCTGGTGCCTGGGACATGAAAGGAGTCTGTGGGAGTTGCCAGCCCTGCCAGCATCTCTCCTTCAACTGGTTCTGCCCCAGGCTACAGCGAGGCCAAGTGAGGGACCCAGAGGGGAGGATGAATGGAGAGGCAGCCCAGCAACCCCCACCAGTGCATTTTTCTTGGGGTATCACTCTAGGTTGCTTATTTGAGTTGCAAAGTTTTTTCTATAAAACATTTACTGCATTAATAAAGAATGTTTCACAGGGCTCTGCTTTTAAAAGAAAAGCCAAAGTCACTTTGCAGGGTGTTGCCAGCCCTACCCACTCAACTACTTTTAGCTTTAAAAGACCGTATCAAGCTTAACACAACTGACAGGTCATATTTCGAGGAAGTGAGCCAAAAATGTTTTCACTATTTATTTGGGTAAATTCAAGTGCTGAACAGTTTAACCCCAGCGCACCCTCCTCATCTGCTCCCTACAAACCTTTAAAATTGGTTTTGTAAAGGAAAGATGTAGCTTGGCTACTGGTGCACTGAAAAATAAATGTGTGTTTTCCGCAGTGTTATAAATATGTGGATGATCGTTTAGTAAAAGGTAACTGGTGGGGAAAGGGAAGAAAACCCCGAAAGGTGATTTCCATCAGTGCTTCCAGGCTCCACTTCCACTGTTATGCAATTAAATCCAATTCAGTTGATGCATTAGTTACCCAAAATGGAAAGACAGAAGGTTTCTATCTCTTTCCATCTTTATGAGTATGATGAAAATACCACAGGACCCCATCCCTGATAGGGACTGCTATTGTCTGAGACACAAAGCTGAGTAATAAACACAGTCCCCAGGGGAGATTCTCAGCTGGTATAAATTATCACAGCAATTAATGTGCTATTTTGAAGTATGACAATTTACAACAGATGATAATCTTCCTCCTGGCCAGGAAGAATTACTGATTTTAGCACACGATTCGATAAAGCCAGCTACAATTGCAAA
This sequence comes from Picathartes gymnocephalus, assembly GCA_013390045.1. Classification (NCBI taxonomy): domain Eukaryota; kingdom Metazoa; phylum Chordata; class Aves; order Passeriformes; family Picathartidae; genus Picathartes; species Picathartes gymnocephalus. The sequence goes on from WEKY01043546.1 coordinate 292,477, forward strand.
CTACCTGATTTACATGCTCGGCTAAAAACCACCTTCTCTGTCACATTCCTCTGAATTAAGAGGATTAAGTGCATCATTTAGGTTCTCCCTATTCTTACGACAGACACCTGTTGAGCACCCTCCTTCCAGGTGAAGCCAGTAGTTTTTAGGCATTGCTCTTCTCGTAGAGAGTTGTTTCAGCCTCATGAAGGCAGCCTGGACTTGCCCTGTTAACCTCACCCTGCTTGTGCTGGCTTCCTGCCTGGTGTTATGAAAGTTTGTTGCTCTGGAGGTGTGGGGTTTTATAGCTGCTGCCTTAAGGATTCTCTGAAATGATCTTTGGAAATGAGATGGGAATGCAGGCTTTGAAAAGCAAAACAGCAGGCGAAGTGGTGTGTTTCTGCAGCTGTGTTGTGGCCTGAAGGATAAAGAATGATGAGGTTAGAGGGGAAAGCCTTCCTGAGCCCCTTCCTTGTCACAGTAGCTACCTAGCACTGCCTTCTCTTTGCCTCGCAGTGTACACTCATCCAGGACCTTTGGGCAAGTAAGCATTTATCTGCTGTTACTTTTGTTACCCCATTTGGGCTTTGGTGCATGTAGGACACCAACATCACAGAATAAGCTGAAGTGACCTACAGGAGTCATCGATTCCAGTTCCTGACTCTGCACAGGAGTATCCCCAAGAGTCCCGCCATGGGCCTGAGTGTGTTGTTCAAATGCTTCTTAAACTCAAACAGGCTCCATGCTGTGACCACCCTGGGGAGCCTGTTCCGGTGCCCAACCACCCTCTAGGTGAAGAACCTTTTTCTAATATCTAGCCATGATCTCTGCCATGGCTGAAATAATTCTGTCTCTCCAGAAGACACTTGAGGACCGCTGCATTTTTTAAAGAGATACATACAGACTTCACAACATCTAAAGCAGAAGTTTCAGAGACTGGCTGTGGGTTTAGGCACCTAAATTATCTAAACCCCTCTCAAGCAAAGTTGTTTTTTAATTTCCTTTTGCTTTGTGGAGGTTGGGTTGCTGTTGTTTCTTCTGTACACACTTATTTTTAAACCTATGAATTAGACTGCAAGCTCACAAGAGTGAGGATCCCTTAGATGTACTTCACACCTAGCACAGATATACACTACATTGAATCATGACTTGATTTTTTTTTTTTTTTTTT
>WEKY01043546.1:293683-314853 GCA_013390045.1 Picathartes gymnocephalus
TTTTTTTTAGCCTGGAGATGTTCCAGATGCCAGTGCTGTTACATGTATGCAATGAAAACAGGATTTCTTTATCTGGTTAAGCACTTTTGGATCCTGCAGGATGTAGACGTTACTATTATAATAACGGTTACGGTAATTTCCAAGGTAGGCGATAAATCTATGGCTTAATCCATCTCTTCCTAATTAGACGGCAAGCATAACATCACTATCTGGGATAGAAGGAGTCTCAAGTGAGATCAGTGTTTAAAATCTAAAATTCAAATTATCCTTTCCTTTCTGAAGATGGGGTGGGGGGGCACTGTTTAAAAATAACAGACTCCAATGATTTATATGGTATCCTCTTGTCTTATCAAAAAAACGCAGATTCAAATTGAAAAAGCTTTAGTGGTCCTAATTGAGAAAAGTCTTGAGTTTAATCCTACCAGGCATTTTAAAACCATGAGATGATACAGAGCACAGATTTTAAGAGGCAAATTGAAATACTTAATCTTCATCAGTTAAAGGCCACTTCAATAACAGAAGATTATGTAACTTTGAGGAGAGGTTTTAAGTGGTTACTACAGCATAAGTAAACTGGGATTGTGGGAGCTCGGAACAGGAGATGTGAGTGGGGGTTTTGGATTTGGCTCAGTGTTGGGGGGGGTCAGTGCATGTGAATTCTAGACCTGACTGTGTAAGTTGAGCCTGGTTCACCCAGGGCCCCTCTTATGCAAGAAAACTTCAAAGTATTTGAGTAACTCAAAGGAGCAGGAAGAGCTGTGCATGTCCCTGTGATGCTGAAGCAAGGGCCAAAGTGGTGGCCTGGATGGTTCACCTCGTATGGGAAGGGATTGCTGGTCACAGTCTGTATTGCCTTTTACTGCCCTCATTTTAATCTGCTAAAAATAGTTCTTTTGGAAAGGTTTTGCAGCCAATTTTACTGGTTTGAGAAGCCTTTCAGGTGCTGGCTTAGAGGTCTCCAGCCCATGAACTGGAGCTCTTGTAAAGAGCTCTGTGCTCCTGCCTATGGCTTCTGGATTAGGGTTGTTATTACAGTGCACTTGGCACCAAACCCACGAGCTGCTTTCTCCAAAGAGCTTAGAATTGAGAATAAATCCCAGCTTTTGCAGGAAATAAAGAAAAAAAGGTGAGTCAATCACTTTAAAAGTTCACCCAGTATGAGCTTGCAGGTGGTCTGCTAGTGCTGTGTAACTTTTTATTCCATGAACTTTTAACAGGATGCATTTGAAGCTGGGCTGTGGCTGCAGTTCATCCTTTTCCCTCTTATTTTTTACTGCTCTGAACTTTTTATTTCATTAGAAAAAACAAGGTGCTTCCTACACAAAAATCAGAATGTTCTGAATGCCTCTGATGTAACAGGTGGTTTTGAGAAGAAAAATGTTTGTATTTAGAGTATTTTTAGCTGATTTGCAGCATAACAAGCGGCTTATGTCTGTGGCCTTAAACATGAGTGGCAGGGCCTTGTCACTCATAAAGCCTTATCTGATGCAGAAGTTTTCCTCCATCTGGAGCTTCTCTGTTCTGCCAACTTTTATCCTACTGTAGAGAAGCTATAAGGACAGGATGATTAATTAATAGTGGTATTCTAAGGATATTGTCTTAATCCAAGGCAGTAAAACAGCACAGATTTATTGAGTTTTTTCTTTTCCCTGCCTTAAAAGACTGAAAAAAAACTCCACCCGCAAAAAAACCCAAACAAACCCTCACTCAAAAAACTAAACCCCAGAAGTGGACTTTGTTATAGTAGCAAAATCTAGACATAATGAAACTGCTGCATGGGCTGGAGGATGGGGGCAGAGGGAGGACAACCCCGTTTTGTTTCCCCCTCTGTCAGGAACACAGTGTGCATAAAACAGCTAAGGTAGCTTACAAAGAAAAGCTCTGCAAACAGGGCTGAAAGCAGCATTCACTGCTGCCTCAACAACAGCCCCTGGGATGGCTGTCCTCTGTGGCCTTACTGGCTGGGATGGCTGTGTCCTCTCAGGGTCAGTCTCTGCAGAAGCACTGCTTTTGGAGGAGATGTGCAGATTAATACCAGCCATGGACCTTCCCCCACCAGCCGTCAATTATTTTTTCAAAGTTTTAATTTATATCAGCTTAACTCAGATCAAAATCGGGACCACTGTGCCAATAAACCCATGACCACTGTCCTGATGGGATATGAATTGGTGGCCTTTTACTTAGCCCTGCTTGTGTTCATTTCATATACCAACACAATCATCTGGCATTAGCATCCAGATGAGGGTCTTAAAAGAGGAAAATTAACATGACATATTGGAGGTGGTATTCAAATACAGAGTCCCCATCATTTTCTTGACTAGAATTCTGCAATTATGAAAAAAAGAGCCCATTATATGCTGGAGGTCCTTTCAGACTGCAGAACAGCCTTGCAGGCAGGGAATGCAGCAATAACACAAACCACACTTTGTGTTCAAACTGTATTTGACAGCATTAAATATAACACGGGCTCACCTAACATTCATATCTCCATTCAGGTGCCTGACAATGGCAGCAGTGTTATTTTATTATGGATTGAAGTGCATCTTGACCGGCTTTTCTTTGCCCTTCAGAGCATGCTGGAAAGATCCATATATATATATATATTTTATTTTTTTGGTGTGTTGAGGGAGTTGAGGCGATTCTCTTAACTCACACATCTTTCCCATGGCATGGACAGCCAGCTGTGGGAGCTCAGCATGTTTATAGCCCTGTCAGGGGCCAAGCCTCCTGCTCCCAGTTCAAGGGCAGCACTGAGTATTTGGTGAGTGGCAAGGAGCTGTGAGGAGGGGATGGGAATCGAAGGAGCAACAGATCAGCCACACTGGTACTGTTTGAGTTTTCACACAAGCAGCAGCGTGGAGGGGATGCAGGGGTCTGTGGCTGTGGGTTAATCTGTCCTGACAGCAGACCTGTCAAGGTATCTTTGCATAATGGGACCTAGAGATAATTAGATTTAGCACTTGGGGCCAAGCTGTGAATTTCTGTAGTGAAGGGGCTGGTAATTGGGATTACTCCTCGTGGTGGGGTCGGGGTGTCTGCCCGGCCAGGAGGTGGCTGGGGTATAATCTTTGCTAAAGCCCCCCTTGTTTTCTGCTGAGTTTGGGGTGATGAGCCAGAACCCAGAGCTCCTTCCTCAGGGTGAAATTCCTTTCAGTGTTACCTTATTTTGCTCCCCCTCATCTCAGATGACTTTCCCACTCCCCCTCCCCCAATGGTTAATCTCAAAGGAATATTTTGAGGAAAATAAATATATTGATATAAAATAATTTATTTTCTTTTTAACTGTAGTCTTATGCAGCATTTCAAACCATCCTTAGGAAATAATAAAAATAAGTCAGAGTGAAAAGAAAGATGAAACACAATTATGCCAAAATGTTATTTAAAATGCAAATTTGCCGGAGAAACTGCAAACCCCTAATTGCGGTGTTCTCTCTTATCATTGCTCCAAAAGCTCCGTGTGCTCCCTTCCTCCCTCCGGGAAGTGCCTCAGCCGCGGCTGTGCTGCCACACTCTGACCTCTCCAGCGAAATACGGGTGACCCAGAATCAAACCAAGAGAGGAAGGAGGTGGTTGGGGCGCCTGCCCCACCCCAGGACTCAGCGATCTGCGGTGGCTGCCCCGGGAGGGGAGCTTGCACCACGGACAGGGTGGGAGCAATGATTTACAGGGAGCAGTCTATGAACGTGTAGCTCTGGAGAACACCAACCTGCTGCCTGCACCTCCGAGTCACTCTGTAATGCTGAAAAAACCCCGTAATTTCTCTTTAAAAGAAACTTAGCTGAGACATTTGGAACATACTGCAGCTATTGAGATGCCTTTTCACAGAGCCTGGTAAGTGAAATCTAAAAAAATATGTACTTAGTTGTTGAGCAAAATGTCTGTAGCTCTGCAAAGTTGTCTTTGGTGGCTGAAATCCCTGGTTGGACTCTGCAGCAGACAGCCTGATGTGTTCCACACACCACCATGGTCTCCAGGAGGGCAACTTTTGCCTCTGGTTGGGTGGCCAGAGGTAGAGGGGCCTCTCCAGTGTCCTCTCCTTTGCATTCATGGGCTGCCACTGCCAAGTGTTATGGTAGACGTCCCAGTGTTTGCCAGGCAGCATGTGGACATGTGGCCATGCTCTGGTTGTCAAAGTTGTCCTCAAGGACACCACAAAAGCAATTATACCCCATGATCTCAGCAGGCTGCCCTTCTATGAAAATCTCTAATCACTTTCTGAAGCTGTTTATGTTTTAACCTTTGCTTTAGGTAGCCCCCGTGGTTTTACTCTGGCTTCTTGTGTGGCCTTGGGGGATCTTTGCCCGGCCTTGGGCTCAGCATCTCACAGTGAATTCAGAAGAACTGGGTATTTCTAACCTGTTCAGTCTTACTGTTGCTTTTTCTGCTTGCGGTCTGTCTCACTTGCTCTTTAGTTATGCTTTATATGTGAACTTGAGATGCCCTGAGACTGCTTACTGACAGGCAGTGGAAGCTCTGATCACTGTGGGAGGGGCTGGCACCTCCATCTCCCCTGCACAGGCTGCCCAGGGTGGTGACAGACACGGGGGTGTCACCAGGCATCACCCAGCCTGCCACAGGACTGAAACAGCAATCACATATCTCAGCTGGAAGGCACCAAGCAGTCGTGGTCTCACAGAGTCACAAATGGGATTTGCTGGCCATGGATTCACCACGGCTGTGGGACACGTTTCCCTTTCCAGTCTCCCCTGGGCTATAGAGTGCTGTACTTTGCCTAAATTTTGGCAGTGTACTGAGCTGAAGCACTTACTTTCTCTTTTCACTGGCAAGGTTTCACAGAGGCTGGGGCACATCTGGGATGCAAGGTAGGATGTCTCTTTGGTGCTTGCCGGAGCCTGAAGCTGTGGTGGGTCTGAGGGTGCTGGGGTGGGAGGTTTTTCTCGTGCCTCTGACCCAGCAGGGTGCTAATGTGAGCAGTGGAAAATCCATTACCTTTTTAACAATCCTGGATGGCATTTGGGAAGGAGTAGGTAAAAAAAGAGGATGAAGGCAGGCGTATGATGCTGTTTCTACTTGCACCAGGGGCTCAAGAAATAGGCGGGTTGTGCTGCTTCAGTGTCCTGCTTTCTGTTTTCCCTTTTTCCCGTTGCAGCGTGAGGTATGGAGCCAAATCAGCCCATTTGGTGTTTAGGTTTAAATCCACTTCCATTGGTAATATGAGCTCAGATCCTTGCACTGAAGTGTCTGAGCTGCATGCTGCAGGGCCATCATTCAGGATAGGAGCTGCAGGATGACAGGGACTTGTGGGCCCAGCTTCTGCGTAGCCACATGTAGGACCTGCTGCTGCAGTGGCTCTTGATTGCTGCTGAATTTTGCTTATCATTGCTGTAATTTTGCTTATCATCGCTCTGCCTTTTGCAGGCTCTGGCCTGCTTTTTAGGGTTGCATCCTGCACAGCTGCTCTTCAGCTGTGGCGGGCTGAGTTCCCTCTGTGATTCCCCATCAAAGGTGGATCTGAGCATGATGAGGACTTCACAGCCTCTGTGCTGGCTCTTATGGGATAGAATTGTCATGGTAAGGCATTTGCTCTGAAACAGTGAGAAAAGGGTTTCTTGGTGTGGTTCCTGGCCTCTCCTCTGGGTTTGCACTGAGGGACACCTATGGCATAGGCAGTCACGCTATTTGGTCTGCCATGGAGAGGGGACACGGCTTTGCAGGTAGGCTGGCATGTGTGTTGCTATCTAAGCTGGTTTGGATAAAAATGACTATTGCTTGGCACATCCAGCACCATTTAGCTGCATGAACAGCTTGCTGGCAGGTACGGCACCAGCTGGAAGCACAGCTACAAATGTAAACATGAGGAAGAGGCTTCACATCATCCGAGAATCAAACCCTGACTCTAAAGGCCAACGTGTTTTTTTTCCTGAGCTGGGGTCTTGAATTATTGGTGCAGCTTTATCCTGGAGATACATATTAGATGTGGAAGTTTTTGGTGTTACTGCTTGTTGGTGACATTTCTGAGTTGGGTTTTGCCAATGTATTTGACTTGATCAGTACTTTATTGAATGGTGTCCTGAGTTTTCTCTGGAAATACTCGTGCAGTGCTACTTACCTTGTGGCCTAATGATGTGGTTTAATTTGGCACATCATTGATGCTGCTATTGTTAGTGTGTCCTCAAAGCACCACAGCAGTGTCTCAAGCCCTCACTGTGCCACAGCTGGGCAAGAGAGTGGCAGCAGCAGTAGCTGGCTTAAGGAGCCTAAAGCAGCAAATTAAGTTTCAAAATGAGCTTCCAAATGTTGTTCCTGCCCCGAACCTGGGTTGGATGCTGTGCCCGTTCAAACATAGGCATCACATCACCCCTGAAAGCTTCTAATGGCTTTCATTCCAAGAGTCTCAGAAATCTAACCACAATGCACAAACACTAGTTGAAAAGATGTTTCTAAAGCCAAAATGTGGGTCATCCTTAGTTCGTGTAGATGGGTGAAGGCAGCAGGCACTTGCAGTCCCACTAACTGCAATGTGACTTTCAAATTTTGGAGCTGGAGGTTGAGTGCTTACACACAGTCAAGGGAGCTGCAGCCAATGGTCTTGGCTTGACAGCAGCAGAGCTGAGTGAAGATCATTTATTTCCACCTAGCAGAGCCATAATAAAAAACTTCTTGCCTCAGACAAGTGTGGTGCTCACCTGGCTCCTTCTGTGCTGATGGATGGGAAAGCAAATGAGGTTTTACTTGCTTGTGGAAAAAACATTCTCCAAGAAAGCCAGCCTGCTCTCAGCTTGCTGGAAGAGCTGCCAGGGACTTTTAAAGCTGTTTTTGGGGGTAGGGCAGTAGTGAAGTAATTATTATCTGAATGCATATACACAGTAAAATGGGTATGTTTTCTAAATGGTCTCTTAAAGCAAAACTGAGTAGTAAGTAGGAATGCTTCCCTGCAGGCTGGCAGAAGGACACAGTTGGTATCACACATTTTAGCAGCTGGCATGTTAATGAGGCCATTTTTATTGAAATGAGCTAAATACTATTAACATTTGTGGACTCCCAACTGATTTCTGAAGCATTTATTGAACTTCAAAAACTGCCTCAAGAATCAATTAAAAATAATTTTTTTAGATTTCATAGAAAGAAGACGAAAGAAAATTGTGCCGTCACGTTTATGTTTGTCTGAACAGATCTTAACTTTCTGTTGCTGACTTTAAAGAGTTTCCTCTCTTTTTTCCTTTTGGATGCTTAAAATACCACTGAAAAATCTCTCTTTGGAGAAAGTGGTGAGGTAGTCTGTAGTCAAGATGATTTTTGTTGGTGTGGGTTCTCTTCTGCATGGGAAAATGGTTGGTGTGTGGTTGAAAATTAATATATGACTCTGTTACATAGTGATTGCACTTGGTCACTTTTACCAGTAAACTTAAAGTATATTTAAATTTTTAATAAAAATATTTCAAAGTTTTAGAAAGGAAGAAAGCAATGAAAAGCTGTCTGGCCTAGCACTGCGGGGTATTGGATGACAAACAGTGCTTCCCATTTATCCTTTCACCAGGAAGATCTGGGAGAAACCCTTGAGCTTTCATATGTTTTGGGAAGTCCAAGCAGTCAAGTCTGGGAGCAGTGGTGAGGAGCTGCTTGTCCTCACCAGGGCACTGGGTCCAGCACACCCAAACCCACCATGGCACAGGCAGGTGAGCCCTGGTCATCTCCTTGGCTGCTTCCCTTGGCTTCAGGAGAGCTGCAGTCCAATATTTAAAGCATGGTGACAAGCTCTAGTATCTTCAAGGCAGAGTCAATTATTCGGTGCTAAGGTGAGGGACTTGTTGGTAAAGACAAATGTTAAAAAGAAAAATCAAGCCACGTTCTTGAAAGCAACATTAATCTAAGCAGGGTGTCAGCCTGCAGATGCTGTTGGAGTCATTATCAGGAGCTGAAACAACAACCTATGCAATTTTATTTCCCTTGTTTTGTATTTTTTTTGTCACAGCAGGGATTCATTGCCTGCAAATACTTGTACTGTTCACCAAAGACAGTCAAAGGTTGCCCCAAAGCCCTGACAGTGCAGTAGGGTGGCAGGAGCCAGGCACAGAGTGGTGGCTGAGGGTATCCCCTGAGCCATGGTCTTGGGAGTGTCCTGTGCAGTTGCTTCAGGTGGGGGCAAATTCACAAAAGAAGATGACTGGCTGGTTTGTTGAAGTAATCTGAGTAAGGATGGCCAGAACATCGTTTGGCCTCCCTGCAGGGACTGCAGGGTTGTAGATCCTTCCTTGCTGTCAGATGTGCATTTTAGTTGGAGCAGAAAACCTGCTCAGCAGCAAGGCTCCCAGGAAAGCAAGTTTGTGCATTGATCGCTGCTGGAAGGACCAACATAAAAAACTGGAGTGGGTATTGTAGTCTTTATCCCAAGCACATCTTGCCCATCTACTGATGAATCCAGTCTGTGGCAGAAAAATCCTCTTGGCTCAATTTAACAGCCCTGGAGAGGAAGGCAGAGCGTTAGAGTATGATCTGCAGTTACATATCAAAAATACAGGCTGCTAGGTCTGCGTGTGGTCTGCAAGACCACAGCCTGCCACAAACACACAACCGTGCAGCAGCTGAAATGAGCAGCACCTCTATTTCTGTACACACTCCAAAAAGTTGTATCATTTCTTCTAATTTTACCCCATATCTAACCTGAGCACTACTAGCCACCAGGATGATGATTTTTTCCATTGGTTTCTCTAAAAAAAAAACCAAAAAAACCCAAACCCTCAAAATGAGCAAAAAGATCCTCTTATGAAATCACAGCCTGTGCAAAAATAAACCAGTAGGAAAAAAAAAAAAAGAAAAAGACTACTTGTTGTATAAATATGCCTAGAAGTGGTTGGGGTTTGGTTTTTTTTTTCTTTTTTTCTCATTTGACTTGAATCCTTTCCCTAGCTTTAAAAATATCCTCATCTGAAGGAAGGAAAAGGAAACAAGAAGAAACAGCCTTTCACCTCAGTACCTTTAATAGTAAACGTGTGTTTCCCCAAGCTGCCACGCCCTTGCCCAGCCCGCACACGTCGTGGGAGCATGACACAAGCAAAGGAGACCAGAGCTCACCCTGAGGTGAAGGAAGGAGCTTCTCCCACCCTTCAGTGCTGGAGATGAGATGTTAGTCTGGTAGGCCAGGACAGTGTGGAGGAGAGGAGGTGAGCATCTGTAGTACAGGCTGGAGCTGTGGCAGCAGCATGGGAAGCTGCAGGCTCATCCTACCAGCAGAGTAGCATCCTTCACCTGCCTCCTTCACCCTTCCTTGCCGATGGCAGCCCTTGTGTGCTCATGCTTCTGGCTGTCAAGGGAACAAGCTTGAAACACTTGGAGGTTTCAGGGATCTAGATCATGGCTGACAAAGTCAGCACACTATAGCTGGAGCAACTACTCAATGTACATTTCTTCACTCTTCTGAGTTCAGTTCTGTCATATGAAAAAAAAACCACGGGCGATGCTGTTGCCTAAGTTAATTGCTGAACACTGATCTTCATTATTTAGCCCTGTGGCAAAATCTAGTTTAGCTGCTTGTTGTCTCTCAGGCTGCACAGTCACTTCAACTTCATTCAGGGAGGACTTTATCCTTTTACCATTATGGAAATCATGGATTGTTTCTCAGCATGTGAGATAGCCCCATCAATGCAGTGGGGTGACTTACCTTCTGTTGGGCACAAACACATGTGAGAGTCCAAGATGGACTTCAACTTCTCACTCTGTCACGCTCTCTGTGAATGACTTCTGTATTTTTATATTGTATTTATTTAGAGTCCAGGGTTAGTTATCTGTTTGGCATAACTTTACCTCTTTTAAGACCACTTTCATTCTGCTAGTATAGTACAACTGTGGATCCTGCTCATTCTCTTGAAAATGCAGATTCAAAATACTCTTAAAATGCTTTCTGATCACTTTTTGAGGGACCAGAAAGCCTCTTTCCAACTCCTTTGTGCTGGAGTTCACATTACCCACTCAATTTCCAGGAGAGGGGCAGCATGCAGGTAAGCCTGCTATATGGAGGCCATGGGCATCAATGTGGCAAAAAGCCAAGATGAGCTTGTAGCTGCGCTGCAGTTACAACACACAAGTAATTAACACATTTAAATAAAACCCCCAGTCAAGGTGCTTGATGATAAAGGCAAAGTTCAAAAGCTCCATCAATTAATCCCTGGGAAGGGCTAGTACTCCCCAAGCCCAAGGACTGCTATGGGGCTGGAGACTGGGCAGGGACAAGGTGCAACCAGGCACAAGTCCAGTGGGTTATTGTAGGTTGGTTTTAACATTGCTTAAATAATTTGTATAGGTCTCTTTAGATGCTGAGCAGTTTTATGGCAGTTGCTGCCTGGAAAGTTTCATGTGCCAGGGTCCTAGTCCTGAAATAGTAATTTAGGTGGTAACTCTTGCTACGATTAGTAGCTCTGTTTTACTGGGATGGTATTGTTCCCACTAGTTAACCAGGTGAGAGTTTGCTGGAAGATGAGCAGCTGAAGATCTGAAGTCAGCAAGAGGATGTGATAACTGATAGGTGTTGAAGGAAGCAAAAAGGATAACTAAGATGATGGCATTAGAGAGACAGAATTTCAGCATAGTTCTTCTTACTGCCATACAGCTTTCCTCATATATTTTATCCTTGGTCCTGTTTCTGTTTGATTTTAGGGTTTTTGTTTGGGGTATTTTTTGGTTGATTGTCTCGGGGGGGTTGTTTGTTTGTTTGTTTCTTTTTTCTTTTCTATGAGTCCCCATTTTCACCTGTTACTGTTCAGGGAAATCCACCTCATCCAGCCCCTGCCTGTCTCAGTGCCTTTGCTGCTGCAGGGACATTGCTGCTCTTCTGCCCCATTTGGCCAATGAGGAGCACTGGCAGCGTGCCTCCTTGGGAAGCTTTGCAGTTTGGATGCTGTTTTGCTTATATTTTAATTTAAAAAATTAAAAATGTACCAGCAGCGGGAACCTTGCCCACAGGACTCCAGTATGCCAAGATGATGGAGCCAAATGGCACTGGTTGCAGCTCCCTGTTCACACTGTGCCACTGGATCCAAGCATCATTTGCTGAAGCTGGACAGGTTCTGGGTGAGATAACTGGTTCTTATATGACACAATGAGAAGTGCTAAAAAGTAGGGCCTGGCTCTTACCTACAGAGAAAGGTGGCTGCTGAAGAGCAGCAAGAAAACCCCCAAAAACATAATAGCTGTTTATTGCCTGAGAGGGCAAATGGCTATTATCCTTGCAAACGAGAGTTTGGAGTTGGCATGGATAAAGATTATCTTTTCCCCCTGCCTCCTGTGCATGAGTCTGTGCCTGAGTCTAGGAGGGAAGGGTTTGCTGAGCAGGGAGTGACCTGTACAGGCACTGGAGATGGGAAATCCCAAAACAGACACCGTGGCTAAACCTCTCTCCTCTGGGCTTTGCTTCACTTCTCCATTTGCTGGGGGGATGTCTGCCTTTCTGGGACAGGCAGCCCTCACCCAGCATGTGTGACAAGCAAGAGCTGGAGAGAATTACCGACATGAGTGAGTTCCCTGAGTGCCAGAATAAAAAATGAGTTCAGACGGGAGCTGGCATCTCCTTTATTACTCACTGAGTGACAGCACCAGCCCCAGCTGCTGTACACAACCCAGAGACTTTAACTCGAGGTGACTCATTCAGGAAATAACATTTTCCCTCCCTCGCCATCCAACCATTCCGCTCTTGAGAAGCGGTGATGCCCTCTCTGTCTGCTCGGCTGTTTCCCATCCCAGCACACGGGAATACTGGCAGCCCGGAGCTCACCTCCCTTCCCGTGCCTGCTGGTGGCCTGCTGGGGGTAGAAGCAAGGAGCTGGGGGCTCCCCTGCAGACATGCAAGGGCCACAACAGTCATTTTACAAGAGACTTGTCCAAAACCAAGCAGGCTTTCTCGGTATGATGCTGCCAGAATCAGCATCACCCCACACCTGGACACGTGCACAGTGCTGTACTGAGCCCTGCTTTTTCCAGCTGCACCTGGTTGTGTTCAGGGGGCATCTCTCTGCCTCCCTAAAAAGAAACGAACAAAAATCCAACAGAAAAAAACCCAACCCCACTTTCCCTCCTTCCCATCCCCCAACTCCAGCTCTGTGAGATAGAGAAAGGGTGTTACAATGAAATGAGTCAAATGAAAGTGTTTTCTTCTGGGCTCTGTTCTCTAATGTCACAGTATGGTCAAAGTGAAGAAATCAGAGGTCAGATATTTTTAATGGTTAAATAATTAATTTTTAGTGCAAACAAGGCACAGGGGCTGACATGTGACTGGACTTAATGATTCCTGAGTAGCAGTAGGTGCCATTAGATGTGTAAAACCAGGGAAAATGGGACTATTTGAGGAGCTGGTACAGTCTGTTGCTGATAAAGCTGGACACAAAATTGGCATTCAGACCAAAATCAGTGCAATTAGTAAAAACAATTCTTCTCTCAAGCTCAACATTTTTGCAAACACTCATCATTGCCACCCACTCGTCGTGCAGCATACAAGGGGCTGCCTTCTGAATTCTCTGTGTCATTTATATGTAATCACCTTGAAATCATGTGATGGTGCTGTAGTCTTCTCCAGAAAAATGTTGCTTTAAACCGAAATCTCTCTGCCTGTAGAACTATAAAAAATGTATGACTCTGTAAACACGAACTAAAAGGGCTGAATTTATCTTTCCTGTAACTCTGCTAAAACTGATGCTATGATCTGTGTCTGTACGAATGTAATCAGCCTGAACAGCAAGGGAGCCAACTTTATACCAGATTATTGCAAATGTTTGCAGATATTCCACTTTGCTGCTACAAGTGCATCACTGTCACAGAGATTTTAAGTACAATATATCACATAAAACCAGAAACAGGAAGCTCTGTTTTGTTAAATGACTGAATATCAAGTATTTATTTTAAACACCCCACTTTCTGAGACAATGGGAAACTGCTATCACTTATATTTTAAGAGCCCACTTGCAAACCAGCAGTCACTAAGAAAACACAGAGTTTGAAACTTGATTTTGTAGAGGGGTGGCTTAGATGGTTAAATTTGGTGAATTTTTGCTGTTCTGGATTGTAAGCAAAGTAATTGTTCTACTGCTGTCTCTTCAGGAATCATGCTGGTTTTTTTTTCACTTTCCCGTGAATGGGAAAAACATAAAGCAAGCTGGCATCAAGCATTGTGCTGTATAAAAAAGGAATGAGGAAAGATAAAATGGCTACATATGGCAATATGGACAGTTTCCAACTTAATGGAAATAAAAGAGTCAGATTTTTGCAGCATATAGTGAGAATTGAACTGTATTTTTATGCAAATGCTATAGGAAATGCAGCTCAGCAAAGGTTGTTTTCCTGCTGTTGGCTGGAAAGCATTTTGAGTGCCTAAAGACTTATATTTTCCACAAGGACTTGGTGAGAAAGAGTATAAAGGGGTAATAGAGCATTTAAACCCATTATACCTACCAGAGGTTTCTTTTTTTTAAAAATCCAAGAATCAGCTAAGAGGAGGAAACACTACTGAGCCTTTAACAAGCCTAAATAGTGATTGTTCCTTGTTTGTTGTTTTTAAATGCAGGTCAAACCCAAATTTGTTTATGGAGTAAAACACCAGGAAAAATGGTGTATGTCTGCACAGCACAATCCAGCCCTGAGAGCTGCCACAGGAGGTACTTTGCAATATGGCTTTGATAGGGTGGAGCTTTATGTGTCCGAGAGGAAAGCCAAAGTACAGCAGCACAGCACTGCTGTGCAGTGTGGACCCAGCCTCATCCAGGCCCCTTGTTGACTGAAAACTCATTGCATGTGATGAATAAGATGGTAGCACTATCAGAGGGAGCTCCATCATCTAGAAAAACCTTTGGGAGAGGGTAGGTGGGACACACCTTGGATGAGCATGGCTCAGAATGAGGGTGCTCCTTAGAGGAAAAGCTGAAGGGCCCAAGCCTCTTTACTGGCATGGATGGAATGGGCTGACTTCCTATGTATCCTGTTACTGTGAAAACAAACCACCTGGCATTAAGCCTGGGAGACTAGCAAAGAAAAATTTCTTAAGTGTGAAGGAAATGAACTTGTTGTTAAGGTGTCCCAGAAAGAGGGGAGAAGGAGTTTTAGGCTGCGTGTTTGTCACAACTTCTCCATGTACCTGTGTGCCCTTAGAGTTAACTGGGACTGAAGGGGACAGTCTCCTGCTGAAAGCAGAAAGTGACAAATTTTAAGCGTAAACCAGACTAAAGAGCAGCACATTGGAGACTTGCCAGGGAGGGGGAGCCAAAAGGTACAATGAAGAGCCCTCTGTAAGGCAGACATTTGTTTTATAAGCAACATAACAGGAAGGCTGGAGGAGCAGGAGATGCCATTTCTCATTTCCTGTGGGTGAGACTGGTGCCATTTGTGTAGGGGACGGATTGCAGAGGCTGGGTATAATTTAATCTGCAGACTCCAGGGCAGCAGCTACACCAGCCATGCATGCTCCCAAGACTGGGTAAGGATTTGTGGGAACTATAAAGTCACTGTAAATCCTCATTTACAAATGGGTCAATACCCAATTCCTACACCGTAAGATTCATTCACAGCAGTTTTGAGAAGGGGGGAATTCACATCTCCCAGCTGGTCCCAGGTCTTCCAAAACGATTTGATGGTGAAGATACCCAAGAGGCCGTTTACAGACATGTCAGTAACCCTCAGGGTAGCCAATCTATATGCCACAGGATGAGGTGTGGGAGTTACCTGGGCTTTTTGGAAAGTGTTTTAATGAACAGGTTGAGTTCATAGAACAGTTCTAACAGTTGGAGGGAACACTAAAAAGACTGCAAATATATGGCTATACTAGTAAGAGAAGTAGGCTCATTTCACTTCTCCAGACTTACTTGCACTCTATAAGAGCAGGAGCAATCCACTTATTAAAAGAGAAAATGAAAATAATGAAGAATGTACTGGTACCACAGAATACTGTTTCTGGTCACTTCTGTTGTAGTTTAAAAGTTTTCTTCAAATATATTAGCTTTGTTCAGATTGATGTCTGGTTTGTTTAAAAAATTGAAAGAAAAGCTTCCTGCGGAAGAGTGAAATTAGATATTTTTGCAATCAAATATCTTGAGCCCTTTGATACATTTTATTCTTTAGCATTAACATTAGTACCTGTACTGGAAGGACTGGTTCCTGAAATTTCAAATATCTATTAAGAGATGAGTAATAACTCCCCTGTATTGTTATCTTACTGGGCATCTCAAAACTGGCCATCATTCATCTTAAATAATGGTGCTCTGCTGTGCTTCTTTCACTACAAAACCCTTTTGTTCATCATTTGCAGATAAATGCTAGAATGACTCGTTGGTATGAAAATACTGTCCTCATCACCAATCCAAAGATACTGCTGGAAGCATTGAGGCTGAGAATATGCATTTCTCCACTGGTAGAGGCCAGATAGCAGACACTGACTTTGGTCAGGTAAGCATTTTACCAAAATACCTTTTAGAATAGACCTTCAAAAATGTTTTCTTATACTCGTGGAGGGAAAAAAAAAGAAAAGCAGTTCAGTGTGTTTTCTATTCTACAGACCTTTCTTAACAGTGCTAAAGAAATTGTTCTGGAAACAAGAAATAACGTCATTTTGGTTATAGCTGTACACTCTGGACTTCACGGACGGCCACATTACATCACTGGTGGCCAGCTTAAGCCAGAGTGCTTTTAGAAAATTGATGTTTTCCTTAGTTCTTTGCCAGGGGGAATACTAGGGACTATAAAAAAAGCTTACAAAGAGACACACTGGTATAATTACCTGAGTAGTACCAAGAGACTGTTAAATTGAAAAGGAGGAGAAACCTCATTTCGTGTGCCTGCTGCTTTTCCGCAGGGTAGGCGCAGGCAGCAGTTTGTGCCCTCACAGCAGATCATGGCACTTGCCGAGGCTGGGAATGCTGGTACCTGGGGACGCATGTTGTGCCACCACGTGCTGATTATGCAGGGGGGAGAAAACCTGCTGCTTTCACTGCTGGGTGGGGCACATTACTGGTGCCAGGACAGGATATGTGGGATGGTAATGTGTGCTGTTAAACAGCCCAAGCGCTTCATGAAACAAAATTTGCTGAAACCAGAGCCAGACAATCCCCATGCTGACTCCAGTCCTAGGATGGCCACCCTGCAAACCAGACCAAGTGCTTCAGGAGGGAGTGGGAGAGACCTGCTTTGGTGCACTGCCACAGCTTCCCTTGGCTTGCACAGGCTGGCTGCACAGAAAGTGTCACTGGATACCCCTGACATAAAGCATTCCCTGTGCTGAAATCAAGCAGACTCAAAACACCCAGCAATGGAAAATTCTCTGTTCCCACTTCCCCCATGTAATGCCCTAAGTGTCTGCTCAGAGCTAACAGTGCCAGTATGCAATTGGATGGGACAGGAAAATTTGGGAGAAGGCATGGTAAAACAGATTTTGTGACTTTTTTTGCCAGTGACTTGTTAAGTAGAGTTAAAGGGGGTGTGATGAAGAGATGTGCTGATTAATTGAAAAGCTTGGAGCAGATGTAATATGTGGCTCCAGAAGTCAATAAAAAAGGCTTCAGTTTTACAGATTTTTCTTTCAGAAAATAATACCCAAGGAAAAAGCAGAATGGAAAGATGTGTGGGCTTCCAGAAGGAAAGGGCAAGAGAAAAATGAGACATTTTGTTCCCTCCCTGATGCCCAGCACTGACCATTGAATTCAGAGTGCTCCCCCAAGGTTAGGCTTGTGATTTATTTTTCTTTTGGGGATGTCACTGGGGTAATGTACAAGGAAGAAACTTGCTGTATTGACAAGCTGTGCTTTAAAGCTTATGGGGCTGCTGATTTCTAGTTCACTTTGTGAATAGCGTCTAAGATTTTGTTCTGTTTCAATCATGATTATTGCACAGTGGGATTTGATAGACCTTCTGTGTCCACTTCCTCTCAAGAGTTACTGGGTTTTAACTTCTTCACATATATCATCCACCTAACTGGAAACAGCTTCTAGAAATGAATATGAAAGATGACAGCAGCAATTGAAAAAAACTGTGGATAAATTAATTGAAAAAGTGAATTGTAATACCCTCATTTAGATTTTTGCAGTGGGCAGCACAAATTACTTACAGTTGATAATGTTCCTCATCAGAGAGGCTGTACCTCACTCACTTGGAAGACAAACACCCACAAGCCTTTAAGAGTCAGGTCCCTGACAGACTGGGAGGACCCGTCCTTCCCTGTGGTGTGACTGCGCACTTGGGCATGAGCCAAGATTTGGCCCCCCTAAAGGGGTGCTACTCAGGTGATGACCCGGGGGGCACTTGGCCAGATACTGACTTTGTTGGTTTGTTGATGCCCAGAAAAGGCAGGAGAGGGGCTGTGTTAGGACCTCTGTGCACCAGGTTTGGTGCATGAGCAGAAGGCTGAGGGTGGCCCTTCCCGAAAGGCAGAAGGGTGGCCCTGGACAAGCCCTTTGCTTCTTTCTTTAAGGGCTAAACCGTGCAAGATGTGTATACTGCAGCTGCCTGCTTTTACAGTCTGCCTCATTTTTCTACTACATGATTCAAAACGGAAAAAAAAAAAAAGTTAGCTTGTACTTCTGAGCTCGCTCTTCTTAGAGGGATGAAAATTTGCTCCTATGGAGCCCATTAGTATTGCCAAAGGTTGCTTATTAAATGCTTACCTCTTATGGACTGTCCCTGTAAGTGTCAGAGGTGTGTGCCTATACCTTTAGCACTGCCAAATCACAAGCTGAAGGGGAAAGAACGTTCCTTGAAGCTCTAGCTCTGGGATTCATGTGATTAAACTGGATTCTCATTTTCCATTGTAAAAAAAGTCAGTTTCCAGCTGGTGTGATTGCAAAGAAAAGGCTGAAAGTCTAAGCCCAAAGTATGCAAAGCAAGAGAAGCAAATATAAAGAATATGAGGAGGTTTTTGCATTTAGTCCTATGTTTTGAACTACTCCTTTCTCCAGGAGGCTGATTCATTCTTTTGAATGGATTGTGCAGGTTATAGTGTATTTTTTTTGTTCCCTGAGGGATAACTTCAGAGCTTTTTTTCCAAAACTTCTCTGCCCAGTTTAGATATCTCTTAGAAAAATTAAATGAGAAGGAATTTGTAAGAAAAATTAATGTTCTACTACATAAATTTTTCACAACTTTGTACATGGATAAGAGTGGGTTTGTAGAATTACAGACTTGCAGTGACTAATAATAGTAATAAAACACCTGATTGTATTATGCAGTTAAAGATAGTCATAATAGTCTCATTGTCTTGTCTTCCCACTCCTTGCTGTGACATCAGCCCATCCCAGACCATCACATCCTGCTCATGGCTGTGTCTTTGTTGATAAATAGTGAGTCATTATATGCTCTGCTCTATGACTCGTACAGCTGTATTGCCCAATTTTCCTCTCTCCAGAATAAAATCCCCCTTTGCAAGGATTTAGTATGCCTTTAAAACAGCCAAGCTCGTTTTGTGACAAATGTGCACTTCAGCAGAAGTAGGAATGAATAAGTACTTTTTCTCTCTGTCTGATACCTGAAGTAGGTTCACCTACTGTAAATGATATATTTTTATTAAAGACAAAACTCCACCACCACTATGTACTGATGGCACAATCTACCACTTGCTGAACCCATCATTTCCATGCCATGTCCCTGCAGGACACATTCGACCTGCAGAGCCCTGCTGCCACACGGGCATTAAACTCTGCTCGGAATATTCAGATGCTTACATGTAAACACACACGTGGAAGTTACATGTTTTTACCACAAATACCAAACAGATTTAGTAATACTGAAATCAAAAACTTCTTGCTCTCCAGCAGGCTGCTACCTACACAGCATACTCAGGAAGCTCTACTGAAACTAAAAGGATAACAAAATATTTTTTTTAAAGTACAAGAAATAATCTGAATTCTTTCCAAAAAGAAAAAAATATGCTCTGACGCTGAGAATATTGAAGAAATACCATGATCAGTCTGGCACTCTAAATAGCTGATTTGCATAGTTGGGAGATAGTTGTTTCCTTTCAATTTAGATTTAAAAGTGTGATCAAGCATGTGGCATAGCAAACTTCGAGTTCTGCAGACCTACTGAATTAATATGATTTTCTTATCAGGAACCAATGAGCAATTCAGTATGCCTACCTTGTATAGATGAGTTGAGGGGAAAGATCTGAAGGTGTAACAGATCCTCAGTGAGGCAAGATACACCATGTGTTTGTTTTAACCTGTTGCATTTTACCTGGTTCTTTTGTAACTCACTTTTGCAAAGTCTGAGAGAACTGAGGGCTCAGGGCCTTGCACTGAGTCTTTATGGATAAGGGAGGGATAGTGAAAACCAGGACAAAACATGTGGTCCCTGGGGTGGATGCATGGATGGATAGATGGTCTTCAACCCCTACAGTCATTGCTGTTGCCTGAACCTGTGTGTCGCACTGACCCTGCAGAGCCTCCTTAAGGGCATCTCTTTTCCACTAGACCTAAAGTGATCCAGGGAAGTCCTGTCCTGAATCTCTCCCAGAAGGATCCTGAGTGAAACTTTCTCACCCCTGCCCATTCACCATGAGCTGGCCTGGGGTAGGTGCCAGAATGCTGCTCTACCTTGCTAAGACAAATTGCAGTGTTTTCACTGAAACAAAGCAGTGTATTTCATTGCAAAACAACTCTGTTGACTGCTTGCATATCTGTTCCTCTCTCCCCTGTATCAGAGTCTCCTCCTTTGGGCTTTTGAGTGCTTAGGGCACCATTAAGCACTGCTCGTGGTGCACCAGAATGAATGTACAAGGAATCCCCTGCTCCCTAGCCCCAATTAAAGAGCCATTCTTGCACACAGGAGGGACTGACTTTGGATAAACAGAGAAGAGCCCCTGCAGCCTCGCATGGGAGATGAGTCAACTGTCCATTTGCTGCCTCTTTCTTTCTCTGTTCCTTCTGATGTATTTTTGGGTGGAGGGATTGAAAATTTGATTTGTTAAATAGGTTTAAGAAAATGTAAATGATAATTATAAAATTCCCTGAGTCTTTTTTCATGGTAAATTTTATATAGCTGGCAGTTAAAATAAGTGATTACCTCATAAATATCATTTTAATAGCCTAGTCAACGGTGTAGCCTCTGCTGTTCTGAGACTTTTATCTCAGAAAAAGGAGGGAAAAAATCCTTTCCCGTGGATTTATACTGCTGTAGCGGCTGCTGCTGCCGCTCATTATTTGCTGAGTAATTTGTGGGAAACATATTCATCTCATGCAGGCAGACACAGAATGAGTGAGCATGGCTGCTGCTGGGGGCTGGCCACCCTGTGCGCACAGAGCCAGCTGTGCCCTGGCCAGTGGTGGCCCTGGCCAGTGTGCCAACTGCTCCAGCTGAAGCTTTCGGGGAAACAACCTCATGTTTTCCAAAGCCAGTCATTCCTGCACACAAGCACCATCCTCCTCCATCAGCAACAGGCAACCAGGTCAGGATCCTGCCCACGTCCTCGTTGCTAAATTGGAAAGAGATTAATTTGGTGAGTGGACTATTTGTTGGACAAGGAATTGGCTGGGTGGCTGCATCCCAGTAATTTTGCAGTCAAAGACTCAATGTCCAAACGGGGATTGGTTACAAGGGATCTCTCTCAGTGGTCCATGTTGGGACTGGAACTGTTCAATATCTTTGTTATTGCGACCGACAGTGATGGCCAGTGCTGCCTTGGCAGGTTTGTGGATGACAGCAAGCAGAGCGTGCAGTGGACTTGCCTGGGCAAAGGCAAGGAGCTGGACAGGCTGGAGGGGTGGCCCTGTGTGAACCTCATGGAGTTCAACGAGGCCAAGGGACACATTTTTGACCTCTTTCAATATATATAAAGGGGCTTGTAAGAAGGATGGAGAAAGACTTATTACCAAGATCGGCAGTGACAGGGAAAAGGGCAACAGTTTTAAATTGAAAGAGGATAGGTTTAGGTTAGACATAAGTAAGAAATGCTTTACACCGGGGGTGGTGAGGCACTGGAACAGGTTGCCCAGAGAAGCTGTGGGTGCCCCATCCCTGGAAACATTCGAGGCCAGGTTGGATGGGGCTTTGACCAACTTGCTGTAGTGAAAGGTGTCCTTGCCCCATAGTGGGGGGTTGGAGCAAAGATGATCGTTAAGCTGCCTTCCCACCCAAACCATTCCGTGAGGAGGGGGGCCTGGGGCACCCTGAGATTCCAATTTAAAAACCGCTAAACCGCGAACCGACCCCGCCCCCTCCCTCGCCGCGATTGTCCCCGCGGTCGCGGCGGAGCG
>WEKY01043546.1:314993-333229 GCA_013390045.1 Picathartes gymnocephalus
CGCCGCAGCCGGGCAGGTGTTGCCGCCGGGCGGGCCGCGCCGTGCCGCCCCCTGCCCGCCTCCCGCCGCGGGGGGACCGGCGGCCATGTTGTCCCCTGTCGTGAGGGAGCGGGAGGGTGCGGGAGCGACGCCCGCCGCCCCCGGCTTCATGACAGAGCGGTAAAAGCTCCTTTGTGGCGGTAATTGGCGCACGTAGCCCTGGCGCTGCCGCGTGCGAGCGCTGGCGTCATTCCCGCAGAGGCGAGGGATGCCTCGACTCGCCGCGGTTCCCCGGAGGGCAGTATGGGGGATCCCTGGGATGCGGTCCCTCCGCCTGCGGTGGGCGGGCGGCCGGGCTCGGGGCCTTAAGTAAACGCAAGGTCGGCCGTGTTCTGCCCGCCACCCCGCAGGCCGTGTGTGTGTGCCTGTGCCGTGCTGCAGTCGTGTTCTGCTGGAGACGCTGCGTGTGGCTGGGTGGTATTTGAGGGGAGAATTGGAGCAACTGGATCCGGCTCCAAGCCCCTGTATGTGTGGGTACCAGTGCTGCCAGTAACAATACCGGTGACTTTCTGGCTTATATCGGAGCTCTTGGCATGGTTCAGGAGAAGAGTTGAGGTGTTCAGCATGGCTGCTGGTCAGCAGGAGATGATGCCAAGTGCTGTCTCTTCCCTCCCATAAGCATTTGCCTGGGTTCTGGCTTGGATGTAGAGTTCCTTTGCTCTATGCACTCTCTGAACAAAAGGGACACATTGATTTTACTCCTGGCCTGTGCAGGGCCCCTGGACCTCAAGTGCTAGAGCCAAAGAACGTGTGCATGTGTTTGGGACAACAGGGCAGAGATACCAGGGTTTGCCTGCTGGCTCCCAGCCCTGCTCTCAGGCTGGCATTATCAGATGAACCCTATCTGTCACTCTGTTCATGCAGGCACTCATTTTTTCCTCTGCTTGTAAGCACACAAATTCATCTTGCTAGGGGTGGTGTGCTTCTGCAGGTTTGCCAGAAGAGGAAGTATGAATTGTTCAAGCTCAGCCTTAAAGGTTTGGACTCTAAGGTTGTTTCCACATTCATTTTAAACAGATGTAAATCTAGATTTAACTCTGCTGAAAGAAGAGTTGTGTGGCATGAAACCATTGTGCATTTCTGTGAACAGACACAGCTGACTGTGAAAGAAATGAAAATAATGAAGTGATGGTGAATAAGCCAGGCACCTTGCTTTCAGTAATATGCAGAGTTTCTGAGGAGCAGATGTTCTTCCTCTTGCAACTGCTGGTCTCTAGCTGAACATGGCTGAGGAGGCAGCGAGGTTCCCTGAGCCTGTGTGAGGCATGAATGTATGAACAGCTTTTAACAATGTCTTAAAGGCAGAGTCCCTACCATCTGATCCTTAGATGTAGAATTACAATATTAGATGCACTGCCAGATGTGCTATAGACATGGATTGGCTTTACAGGGACCTGCCTTTGCATGTCTCTTCATGTGTGCAATAAGCTATTAAAGCAAGATTAATGGACATACTGTTTGGCAGTTCTGTGCTTGTGGGGCAGATTTATATCTCTAGGTGGGTCCTGTAATCACTGGTGCCATACATTACACCTTCTGTTGATTGCTTCTGCAATAGTGTAAGGACTCTTTCAGTCCTTTACAACAGGTAGTAGTGCCATTTCCAACAGGACTGGGCAGCTGTTCCACTGCCTGGGCTCTTGTTGTGTGTTGGCAGGATTGATGAAGGCTTCTCCCATCCATTCACTTTAACATGCTCCCTGATCCCAGCAAATAGCTGTGTCCTGAACTGGGACAATGAATCTCTGACCTTTACATGAGCATGGAACAACCATGAGGAGAAACTCCACTAGTCTTCTCCTCTTGTTTCTGCATTTGGACATGACGTAAACTTGTCATCTAAGAGTATTCCATTTTCAAGTGCTTCTGTTTTTCTTCTAGTGGCCACCTAGAGAAGATTGTTTATCATACACCTTAAGGTTTGGTTTACAGAAGTTTTTGACTATTTTCTGTATTTAAATAGCTTTTCTCTTTCTTTGCATTGACTTTCTTACCTATATAACACCTTCATGCTTTCTTCTCTGCTATCTTGCAGTCACCTACAATGGAAACAAGGATGTAGTTATTTTTGCTGTTGCACTATCAAATAACACTCTGCATTCCCCAACAAAAATTTTATTTTCCCTTTTTGTGTGTTTACTATTGGATCTTGTGTTCCCAGCCCCTGCATATTGTAATACCTTTTTAGCTATACTCTTTTCAAAATCCATCTCAAGTTTTTGTTGCCTCCCACCCAGCCCCTGCCTTTACCTTCTGGATTTCTTTTAAAATTTCTTCTTTGTCGTTTCCTGTCTGGTTGAAGTCCTGATTTTGCTTTGCCATTGTGTCTTCCAGCTTCTCAATGTTGGCTGTCAGGTTCCTCCTCACAGCTTCACTTTTTAGCCATTCCCCTCCTGTGCAAAGCTGCTGGTAAACTTTGAAAGAGTTCAGTCTCTCTTCTAGTTATGCTTCTAGGGTGTTTCATTTGCCAATGCCCTGTTGCCTTTTCTGTTTGGAGCTGAGTATTACCTGGGGATGGTCACTGCAGTGTGAAAGGTGGTTTAGTTTTGAATGTTTGCACTTCCAAATGCTGAACAAACCGAGTGCCATCCCGGGAATGGTACGTCTCCTGTAGCGCTGCTGCCCAGGGGTGTGGGCTCATATTTCTCTAACACACATGCAAGTGCTGCACTAGTGTCTGTATTCAAGAATCATGTCTTTCTCTAGCTTTAATAATTTGTCTCTTGAAACCTGGACTGTGTAGGGAAGGCCTGTGAAGATGGGTTAATAAGCAGCAATTTGCATTGTGATCTTGTGATGCAAGGCAGCCAGCATTTGTGTGGATGCTCCTTGGTAGAGTGTAGCTTAAATATTGGCCAGTGCCTTGTTCTGCATTTACCATGGGGCTCGAGCAAAGAGGTTTAAACGTCTACCTATCTCCTGCTATATTCAACAATGGCTTAATGAAATCTGGAGGACTGGACCTTATGATTTGGGATTGACCTGGACACTTCTGAATCTTTCCCACTTCTGTCATTCTGAGCCAATTTTGCTTCAGTTTTGGTGTACAACCACTTACATATCTGTTTCCTGTAGTGACTGTTACTGCTCCTTTTTACTGGTGGCAATTCTAGTACATATGTTCTGAATGCAGAAGTCTAAGGACTTATGGGCTTTTTTCTCTTTTGTCCTCTGGAACAAATTTAATTCTAATTTTGGTGTATGTAGTAGAGGGTATTTCTTGGTATTTATTAAAGTCAGTTTGGCTGCAGAAGCTCTTGAATCCAATTTAGCTGATTCTGTGGATGTGAAGGAGCCAGCTACCAACCCCACCAATCCTCATAGAGCTGTAGGAGAACCAAGACCCAGAGTGGTTTCCAGGTGTGCTCTCTACCAGCCTCTGTCACGATCCGCTTAACACAAGCAGAATTCGTGGTGGTTCATTAACCTGATCTCAGAGTGCAAAAGACACAAGGGATTCTCAGCTTCCAATCAAAATCAAAACAGTACACTTTATTAAGTGCTCAACTCAATGTGATAGAGGGGAGAGAAGAAGAAATAAAGAATAAAGAGACAGGAAATGTAGCGTTTAGTTTATAGTTGTTAAAATGTTCAAGGCTTATTCTTACCAGAAGGCCCCATGGGAAAGGCACAGCTGCAGGCTGGGCAGTTGGAAGTCGGTTGAAGGGTGAGAGGCAGGTGTGAGCGAGGAGAGAATCAGATGGGAACGAGGCCGGAGGGCCGCGTGGACAGTGTATGAGCAGAGGGATGACTGGATGGTGGGACGCGTGGACAGCAGCACTGCATCTGGGCTAGCCAATGGGTGCCTTCCTTCCGTTAAGTTTCGGTTTGGTTTCAGTTATGGCAGGTAAGGATTTAGGGTATATAAAGGCTGCTATTTCTACAGTAAACAGATCTCCTTTGAATGTGCATACAGGGGTCCGTGTCGCTTTGTTCCCCATTGCTACAAGGAAAGGAAGGGGTATGTAGCTACCAACGGATGAGACGAATCCTCGTAGTCTGGAGGAGAAGTCTTCAGCTAATAGACCGTCTTCTTCCGTAGGGAGGACCTCAAAATCACGGTGGACTTAGGGGTCTCTTTTATAGTCCAAGAGCAGGGGGGAGCTGCTGGTCAAGCAGGTGGGGAATAGCCATTGTTTGTAGGTTGGCACAGGTACAGGGTCTTCCAGTCTTTGCGGTGAGCTCAGCCCGTTCTTGCAAGCAGTCTGCTGTAACCGACCCATTGTCCTCTCAGTGGTTACCATGGGACCAGTTCTCAGTTCAGTGAACACATACACTTGCACCCTGTAGGTACTTCTTGGTGGGCATCCCACCTTGGCCAGACTCGGGGCCACCCCCCCGTACACAAAGGGTTTTTTCGGGGTTTTAGTCTCTGTCCTTGAGATAGTTGTGAGGCAAAAAATGAGGGGTCTTTGGACCGTCTTTCACAGCCACCCACGCAACAAGCTACAGAAACTTGTGGAAATGTGCCTGTGGTATCTCATGGACTTTACTGCCTCCAGTGGAATCCATCTGTACCTTTCATTTCACACGGGTACCGCAGCAGGAGCTTACAGGAGAACTAAACAAAGGAATCACTATTTATGGTAAGTGAGGCTGCTTGTCTGTCCTTCAAAGGATGGTATTTGGTCTTCTTTGTGGGAAAAAAATCCCTCAATCACATTTTTGATCCATACTGATGGAACTGATGAGTTTTCTTACTTGAAAACTTGATTCTTCTCAGACAAAACTAGTCATCACTAGATCTCTGTAATTCAGCCTCTACAGTTAGTTCTTCCTGTAGCTAGACCTCAGCAAAGTGTTCTAAGTAGTAGGTTTTCTCCTAGGGAGGGCAGATCTACTTTGGCATGACGTGAAATTTGGTGATGTTTATTACAAACAAAATCTCCCCCAAATCAAAGAAAAAAATAAAAGGAAATATTAAAAAAAATTTCATTTTGTGGGCAATTTTTCCTTTTCAGGTAAAAAATAGGGAGCAGAGTACATAATAGGGAGCAGTAGGTATTTACTATTTTAAAGGCAAACATTTCCTCCTTTGTTGTATTTTTTTGTTCATTTTTTTTTGTTTGGTTTGCTTTTTCTTTCCCTTAGCCAAACTACCCCCTTAGCTTTTATTTCAGGTAGATTCAACTGAAATTTTTTCTTCCCATGATTGTTTTTTGTTTGGTCATTGAACCAGATAATCCAATATTTGCACAGCACTCCCTGGAGCTGCATGAAGAGGTAATGTTGTCATTATGACAGGTAGACCTCAGGAGATTACGTGGAAGCACGGGGTCTCCTAGCAGAAGCTCCTTGGCCTTTAACTGTTCACTCTCAGATCCTTAGGATTTCCCAGCAGATCTCTGGACTGTGTTATATTAGAGGGGGTTGAAGTGTTGAGGGGTCTATGGTTTTCCAAAGGAAGAGCAATAATGGTATTCAGCAACAGGGCATGGAGTTTCTGGACTGTTCATGAGTATTTTTCTCTTAAGGGAAAGATGAGGCTTCTAGTGCTAAATGCTGGGATTTACTCCTATGTATATTTGAAATTTATTTTCTTTTTAGTTTGTGGCTTTTTATTGTTCTGAAAATATGGTGAGATATATATCTATATTTTCTGCTATGGGTTCTTGCTTAGGTCAGTGTACCTTGTTCTGTTTATACAAAAATATTTGTTGCTAATTAAACTCACCTTCCTCTGTTTGTACCGAAACATCCTGGACTCATGAAAACTGCCTGACCTGTGAAGCTGTCTGCTTGGATAAGGATTTTGCAGATCACTCTGCACACTGAAATTCAGAATTTCTCCTGCCTGGCTTAGATTGTTAGTAATGTAAATTTTCTAAGAAAATGCCCGGTGTTACAAGCAGCTGCAGGTTTTGTGCTTGTGAAACCTATTTGCACAAATATTGAAATCCACCATAGTCTCCACCCAAATCTGCCACAATTGCTCAGATCTCCAAACAATTACAATCTAATTAGAGCCGGCATTCAAAGTTGCCTCCAGCATTTGAAACAAAAGTAATTTAGCGGTAATAAAAGTGTAGATTGGCAGCTCTGGAGGCTGAACTCTGCTTATCCGCAAAACGTACCCGGTGTGGAAAAGAGCTACAAGAATCACCACAATGACTGAAGGGCCTGTAACCCCCTGCGTTGAGATGACAACCCCCAAAGGATGAACAAATGGGCAATTTTCTACAGGTCTCTTTACTGCCACTGCCAAGAGTGCTGCTAATTACTGACAATAATTAGTATGTCGTCTGTGGCATGAATACTTTTCTGCTAGGAAAAACATCTGATTCATTGTATGATAACAATCAAATGCCCATCATGTACTGATGGTGTTTATGAAGTTAAGGATTATTCTGAATTTGAACCACAGCCTTTGAGGTGAAAGGCTTTATCCTGTTACTAGTCTGCTGTGTGTGAGGCACAGGGCTGTGATTACCAATTCATTTCATAAAGGCCAACCGTTTAAAATTCTCTCAAACTAGCAGCTGCTGGAGGAATGAAAAAGCAACTGGGTCTGGACAAATATCTTTTTTTTCATTCTGTGTTAATTTAAAAAGAAACCCAGCAATTCTTCTCCCTGATGAATAAGACTTTCAATCAGTGTTGAGCTATCACTGCTGAATGATAGCTTGTCTGTGCTTGCTTGGCATAAGGAATTCTTCCAGTTCCAGAGGTGGAAGTCATGGTTAGACTGAAGAACACCTGAGAAAATAAGCTGCTTCACATTACCAGTCAGTAGGAGGAATCATTTGGAGTTGATGTGGAGGTGGATTCTAGATGAACCTGCTTTAACAGGGGTGTTGCATTTGATGATCTTTAGAGGTCCCTTTGAATCACTACCATTCTGTGAAAAGAACCCGCTATCCTCAGTTTCTTGTGGTGCTACTGGATTCTTTTATTGTTGTCAGTTATAACCAGAGGCAGAGGAAAGAAATTATCCCCTTCCCCTTCTCTCTTTCCCCATCCACTGGTTTTTATACTCTAAAATACTGAATTATAACATAGGAAGGATCACCAGTGACTTCTGACAAGTCTTAGCTTTCCTCCAGCCAAATTAGCATACACCTTACTGCAGCAGACAAACCTTAATTCAGTTGGCAGCAGGATTACAGCAGGTATATTTACCCTGAAGAACACTAATTTTCCATTTATAATTATCTTCTTCTCTGCTGAGTCAGGAGGAAAATCAAAATTCTTCTCTGTTTTAGATTATGTTTTCCGTGGACTGACGCGAAAATTCTGGGTGACATTGTCAAAAGCATCCAATTTATGTAGGATCGAAAGACTGCAGCTTTCAAGATCATCTGCTCCTCAGATGTATAAGGGACATTAGAAAACAGTACCTTTGGTTTCTAATGTTGAAGATGAGACATAGATAGAAGGTTGCTGCTTCTATTGCTGTTAGTATTGGATAAGATCATAATTTATGTTTTCAGACCAGGCTTTGAATATGATGATCTTATGTGTTCTGACTAGAAGCCAAGTTGCCCCTGGGGTATGTTTCAAAAGGGTATGAGTGTGCACTAATAGTTCCACTATAATTTTTTTTCCTTTTTCCCTCTCCAGTATGTATTTCTGGCAGCCACAGTCCACTCCAGAGGATGAAGAAGAAGGTCGGAGACTTTGTGGATGCATTTGAGAAAAAGTATTTTTTCTGGGGGAAGTTGTGGTTTGGGTTTTTTGGGGTTTTTTTTCTGTAACATTCTTCTCATCTGCAAATTAATATTTCCTGTTTGAAGACTGTGTGCAAGCAAGATGCTCTTATGCCTCCTTTATCCATTTTCCCTACAAGCAGATTCAGACAGAGGATGTCCCTATTCCAAGGAGTATGTATGCCACCAATATCCATGCCTCAGTGATCTAGAAATATTATGCTAACCCACTCAAAAGCCAAAGCTGATGTAGAGGAGTTGTACCTAGAGACATGCAGTGTGGGTCCTTTTCTTTTCCAGTTCTGTTCCCTCATCCCTATTTAAGACAAGCAGAATTCTGTGAAAAACTATGACAGCCAGCAACCTGTCTCCTCATCTGACTGCATGGAGCTATCAGCAATTTGGCCCAGCATCTAATCCAACACCTCGTGAATCTCACCAAAATACAAGATAACAATACAGATGGAGTAAGATAACAATACAGATGGAAGCCTTTAAGTTAGTATGTGTATGTAGAGTAATTTGGGTTGATAAATGCTGTAGAAGTTTAAAGCACTATTTTGTCTCACGCTCACATAAACTTACATTCCTTGGCTTTGCGTTTTGCTGTGTGGATTAAGTTTTACCAGATCTGTCTGGAACACCCATTGAAGCTAAACAGTGGTGCTTCAATGTTTATTATCAGCTGCTTTATTATGGGAATTCAAATAAAATTTGACCTAAACAAGGCAGGCCTTCCTGCTATTTTTAGAATGTTATGCCATATCCTATGTCCATGTTTCACAGGCCCGTGTGTAATTAATGATGTGTGTCGTTCCTTCTCATTAATTGACGCACAAGCTTTTGGGAGGTTTAAAATAATGCAGAAATGTGAAAAGCGGAAAAGGAAAGAAAAGAAAAAAAAATCTGCATGCCTTGATATCATAGTTGAAGTGGGAGCGGGGGTGGGTTTCTCTAGGCAAGTTCAAAACTGCACTGCCTCGCAGCATTGCTGGGATCCATGAGCTTTGAACAGTGTCTGGCTCCAATGCCTCCACGATCCTGTTCAGAGAAGTTGTTTCAAATGTGTCTTTTCCTTCTGTGGCCCCTTGCCCTGGCATCTGGCAAGAGGGCAGAGGAGCCTCTCCTTCAATTTTCTCCTGAGTGATCTCCATCTCACCATTGTTCGCTTTCAGGTTGGAGGCAGGTGTGCAGGAGACCATAGGTTCCTTTAATCCCTATTAAGAAGAGCAGATCACAGTGGCCCCTCTGGCCTTGTTCCCTATGACTATGAAACTAGCTTTAGCAGCAGAGAGATTTAATCTTTCTAGTGGAAATGTAGTGCTGGTCAAAGGTCTGCACTGCATCTTTTAGGACAGTTTCTTAGCTGTGTGAAGTTAATTGTGAGGCAGTGTCCGTTCCAAGTCACAGATTTTGGCAGAAGGCTTGTGCTACACTCTTGCCTTTCCGCAGTTCCGCTCCCTTCCCTGGGAGAGATCCCAAAGAGGAAAGCCACAAACTATGCCAGACGTGCAAAGAGGCCTCCAGTCCCTCTTAGAGGCTCCTTTATTTGCCTGCCTCCTCTTCCCATCATCTATCTGGTGACCAGAGGGAGGGAACAAGCAGTTCTGGGATGCACTACAAGCTGCGTGGGGGTGATCAGCAGCTCTGTTTTTCTTTGTTATCTCTAAAACCTACCTGATGCAGTCTGTCAGCTGCTTCAGGTGCTCTCTGAAAGCACGGATGAAGATGAGCCAGGGTGTCTGTGCTACATAGTACTCTGGCTTTACGCTTGCCAGTGCCTATAGCAGATAGGATGGGCTGATAGGGAGAAGCCAGTCACTCCTTCAACAGTTGCTGCCCAGTTTTGTTCCCCCATCTTCAGTTAATTTAGATCATACCTTAAGTGCGTCCACAACTACGTTTAAGCAAAAGCCGTTACCATAGTAACACTGGAGATTTTCTAAATGCAGTCTGTAATGTAAACAACTAAAATGACTGTCACCCCAAATAGTTTATTTCTTCTGTGTAGTTTATTGAGTATTTAAATCTGTTTTGGCACACACAGATTTACCACTTCTAAGTATAACTTGGAGGAGTAACACATCCTTTCTTACTGCTTCCATTTCAGCAGATCTGTTTCCATGTCAACAGCTCACATTGATGAAGAATTGACGTTCTGACTGCATTTGGCAGTGTAGGATACAAGGTGACAATTAAAATAAATCAATGTTTCTAATGATGCTGATGTTAAAACCATGCCAAAATACTGGGATTCCCATGCACAGTAGGCAGAGATTGCTTCTTTTAATCTGCAGAGAGTGAGGCAGGAATTCTCATGGGAACAGACTTTCTTTGCAGGGTTTTTAAGCCTTCCTGCTTACAGATGCAGAAAAACTGGGAAAGCAAACTGTCTTTCTCTCACAGAAAAATGCACCTAGCACTCTGTGTGTATGTGCATGTGTGTTTGCTTTGGCTCATCCACTTCCAATCTAGGTGAGGTCTAGGAATGCATAAAGCATGTAATAAATGCAATTCTTGGACTAGAAACCTGTTTCAAGCAGAGTTTCTTGCAAAAACTGCGGAGCAGGAGGGCTTAATTAGTGCCCCCTGTTTCCACTCCTGATTTGCTTGTAGTGAATATATGTGTTGAAATTACTGAAGGACAGGAATCATGGAGGCCCAGAGGGGCATTTTTTAAGCCTGTTCAGCAAAGATTGGCACTTCAAACTGTGTATTTGGGGGAGACTTTTCTCTGTCTCTGTGAGCAGCATGTAGATACATCGTTGTTATTGTTGAAGTGTCATCACTGTGCTTGTTCTCCCTTAGTTCATAAGGGCTGAGATTAGCGGCCCAATGTATTAAGCACCCCAATTATACATGATATGAGAGACAGAAACATGACCGCCATTTTACATAGGCAGAGAGGGATTGAAAGAGCTGCAGAGATTTTCAGCTCAGGAAAGAGATTTTCAAAGCTGCAGATTGGATTGGATGCTTCCAGGTGGTGCAAGCTTCCTAGCTGTGGTTGGGATGCTAGAAAATCTCTTATCTGGTATTGGCTTGGGATCATACTGAAGTCTCATGGCAGACATGGAAATCCAGCTTAGCTCTCCTGATTTATAATGTTCAAGGGTGAGCAAAATTTGGGAAATTATTTCCATGGAGGCATTCAACTTGTCTGAAGGTACTCTGTCTAGTTTGAAGTAAGTTTAAATCTATAATTTCTGTTGCATCTGGAGACTATAAATGCCTTCTAATGTTAGGCATGTAGGTGATGTGCCTAGTGATCTTAGTTGCTGTGGATTCTCCTGAAATCCAGTGAAAAGAAATAGTTGTGTCCAAGCAACAGTTCATATCACCTTCAACATCTATCTAGCAGTGCCTGATACTGCCTTGTGAATGTGTAGCCACTCGTTACATCTTTCATATTATGGAATTATATAATTTTTGTGGGTTTGTCAAGTGCACAAATTTACTTTGCATAGTGCGGCTTCTATTTTTGAATGAAATTCTGAGGTGTTGTTTTAGAGAAAAGAATATAAATACAGAAATATGTAATGTGATTCCTGGTACCACTGAGGTATACCAAAATGTGGTGAGATTTGCTGTCATGCACAGAATCTGTCATTTGTGTAATGGAGAATGGAGATGAATGTAATAAATCCCTCACATATACTAAAGACAATTTTATTTTCAGATTGCATTCTTTGGAGGATTTCTGGGCACTTCCAAGGAATTAGTGGATTATACCTCACAGCAGCCCATAAAATGGTAAGTATTATTACTGTATTTTGTAAATGTGAAAGAATTGTGTTTTATTAATAAACAGAGAAATTGCAAAATCAGTCAAGTCCATGGCAAATAACTTTTCCCTATAAAAAAAATCCCACTCTTTCAAATACAAGACATGTGCAATGTTTATATTTCAGCAAACGAGCCATTGCTGAATGACTTTAATTTGATTGTGCAGGAGTGAGACACTTTTAGGACATACCCTGTGAATGTCACTGTAGTGCTGTAGCGTAAAAAATAGATTGCAACCGAGACAGGATGTGTAATCTCTGTTCTTTGGTCTTGACTATTGGCTGTCAGCTGACAGCAGAACAGCAGCTGGTTAGATGGGGCTGCACAATAATTAGGGCTAAGAAGATCCAGCCCTCTCTGTTGAACTGCTCTTGGCCTTCCTTACTGTATTACCTCATCTCTTGTCTGCAGGGATTGGCAATCCTTCAAGGAGGCGTGCACAATACTTTTTTCTCCCACCTTGAGTTAGAGATATGAAAGTGCAGGGGCTGTATGTGCTGCTTCTCAGAGATTGGGCTGAGTGAGGGGTTCTGTGAGGGGGTAACCTCCAGCACCTGTGGGATTTGGTTTTGAAGGGCACCAGGATCAGGCAGGTGTCCCTCCTGGTGCCACAGCTTTCAGTACCTGGCTCTGCCTGAGTTCTGGTGTCTCTAGACACTAGGAGATTTTATCACACGCTTGTGGCTGTTCACTCTCAAGCTAAATTTCAGTACCTATAGACATTGTTCCGTGGAGACATGACTAGCCATATGGTGGTGCTGCTTCTACCCATTTTATTACCTAAATTTAATTAACAGGCAATTATAATATCTAGACAGACAAATATAATAATATACTGTCATGCTTCATTGTAAATAATGTCTGTAGTAGCCAAAGCAATGTTATTTGACTTAATATGAATGTGCTTGACATATGCCATCTAGACTGAGATGAACATGATGCCTAAGACAAACTCTGTTGTAACATGTGGTCCCTGTTGTTCAAAAGCTCTGGAAACCCATCCATAATCAATAACAGTAAAGTTCTAAAGAATGAAAGGGTGCTCATAATCATTTCTATATGAGTTAATGCAAACCAGAAGAAATGCATAACCAAACGCAGACAGGAATTGAAGAACAGCTATAACTCAGTCCAAGAAATTCTGTACTAAAGACCCTGACTTTAACAAGACCCTAATGCTCAAGACACAGCTGAGAAACCTTTGTGCAAAACAGAAGGAATATATTAATTAAGGATGTTAAATGGTGTTTGTCTGTAATTGGATACAGCATAAATGCCCTGAAAATGTTAACCTAATTCTGTCCAAATCTGAAAATAAGGTTTGCTCTTTCCACCCAAAACTTCTTTTAATTTTGCAGAGGTGCACTTGTGGACCACTAGTTGAAAGAAAACTATAATTCTAATAGCTGAGCAAGTCCTCCAACACTAGAAAGTGGAGGAGGAAAGAAATTAGTTACAGCCCCTCATGTAGAAAAAAAAGAAGGTTGGAAAAAAAAAAAATTAGCTTTCCTAATAAATCAAATATATTACACTTTTGGCTTCTGCCCTTCAAAATAGAAGAAAGCAAGAGATTGTCAGTAGCAAAAATACTATATTGTTGGATTTTAATAGAATTGTAAAACCCATTCCTCAGGCTTTGTGAGGGTGTAGTGGAAATGCAAGATGCTACTCACAGTTCTGCTTGGTTTCATTCAGTGTCAGAGTTGCCTTTTGTTGTCAGTGGGGTGCATTTCCTATGGAGTGAAACAGCGCATACAGCATAGACTAAAATGCCTCAAAACAGCTGTGTGCTGCCTTAGGCAGTACCTCAGTGGTTAACAGGGATAATTAATGTGCACACGAACAACAGTGAACACAGCCAGTTTAAGGATCAAGACCAAAGGTTATTTTTGGGTAAGAAAAAGAAGAAGATTAAAATAACAGACGTGCAGGAATACAGTGTTGGGAGCAGATTTAGGGCCTTGGTAAAAAACAAAGACTCTTCTTCCTCTGCTGTTATTTTGCAGCAAAACTTTTAACCTGATACACATGTAGCTAAAATATTGCTTCAAGCTGCCTTAAACTTCTCAGAGGCTCTCTTCTGCTGAGGGCTGGGCAGAGCAGAAGGGAAGGGTAGTAACTAGGGCTTACTGAAAGCTAGTGGGGCGTTCTGCTGGGGCACTCATTCCTGATCAGTCACTTTGCTACCTTTTGAAAGGATAGGGATGCTCTTCCTAGACTCTTCATGCTGGTGCAGGTAGGTGTGCAGGCACAGAAACCTCATAGGAGAGAGAATGCTGCAGTGTTTCAGTAGTAATATGGTTTTGGACAAAAAGAGAGTGCAAGAGCATGAAGTGACACATGCAATACCTCTGTATTCCTCTGGTGTCCTGAATGTGCCAAGTCTTCCTGCTCTTTTTCTGGTCCACAACAGAGGAGCAATACAGCAAGTTGACTTGGTTGCTCCATTCTCTCTTCTGTAGCTGTAAAATGATGAGCTGTTGCTACCACTGGAAGAGTGGCATTGGGTCTCTGGTGGCAAAGTAAGCAGGTACCAGTGACTGGCAAGTGCATACTGCAGCAAAAGGGAGATTCCAGGGTGTCAGAAATGTCTCACCTTTGTTCTGTGTCTGGGTGTTTAAACGCTGAGTCAGCATCCCAGTGCACTGCGTTATTCTGGAAGAAAGTTACTCCATTTACTCCTCAGGTTCCTGATTGCTGGGGTCAGAGACTGGCCTATAATTGCAGCTGTCAGCTCACTGTTAAATAGAGAGATGTAAAATACCTCCTCGCACATCATTTATTAACATTTAAAACCCATCAGGGGACATATAAAACATTCCTTTTTTTTGTAACATTTATAAACTACTGAGGAGAGCAGAAATATTCCCCTATATTAATTACGGTAATTTAGGCGACGTCCATGGAGGGCTGGTGAGCACAGCAGCTATGATTCTCCCTCACAGTTCTTTTATTTCCTGGCACTGAGGCTCCCCTGAGCCTCTTCCAGCTGCAAATTCTCCTGGCATATAGCTGGGTAATGTTGGGGAGTGAATGTATTTTCAGACCATGTATACATGCGGGAGTTGCATGAAGATTACTGGTAAGCTTGCTTAGTTAAACCAGTGGAAAATGTGGCATGGACAGTCTTATTTCATCTGGTCACTTCTTTTAGAATTGGAATTAGGTTTGAAATCAAGTAAACTTCCATTTAACATCTTTAAATAAAGATGTATGAAGGCATTCACATCAGTTTAACTTGAATTGTTTCAGGCAGATTTAAATGAAACCAGTGAAGCTTTCTTGTACTGAGATGACCTCAGTAAATACAAATTTCTGTCTCTATTCTACAGACCAAAGGAGCTGCAGCTCTTCTGGGTTTTCTCAAGGGATAATTTTAGTCACCTGTGCTAGTAGCCGGTGGGAATTACAAGCTTTGCTGGATGAGGGTAAATCAAGTGAGGGACTTTAGTGTTCAGGAGGGGAACATAAAGGAAGGCAGCTTTACTTGTCACTCAATGAAAATGAGCACAGCAGCTTATTTGAACTTATACAGGCCTAGTGCTGTGAATGGTTGGGCCTGCCATAGGCCCTCAATGTCTTGTTATTGTTGGAGTAT
Source organism: Picathartes gymnocephalus (assembly GCA_013390045.1). Taxonomy (NCBI): domain Eukaryota; kingdom Metazoa; phylum Chordata; class Aves; order Passeriformes; family Picathartidae; genus Picathartes; species Picathartes gymnocephalus. The sequence goes on from WEKY01043546.1 coordinate 330,063, forward strand.
CCAGTGGGGCTAGCACAAACACACATGGGGTAGTCCAAGTGATGCATCTGACTGGGGAAGGGTCAGCCTGCAACATGTATAGGTGGCAAATTCCCCTTACAGCATTCACTCCTCTGCTGGGACAATACAGAGCTCTTGGTACATGTGTGTGAGAGCAAGAGAATGGGCAGGTACCTATTCCTTGGGTTATTTCAGCCAGCTGATGCAAAGTAAGAAATGCAGCCACTTTGAGTTCATGAAGCCTTGGTGGTGGGCATGTTCTCCTGCAGTAGTGTGACATTTGGAGAATAGAGTATGTTATGCTGAATGTCATCTTGAGTTTCCCCCATGAAATAATTTGAAGAGTTTTCCCCAGCTGCACATGCTGAACTGTGAGACTTGTTGCTGAAAGCACATAATGTGGTGTATTCTTAATTTTAAATTAGTCCATCATGGAGAAGTGTTAGAGAATTGCTGTGGTTTTGAAGGGTACAGATAGGTGGTTTTCTTCATCAGAGGTGAAGCCATATAAACACTGCTTGTCACTTTCTTGTTATGCACTTGCTGTGTCACCTGTGTTTCAGTGAGTGTCCCACAACAGCGATGGAAAAGCACTGGATCTAAAGTAGTAGGATTCTTGAGCCCGAGCGGAGCTGATTAGATCCAGAGCCTGAAAGGAAGTTCTTCGCAGAGGTATTCTTCCCATTACTGTGCCACTAAGCCATATATCATTGGAGGGCTGAAATTTGTTTTTATCAATTCAGGAACAAGATCCTACATCTGTTCCTAATTACAGGTAGGGGTCTCAGAGGAGGTCTGAGTTACCATGTATGTGGATATCAAAATGCATAGCTTTCATTACTTGAGTAGGTAAATAATTTTATTCATCATCTGTGCAGGGACATAGGAAGCATACCCCAAGAGATGTTAACAATTAGCAACAATCTCATCTGCATTACTGGCTATCAATATCTTCAGCTCATCTGCTCAGTACTTTAATATTAACTGTATAAACGCTCTGAAAAGGGATAATTTTCTTTTTTTCATGTGAATTGGACATTTACAAATATATTTCTGATTTTGTTCAGATTGATTTTACATTATGTTTTTCTACAGAAGATATGATTTATGAGTTTTGCTCTCTGTGGGGGAATGAGGGACCAAGCATCTTCTATAAAATGTGCGCTACCACAGCTTGTGACTGGCTTCCATTCATGGCAAAGTGCTAACCACCGTGCAGGACTGCTTCCTGTGCCTGAAGAGGATAATTTCTCTGGACCCAAAATTTTAGTTTTGACAGAGCTGGTATTGTTGTTTGTCATTTTGAAGGCATCTGTCCCTGTTCCATACAGTGTACAGTTTTACTTTGCAGTAAATGCAAGAATTTGCTCTTAGTTTTTAAAAGGCCTTGCCCTCACTGTACAGTTACTGTAGTTTGCAAAAAGGTCGCATGTAATAAATGCACCAGCCTGTAATTGATACAATTTATTGCTATAGATTCAAACAGACATGAGAGAAAAATAACAAAAAGGTGTAGCTATTTGCAAGCAAATACACTACTATTAATACTTTTAACTAGAGCTGACTTACCTGAAGCACACTGGTCCCTTATACTGAAGTCATCTGCATAGCCAGAGAGTATGGGCAAGAAACAGGGTTAGTACCACACACCAGTTGCTTATATGACTCCTCTGTATAGTTTAACCATGACACTACAACCTGGCCGTCCTCGCTGTAGAAACTGTAACTCAAGGGTTGTTAACTCAACTCCCTGTTAAACTCTAACTGCTGGGAAACATTTTTTTTTTCTGTTAGAAATTCAACTGTATTCCAGGCAGTACAAAATACTGCTGACAGATTTGTTCTGCCCACTGCTAATTGTGGTAGCAGAAGTGCTTTGATGGTTTCTATATATGAGGCTGGGAAATCCCTCTGAGAAATTTAACAAATGCAGTAATATAAAATACACTGATGCTGTTACTTGAATTTTTCAGTTTGTTGAGGTGAACAGCAGTTACCTGCCAATGGGAACAGGAGACAATCTGGTGATTTCAAATCGGTGCATTTAATTTGAATTCAATACCAAGCTGGAGTTATTAATAAAGCAATCAGTTTGGAAGCAACTACAGCAATATGGGTGGTAAATAGATGGCAGCACGGATTTATTAAAAGTAAGTGCTACAACTAACTTAATTTCTTTCTCTGATAGGATAAGAAGCTTCATGAATAAAGTAAATCCACCAGAATTGTGTATCTTTGTTTTACGGACATTTTTCTTACAGTTCCATATGACAGTCTTGTAAGAAAATTAGAAGCGTGGGTAAGATATAATATTTTATAAAATATGATGGATTGTAAGTCATTTTGAGTGACAGTAAATATATATGTCAAGGTATATCTGAAGTGCCTGTCACATTGGTGCTTATATATGTATTAATAACTCAGTTTTGCAAGAGGAGAGTGCTATATTCTAGGAATCAATTCTGGCTCAAATACTAAGTTAATGTGCTCTATTTTCATTAATTGCTTTGGTGCTAGGATTAAGACTTCATTGATTGTATGTGTGAATGATATTAGTCTTCTTGGGACTGCAAATACCATGCAGAGAGTAGTCATTAAAATATCCCCATCTCTGCATGTGTTCCTGGCATACACACTAGAATGTTGGTCAGGGAATATGTGCATAGTTATGCCATTTTAGAATTTTGTCTATGAAGAAAAACTCCTTCTGTCCTACCTGGGATCAAGAAATTGGCTTTCTATCTGCAATTATTCTAAAAAACCCAAACCCCAAAAAACCTCACCTTGAAAAACTTACGTTAAAAGAACATTAAGGTTGTAAAGCCAACCACTGAGTAATTAGGAAATAATAGAATTCAAGTGGCCTGTGTAATTTTATTTCAGCTTCCTAATGTATATTTATTATGAACTAGTCTTTAATTCCAGGAATCCACACTATTTTTATCTGCGGATTCTCCTTTAGTAGCTGTCTGCAAAGGGAAGAATTTCACCCAGACAGCTTTTGGCTTCATGCAATTTCATGAAAAATTTGTCCAAACTTCATTGCAGGCCAGTTTGCAGCCCACCGTTCCTAATTATATTCTTGCAAAATGGAGATGTGCAGGCAAAGACATTGAAGCACTTCAGAAAAATGTTTCAGAAGCACTACAAAGAAACATGTAGTTCTG
>WEKY01043547.1:0-81697 GCA_013390045.1 Picathartes gymnocephalus
TTTTTTTTTACAGTGAAACCTCGTTCACAGTTTCTGCTTTCTTTAATGTATTTGTTACACCTCTTTGGATGGCAGGTTCCCCTGAACACAATTCATCTCATCTGATGTGCAGAAGCACAGAAAACCTCGTGCCTTGGGGTCCTCTGCCCTGCCACGCTCCCTTAATTAAGCTGGAATTGGAGGACCCAGTGGTGGTTTGGGTGACCTTTCATATTTCTTCTCTTTGTAATTTCTTTCATCTTCCCTGGGTGCACCAAGGGGAGGTTTTTTCCCCTGGCACCTCTCCAGCTGCAGTGACTTCGAGGAAAGAGTTTCTCTTCCCTGTCCCAAGCAGCTGAAGCAGCCCTTGTCCAAGAGGTGCCTGTGCAAAGCTCCTCTGCAGCCACACCCCTGCAGGGGAGGGCAGAGACCTGGCACTGGGGACATCCCCTGCAGCAAACAGGGCTGGAGCTGCTCCATCCCTGGCTGGGGAAAGGAGTCCTCCTCCCTGGCTGCCCCACTGCCTGCTCACCTGTCCTCTCTCATTCCAGACCAGCAAACACAACTGTCTCCGTTTCTGGAGGGAGGAATTGTCCCTTAGGAAGGAATCTGCGGTCTCTTCAGTCCTCTGAAAGAAATGACTCAACTTCAGTAAACATAAGGGAGTGAGTATGGAAAGGAAGGAAAAAGAGCCTTACAGGCACAGACAGAGCTGTTTTGGGTAAGACATCAAGATAACTTGGTCATGGTAGTTATTTTCTCCAAAAACCCAGGAAGAACAAGAGGAGACAGGAGGGGGGACAGTTTCCTGAGCCTTTTCCTCCCAGTTTCACCTGGAAGGAAAGCAAATTCTCTGAGCCCAAGATTTCCAAACCCTAAAAAGCAAACAAAAATCAGATCAACTCTCTTGAACCGTTCTGACTCTGTGAGAGGAGAGAAACCTGTATCAAGCCCTGTACAGCCACTGAAAGCTGTTTTAGATGTTGAAATAAAAAGTCTCTCGAGGGTACCAGCCCTTGAAAGTTAAACCAGATGCATTTTTGCCTGATAACTTGCTTTTGATTATGATGAAAGTTTGTTCTGAATGAACATTTCCAGGCATGCAAAGTGGCTAATCTGGCAAACCAGCACTTTAATAGATCTGGGAGCGCAAAACTCCCATGTGCCATTACACAATGTTCTCTCCCTCCTACTCACAACTCTGATGTTAAGATGGTTTCTTTGGATCAGGGTAAGGTTATTTCCTTCAAGTTGAGTTTGGTTTGGGGTTTTTATTCCCCAAAAGGAGATATGAGTGAAAAATTAGGGTGTTTCCTTGAGAAGACAGTGAGTCATTAGTAGATATGTTGCAATAACTTTATTCATAAATATTGTACAATTATTCACATCTTTAATTTTACAGACACTGCAAAACTTTAGACTCCTTTTCAGCTGAGAAAGATGTTTTGTTGGTCACAACAAGGGGACAACTGACCACAACCTGTGGCACTCCAGGAGCCCCAGTCCTTATTCCAGCCATTTCTGTGACATTTGGAGTCCACTTGGGCTGTTACACTGGGCCAAATCTCCAGTGTTGTGTTTGGGGAGGAGTGTAAGAAACAAGACAGAGAAGGATCCTTGTCCTGTTGTGTCCTTGCACTACCCCACAACCCCTGACGTGGGGAATCCTTGGCAGCCACCTCTCTTCAGGCTCAATACATCTTGCAAGGCTGGCCTCTCCTGGGAAAACCCTCCCAGGCCCTGCCCCTCCCGTTAATCCTGTTTTCCTCTGCACTGTGCTGAAACCCCAGCTCTTCCCAGGCCCCCTTGGCCGGCTGAGCTCCCTGGAGCCTCTGCTCTGCTCCTGTTTTTTTCCCCATGAAGAGCATCTGCCCTGGATGGACTCACACACACCCTGAGCAGGGCTCCTCACTCGCACCCACTGGGTGCTATTTCCACCAGACCCATTTTTCACCATCTTTACTGCAAAACAGCATCAAAGTCTTAATGCATGACCCCCACCCTCCCTTGTGTGCTCCTTGCTCTCTCAGAGGGGAGGTTGGGGTGGGGTTTACCTGGTTTTAATCTAAATAGGGTCACTTAAGCTCTTACTCCTATTTCTTCTTTGAAACACTGCCTGTGTCTGTCATTGCAAGAGAGTGATTTCTTCATTCCTTGGGCTGCCTTGCACTGAGATTTCCTGCTGGCCTCAGCAGCTCTCCTGGCAGACTCTCTGCCTCTGATGTGTTTGAGAAAGGCTTCATTGTCAGCCTCCACGCAGTTAGCAAGTTGCTCCTTGGATTTCTCTTCTGGGGCTGCCTTACTGTAGCCTCGCATCTAATTTGCCTAATTTCTGCATCTGATTCCTACATTTTGAAGGGTGTCTGTCTGGTTAGAATTGCTCCCTTGTGCTGCTGTTGAGCCACCTGGGGTATGTGTGTGTATATTTTTTATTTATTGTCAGTACACATTTACTGTGAGCTTCTAATGTGGTGTCTTTAAAGAGATCCCACTGTTGAAGGGCTCTGCAAGAAAAACGGGCAGAGATCACAGCAGATCCCGCTTTCCCACTGGGCTCCATTTATGGCTTAAAAAAAGACATAAAGCAGCTCACAGCTGTTCCTGCAACCTGCAAATCCAGCCTCCAAAATTCTCCCTCTGGATGAGTTCACTCCTCTGCCAGGGAGCCATCCCTCCATCCTTGTCCAGCAGCAGGAGGGGATTTGGGGGACTGCATCTTGCTCCCACCTGCTCCAGAAGAAGCTGGCCAGTGTCCCAGTATGCTCATGGATCTGGGTCTGCAGCAGGGAAAAGAGGGACTCTGTGCTCACAGCTTTTCCAGCAATTCCTAATTTTTGCCTCTGTAGTACTAAGAGCCCTCTGTCCTTTAGTTCAGTCTGTGTTTCTATCAACAAGCCCTCTCATAAAATCCCATGAACACAGACACTGCTGGGAATGACAGTCTTTGGAAGGCTCTGATGCAGTTAGAAAAGTCCTGTTCTTTTCTATACCTTTTGACCTTTTATACTTCCTCTTTGACCTGCCAGTGCTGAGGGGTTGGACTTTTTCTTGATAAATATATACATATTTTGGTGGGACCTCAAGGTCATATTTGTACTCCTCCATTCCGAAGCTCTTCTTTCCTGCCCTCCTTCCGCAGTAATTTCATCTTGTTGCACAGGCAATCCTCCAGTCATGCAAAAGCTGTATTTTTAGACAGCTCTGCTTGGCTCCTGCCTAGGGACGTGCAGCCCTAAAGTTCATCAGTGCTTGGCCAGCCCTTCCCTGGGATTGGTAACCCTAGAGCTCCTGTTGGAATGAAAGTCAAACAGCTTAACTTCGGAGAGCCTTTCCCTAAGCACACTGACAGAACAAGTCAGCAGCTGTTTGTTAGTTTTTTCTGGTCATTTTACTCACAGAATTCAACAAGGCCACTTCCTTCAAGTTTGGTTTTTTTCTTTCACACCCTTGTAGACACAAAGAGAAACTCCTGTCAATATTTGTCCCCAGTCAATGCAGCCATTTGACGGAAAAGCCCCATCACCCCTGGCCCTGTTCCTGAGGCATCTGCTCCTGTCCTTTGACCCCTGGGAGGTTTGATCCTGTGCATCCCTCACGTAACAAAGGCACCCCATGGGGGCCTCTCTCTGGTGGAAAGGGACAGGCAGAACAAGCAACGCTGTGAGTGGAAACAGGAAGGGATAAATAATTGATTTCCTGAAATCTGGACAATTGTTCCCATCCCTTCTCCACCTGCTGAAGGGATTTCCATTTTGAAACACCAGCACTGGTGCAGTGACTCCTTTCAGGGATGTCTGGAATGGTGACAAGTGCCCTGACTGGGTACAGAGGTGTTTAATCCCAGCAGCCTCACTGTTCTAGCACCTTTCTCCTCTTGTCCTTAGCAGTGCCTGAACCGTACACAAATCCCTGCTCTATTCTGCTTGTAGAAATAGTGCAAACACAGAAAGGCTCTTTCTTTTTTCCATCTTCATCTTCAGGTGTTGGGGAAAAAAATGAGTAAATGTTTACAGCTGCTCCAGCCAGAGCAGAGTGAACACCCAGAGGTGATCTTCTCTCTTACTCTTTCTGCACCAAAAGTATGAACAGAGGGAGGTTTCAGTCCCTGTGAAAAGTCCCTGAATTATTCCAAGTGTCTTGATTATTTTTTTCAAAGCAACTAAACCCACTATTTCAAGGCATCACTAGAGGAGTGAATCTGACAAGGCTTTATCCAAATGAGTGTTTAAGTTTTGAAAGGGGGAAAAAAAATCCCGTGTGGCTGACAAGGGCCTTTTCAAACACATAATATGCTGAACCTTGCATGACATTTCTGTGGGTGTCAAGTCTAAAGAGCTATCTTTGCATGCAATGTAGCAAATGAACTGTGTGAGGCAAGGGCTGTGGCTCTGTGCACCCTTGCTGAGTAGTACTAGAGCTTTGTAAAACCTGACAAGCTTCTTCTTTTAAACCTGCATGTCCCCAGGGAGCAGGTTGGTGTATTCTTGTTCTTCAAACTCCTGAGAAGTTTGTTCTAGACTAACTATTGTCATTTATACTCTATGTTGCAAGGAATAGATATTGTGGGGGTTTGTGGAAGAGCAGAAAGAACGATGCAAGTAAAGCTATGACTGAAACAAAGCTATTTGCAAGTCTTTATCAGGTGTCCCTCCCTAGTTTTCCACCTGTCTTTTCTTCTCTTTTCACTTTTTCTGGACTTTTGGATCAAGCTCACCTTTCCTTGGGGTCTCTTTTCAGGTTGTTCAGATCGTCCTAAACCCCACTGCTGAGACCACACCCCTGTGGAGGAGAGCAGATCAGTCTGCCCATATATTGTAATCCATAAGGTAGAAACAGTGCATGCCTCTCCCAGCCCCCCAGCCTGGAGTAGCTGTTTCATTTAATTTTCCTTTCCCTGCAATTCCTGTTTGTTTGTTCTTAGTTTCAGGATGGCTACCAAGCTCCTTTCAGCACTGAATTAGGGAAACAGAGGGCACAGTAGCAGAGAGACTCACCTATTAATCAAATTAATGTGTCTTGGTGAGGCAATTCAGAACACCACAGAGCTGGTTCTTGTGATTTCATAACATCTCATGGCACTCAATATTTTTGTTAAAGCTCTACTTTCCAGATTCATGGGATGATGGGAGAAGCTGAGGAAGAATTATCAATAAAGCATCTAGAGCATCTGGCTATAGAGAGTAATTGGCAAATGGGACCCAAGCGGATCCTAAAGTCTCAGCAAACCAGCAGGCAAATAAAAAGCACCTGCAAACAACTGATGTTGGCTGAGCTTGCTGGAAAGATGCATGAAATGTGCTTGACAGGCTGCTCCTGTGGACTGGAGCTGTTGAGTGCTGGTTCCAAGTTCTCCAAAACGCCACGATGTTTTCTGGGTAGGCCCTCGTGGGAAGCTGGGAGCTGGCAGGGAAGGGGATGTGTGTGTGGCTGGGTGTGTGTGCAAAGTGTGGCAAGAAATTATCACCCACAAAGCTATGGAGGGGCAAATTGAACCTCCAGCCCCCCAGGATGGGTAGCAGCCTCAACCCCCTGAGAAATGAGAGTCAAACTAGGTTGGTAGTCAAAACAAGCCAAAAATACGGTTTTACAAACCTCTTGACATGAAAACTTTAAAAATATATGGGACATGGGGCACTAATAAAGACACTTGATAAGCGCAGAGGCAGCTGTGAACTACCCACAGATAAGGAGGTGCTGAGGCTCACTGGGAGATTGGTGCAAGGTCTCTCCTGCCATTCTTGTTCTGCTGTGGAAACAGTTGAAGTTGTTACCAGGAAGAGTTTGCAAAGGCTCGAACAAAGCCACTGACAGAAATAACTTGAACACAGAGAGGAAAAAATTGCTTGAGGGTTCTTTTGGGAAGGATTAGGTTTTAAATAGTTGCCATTTATAAGTTAATTTCACATCCTTTTGGAGCTTGGCCTACTAGGATTTGAAGGCTTGCTAGGATTTGAAGGCTTGACTGAAGCTGGCAGACAGGGTGGGCACTGATTTCAAGGTCTGACTGCCAAGAAAAAGGAAAATATTAAGAGTAAAAATTGGCAATTAAAAAAAAAAAAAANTTCTTAAAAAAAAAAAAAAAAGCCAGGGAAATGAGATTTAGTTTAGGAAAATTATTGTTCTGTGAGCCATGGACTGATTTTATGGCTGGATTATTAGTCATAGTCTTACATGAGCCAGACCTTTGTAATCAATGTCTGCAAAGAAACTGGTGAACACAGCTCCCAATGATTTAATAATTTGTAAATCCACAATTTCGTTATTTTTAATCATGAGTGTGTTTTTTTTTTTTTTAATTTAAATTCGTATTGAAGTCTATTAAAAGCAGCGGGGAGACTCCTCTCAGCTTTAACAACTTTGAATCAAGCCCTGTAAAAATAGATGCTACGTGTCTCAAGGCTTCTGCTGCAGCCTTGCCAAATGAGTCCAAGCAGCAAAGCAAAACCACAGCTCTTCTGTTTCTGACCCCCAGCTCTTTAGGACTGTGAGTTACCAGGGCCTGTGTGACAACTCTCCGTCCTTTTGCCAAATGCTGGACTATTCCTGAGGGATCTGGGCTTGCTCCTGGCATTCCCTAAGGTGCTGAGCACACGCATCCCCTCTCTGTTTCCGCTGTGTTTCCAGCACATGTGGGATAATCTCTGGAGGAAAAGGGGCCCACAGCTGGCACCCAGCTATCAGGTGAACCCACTCCCCAACAGACTGGAGATGCAGACAGATTCAAGAAAAACTGATGGAAGCAGGTTTTTAGACAGCCTTGTGGATCTCAGGGAAGGACATGTTTTTCTTTCTGGAAGAGAGCCATGATGTAGAAATAGACTGAAACCAGGAAAGAGGGCTGCAGCCGTAGCTGAGGCTGTATATTTAAATCTCTTTGCTGTCTGACCATCTGGGCCTGCAGATAATTTTACCTACAAATTATTTTCAATGTTTCTACATCTTTAGAGGTAAAAGGTGCACTTGATACTTTATGCCAGGAAGAAAGGCAAAATAACTGTCCTGGGTGAGATTTACCCCGTGTCAGACCTGTGTGTGTGGTTTTGGATGCCCCAACCTGTTTCATCAGCCTTCACCCCCACCTGCCTGGAGCCCCAGGCTGGATGCTCTGTGTGCACAGAGCCCCTCACAGCCAACACAAAATCTGGATTTGCATGCCTTCTCTGTACAACATAAGTCAGAACAACCATTGGCAATGCAAATGCACTTATATCTTTTTCTGCCTTTACGTTGTTACCAGTTTATTTTTTGAACCATGGCTAGAGGAAGGCTCTTTCCGTGATGAAAATTCTTGTGGATGATCCAGAAAGCCTCGTTTCTCACTCAGCTCAGTAAAATTTGCTCAGTGACTCCTGCATGCCTGGGTCCCAGGAGAAATCCCCAAACCTGGGTGAGGTCTGTCCAACTCCTACACATCAGGGAAGGTTTGGTGTGGGCTTCTGAGACCTCACAGGGAGCTCACATAAGGGGGACTGACAGATTCTGGGTGAGAAAAGTTGTGTTTTGCCACTTTTGCAACCATCTTGTGCAAAATGAGGCACCTGGATGTAGCCCTGAGTTGACAACTGCTGTGAAATGAGTTCACCACTCCAAATTTTAAGTGCCTGAGTCACTCCTTTGGGGACTGGCTTACCAGTTCCTCCTCTGGAAGGCAAATGGATGAGGATGGCTGTAACTCTTGTCAGAACTTAGATGTCCCCAACACCTACACTGGAGTATTGAGTGTTCATCAAGTCTTGTCAGGCTCAGTGTAAATTCGTGTCTCGTCTTTTGCCTGTGTTGCTTCTCTTCTTAAGGTAATTTTCCCACCTGAATGGTTTTGTGCAAATGGCTCCTCCATTTTAGAGAGAATAATGTGAAAATATCTGCTGAACAATCCCATCCCTGAGCTGGGGTTTTTTTCTCATCCTAAACCAAAGCCCTGTATTAGTTTCTGACTACTGTCCATTGACTTGGGAAAGACTAGAAGCAATTATATTTGGGGATTAGAGATATTAAGTGTCAAGAGACATGGAACATTTCAGCTTTTTAATGCTGTTGATTGTGTCTTTCTGTTCCGTGTGCCATCAAAGTAATCAAATTTAAATATTTTATAAGATGGTCTGTGATGGGTGATGGTACAGAACTGATCTGGTCGTTCAGTTTATCTGTAATTCTTAGCACATTAAAAATAGCCACAGGGAAAGTCTTAAATGCTTCCATCCATCCATCCCACATTATGTATATATCATCTCCATCAGAAAGACTTTCTTGGCAATAAAGATCCTCTATCTAGCTGGCTGTAAGCATCCTGCCTTGCTTTTCAACAAATGGCATGGGAAACTCTTCCAAGGCCAAAGCACGTGAATGAGATTTATTAATCCTGTGGCCCCTTGTCAGTCATGACAATGCTAATAATCCATAAACCATACATCATGTCTGTATCCCACGTAACAAATGCATCTCTGGGAGACGAATAACAAATCCCACGTGCGCTCTGCTCCCTCCTTCTCCACCGAGAGCGCCCCGGATTTGGGGCAGTTCTTTCCATCTCCCCTGGTTCCTTCTCGCTTCCCGCACTGGGAGGGGGCTGGCACTGCTGCGGTCCTTGGCAGGGACAGCCCGTGTGTCAGTATTTGTCACTGTATCTGCAGTCAGGGTAGCGGTAGGCGAAGCGGGAGTCGCAGGACCGCAGAGGTTTCAGGATCTCTGCCAGCTCTGCCATGGCCTCGCTGGCATCGCCATTGTTGCCCAGGCCGCGGGCGCAGCGCCGCAGGAAGGCGTTGATCCTCTCCTGCACGGGGGGCAGGAATTTCCCCGTCAGGAGCTTCGGGAAAAGCTCCTGACACACCATGACGAGGCTGTGCTTCTCCCTGATGGAGTCACAGGATACAAACGCAGACGGGCACTCCGCAGTCAGGCAGCTGAATATATCTCTATACTCCTGTTGGCCATCGATCATCTGGCTCACTGCTGGGGACAATTAAACCAGTTAGAAACAAATAGCGGGCTCCTGGACAGTCACAGATATCTGTACCTCTGTGTTTACATGGGGCTTGTTACTATCTAAAGGATGTGACCACTCTTTGCCACAAATTACTCGTGCTGTAGCTGTGCATGAGCCAATTTTCTTGTTCTTGAAATATGTATATTTTTCTGAATGACAAAGTTCTGCAGAACTGCCTGTCAGAGGAACTGGAGAGGAGTCTGTCAAGTCAAGCTGATGCAGAAAAAAATGAGAATTGGAGTACAAACCTAAAATGTGGAGTTCCTACAAAAAGCTACCACAAATAGTCAGACCTGTAATTTTTTCCATGTTAACAAAAATCATTACATTGCAACAACAGCTTGTCTAGCTGGAGTCAAGTTAACGGTCAGAGCTGTTGGGATAAGAAAAGGAAACCCAGTGGAAAATTTTCTGACAGTTGCTTCTGAATATTTGAGACCTGCTCAGCTGAATGCGTGAGCTGAGGAAGGGCCTTTCAAAAATGTGAATATTCAAAATGAAACTGTTAAATTATTGGAGGAATAGTCTTTGACTAGCTCTACTTCCAGGTGTAGATGAATATAACCTGTGAAAATTAAATAGTAACCCTTGATTTTATGTAAAAGTGACAAAAAGGGGGTTTTGTTATTATTGTTATAATAATAATAACAACCGTTATTAGTCAATGTGATAAATGAATGTAAAAAGGGTCCAATTTGACCCAATACTTAGAACAAAGGAAATTACGAAATTTCTGCTTGCAAATATTGATATTTGCATGGCAAAAGTTTTAAAAGGAAGACTTCGAATGAGAGCATTCAGCACACTGTGCACACTGAAAGCTGCTGCCAGCTACAGAGCGGCCACCAAACCACCAACTGCACAAACAAGACACGCGTCGCCTTCCCGACTCAGAGCCAGGATGGCAGGAGCTGCTGAGGGTAAATCTCTCCGTGAACTTCTCATTATTTAATTTAATAAGTGCTGTTTGGTTAATTAAAAAAAAAAAAAAGAAAGAAAAAGAAAGAAAAAGCAGCAGTAGAGCCAAGGGTTGAAGGAGAAAGATTTGTTTGCCCTGCCTGCCGAGCCCTCCCGTGACAGATGCGCAGCCACGGAGCCCGCTGAGTACCTTCCTCCTTGTCGATGATGCCCAGCGTGCTGGCATCCCGGATGAACAGATGCCCATTGCTGAACACGCCGAAGGTGCCAGCGTCCACGTGGGTGAAGTAGAAGAAGTAGTTGAGGTCGTTGGTGGCCATGGAGCGCAGCACGCCCAGCAGCTGCAGGGCCAGGTCCGCGGCCACCTCGGGGGCCGTGCCGAAGAAGTCGCGCAGGGGCCGGGTGCTGGCGCTGACCACCAGGCGCCCGCAGGAGCCCAGGTACCGCGGGAAGGGCCAGCCCTCCACGTCGGGGAAGATCTGCCAGGGAGAGCAGGAATGGGAGATTACCGCTGCTGTCTGCCCATGGATCCACGTCTCTCCCAGAGTGCCCCTTCTGGCTCCAAGCAGCAGTGTTGTGTTTTGGCTTCTAACTCAGCCCCCAACCCTTCCTTGCCCCATCCAGCCCTAGTAGCTGGGAAAGGTACTTACTTCTCCATTCTGGAGGAGTTATGATGCTTTTTTTTCCCTTTTGGTCCCTTTTTTGTAACTGAGGAAGAATTGGGTATTTCAAGACTTATGCTGTAAGAGAGACTAACTAGAAAGTCCAAGATAATAATAGTTTTCATATTCCTGAAAATTTTAGCCACGGAACAGCTAATTTTAGGTGTCTTTGATGGGTCCCTCCTGAGCACTGAACAGATGAAGTCACAGCTTGGAGTTGAGGTGGGACTAAAGCAGTTTTGCTAATTGGTGAGAACTGCCAGGCTCTTTTGTAAGAGACTTTGCAGTCTCAGGGGCAGAAGTGGTGGGTGTTTGCTCCAGTGGGGACACCTGGGCTGGGCTCCCTGCACCCCTGCATCTCGTGCCAGTAGCACAGTTATCCCAGGTGGAAACCAAACTCTAACTGCTGAGCTATTCCAGCACAAAGCTTTCTGTCATTTGCATTAAATCTTATGTGTCTGCCCAGCACCTCAGACCCTGCCAAGGCATTACGAACTCATCCAGTTTCATGTTTAAGGTTGCTTGTCCCTTCTGCTGTGAAGACATTTTGGGCAATCATGTAAAATCCAGCCATTTCTCTTTGACATATTTTTCTCATCCCTTCAAGCTGCATTCCCATGTCTTCATAGTGCTAAGGACCACAGATTCATGCCCAGTGACCCATAACTGGGGTGGCTGCATGGCCCCCAGGAGCCTCCCAGAGCACGAGCACCATTGCCCCTCCCTGGGAGATCGCAGAGCCCTGTGAGCTGCTGAGTGCAGCCGTGGCCTGGGGCCAGACATGGATGATGCCATCTTTTCTTTGTGGAATCATAAAGGGTTGCAAGAAACAGCAATGAGGACTAAAGGTGGGATGGGGAAAGGTGAGGATTCTACCTTGGAAACATAAGGAAAGAGAGGAGCTGCATGCCAGGCAGGCCAGAGGGGATCCAGGGGAGGTGCGTGAGGCCTCCCAGATCACCACCTTCAAACCCAGAGTTTTGAAATGCAGAGCCAGTTACCAGTGGCAGACGAATGGAAAGCACAGCACTGGCATGTGGAGCGCGGGAAATCATGCTCTTTCTCTTCCAGAAACAGGCTGTGATTTTATGTAATGCATTAGCAATGCAAACCTAACACTTTGAACTATTGGAGGTGTGTAAAACCTTGGCTTGCACAGCGCTCTAGTGCAATAACCCACCTGGGGCTCCCTATCTCTCCCCAGCTTCACAGACTGATGGCAGGGAGCACCTCATGAGTCTGCCTGGCTTCAGCCACCCAACCCCATGGAAGAAATGCTTTTTGAAGGCCAGGGAGCTGAAAAAAGGCCAGGGCTGGGACCCCTCTGCACTTGGGGGGGGCACACATCTTGCGCAAGGGTTTGCTTGTGAGGGGCTGTGGGGTGGTGTTCGGAGCTGGGGCAGGGTGGCACGCACCTGTAAGAGGATGGGGTGTGAGTTCACTGCCAGGGTGTACAGCAGGCGCAGCTTGTCCCTGTCTGTCAGGTGATCCATGTAGATGCTGCCGGCGTCTGGCACCTCCGCGTAGCGCCGCACGATCCTGTCCAGGAGACGCTGGGATGGGCAGCGCAGCATCGGGCTGGACAGGCCCTGTGGGAGGGGAAAACTCAGCAAGGATGTCTCATTCCAGCCTGAGACACAGCATTGTGCTTGGCTCATGCTGGGGCTACAGGCACCGCTGTGCTCTGCCCACTGCCTCTCCCTGCTGCAGCACAGCCCCGAAGGAGTGTGTGTGGGCACACAGGGCCTCTCACCCTTCCCAGGAGAAGGCCTGTGCCATCCAAAAATGCCGGTTCACAACTCAGGTTTCAAGAATGGTCCCCATTCATGGGCACTGCAAACTTCATACTCCCTCAGCTGCACAGCACCACGTCTCCCCACACCGCGGGACTCTTCCCTCTGCCTGAGTTTCCAGCCCTGGCATTCCTGGTGGAGGCCCTCCAGTTGTTAGGACAGTGAGTCACTTCCCTCTTTAAATAATCTTCGGATCACTTCGCTGTTTGCTTAACCTGAGAGCAGCTTTCTTGGAAATACTATTTGCTAAGGTCAGTAAACATACTTTAAAAATGTAAATAAACATAGCGTGTGAGTATAAGCACAGGATATGTTCTCTCTCTGATAAACTCATGCATTAACTATCAAAACCAAATAGCCTGTGTGTATTTTTTGTAAATACCAGCAACAAATAGAGAACTGTTGGGCTAATGGAGTCAATTATTACTGTATTTCACCCTTCAGATTTGAAGGTTTGGCTTGTAAAATTGCACGAGCTATCTGTGGCTGGGATAAATGGCATAGAAATTTATACCTACATAGTCAAAAATGGCCTTTTTTTATTTTTCACTATAGTCTTCCTTAGTAGCCAAGGAGAATGTATGTATGGAGGGTTGCCCACAGTGGCACAGAAACACTGCCCTGCCATGCCTCTGCTGGGGAAGGGAATCTGTTTTTTTTAAGCCTCTTTATTAAAAATTATCCCAGTAGCCAAATTTACTCTTTTGAGTTTTGTTTATAATTTGATGGCTGGGAGATGTGCTTCAGAGGAAAGGGCGGTGGAGCTCATGTTGCTCCCTGCCATCCTTCATGCTGCAAGCAAAGATGTGACGCAGCCTGTCCCCAGGTCATTTGGAAACTCTGAGGGAGGTCCCTCTCAGCCCCTCCTGTGCGAGCTGTTCATTTGGCATAAAGCACCGAATCACCCAGCCAGGACAAAGAAGTAAAGAAACATGGAAAGGATGAGTATGACACTTTCCCAGTCGGAGGTGGAAAGCAGGGAGTGGATGTCCCATGTCATCTCTGTATCCCTGCTGGCCTCAGTGAGGTTCCAACCACTCCTTCCTTGGCCATTAGTTGCACAAAACAAACCCAAAATGCCAATAGCTGGTCAAAACTATCTGAGAAACTCAACCACAAATGAAGTGTTGTTTCACGAAAATCAAAACAACTTTCTTCCCAAAAAGAATAAAACATTTATCGAAAAATAATGCCACTCAGTTCCTGTTGCAAGTCTTCATACACTCCTTTCCTCTGGTGTAGTCTTATCAGGAAAATATTTTCTCAATTTGTTGTCTAAAACAATAGAAGGGGTGCAGGGGGAGGCATGGTTATGGATTTCTCTCTTGCAGCACTTGCAGGAACGTTGTGGCTGACTCTGTCACTTGCACTTTGGAGGAGAAGTGATAAAAAATGAGCAGAACAGTGCTGTGTTAAGTAAGAGATAAACGTGGAGAAAGTCTCTTACAGCTCAGCGTGTGTGCAAATATTTGCAGCCAAAGTTAGAAAGCCTTGCTGCTTCCAGGAGTCTGCAATGCAAAAGCTGAGACCCTGAAGAGTACACAGTAGGAACACGTGCTGCCAGTGGTGCTCATGGCTGCTGGTTTCCAGAGGAACTACTTCGGGCACATCACCAGAGGTGTGGGAGCAGAGGAGCAGGGCTGGGTGCTGACACCTTTGCATCAAGCAGTGGTGCAGCCTCCTACAGTTTAACGAAGACCTCATCCACAAAAACTGGGCAATGGGGCCTCTTGGTTTCGGCAGAGACAGTCAACAGTGTAAACTCAGCACCTGCTTGATTGTTTCAGTGGAGAAGGGTCTCACCTTCCTGCAGACTGATGGAAACCTCTCTGCAGCAGAAAAGGAGCTGGAGTTGTAAAACTGTCAGACAAAAACTGTCAATGGAAGAAAAATGTGAAGAAAAAATACTCGAAACACTGGAGATACAGATTTATCTGAGAATGTCTTAAGTCCTTTGCAGTGACTTATCACCCCAGAGAATAAGACGTGACAGACAGCCTGATGTATTGTTTGTGATTGATATGGAAAACTTCTTATTCACTTTGATTAAATACCCACATTTCTATATCTGATAGTGAGTAGTTCCTGCAAAGCCTACCTGCACTCAGCTGTGATTTTCTTAACCCCTATTACCCAATACAGGATGCATTTTAAACTCCATGCATATGCACATGTAGCACAGACACACCCAGAATTCACTTGGATGTAAAGACAACTTGTGGAAGAGAATTTATCACTCTCTTGTCTCTTCAGCCATCCCAAGGAGGGATGGCCCAGACCAGGAGCACAGCTACCTCCTGCCCCATGAGCCACACCTGGGTCTGGCTTCACCAAACCACCAGGTTTAGGGTGGGCTACAGGAGGAAACACTTGGATGAAGCTGTCAAAGCACCTACAGCTCCTGGCCATGTGAACCTGAGTGTTTCCTTCACTCCCAAAAGAAAGAAGGTAAGGATGCCCTGAGAAGCTCATCCCCTGTGCCAGCAGGTTTATGGAAGTCTCAGATGATGAGGTACTGGGTCAAAGAGGCAGCAGGCCTGGGAGGCAGCTCTGGGAGCCGCATAGTGCCCATTCTTCCCTAGGATGGACAACTGGACGGGTGAGTGAGCTTCTGCCCATGTGCAGCAAACAGAGATGTGGACTGGACTCAGAGGCCGCATAACCGGGGTGCCGGTGCATCTGCTGTGGGCTGGACGAGGTCCTGGTCAGCAGTTGCTTGTCAGTAGTTTCCAGTCCACTCTAGAAAGAGGATTCTGGATTTTCTGGTACTGTTTTCCTCTGTTTGCCTTCATCGTTTTCCAGGCTGTGCTCCGTAGGCAGGGCTGTAAATTTTCCCTGTGGGTGATCTGTGCTGAAACCAACCTGCTTTGCTGCCCCTCCAGCAGGAGAGCACCCAGCATGGTTTGGGTGAAGCAGCAGCTGGCTGGGGCTGCCGTGCAGGCTGAGCCCCAGCTAAATCCTGCTCATCTCTGAGGCAGGCTGGACCTTAAGACTGAAGAGTTTGCTGCATCCAATAAAGATTTTCATTGTGGCGGGTGAAATAATCGCTGTGGCAGGCTGCTCAGCTGATGGCTGGGTCAGGTGGGGCAGGCAGTGTAAAGTGGAAAAACATTACTTCATGGTCTGTCATTTTGATTCAAGCATGTTGTGGTTTGTTGTAATGCTCTGTCTATCAGACAAAATTACCTGGGCTGATTAGCTTTCCCCTGTGCTGCTATAGAGGATAAACTGCAGGGAAGGGAGAACAAGCACTGCTGTGTGAGCGCAGCTCTGTGAAACAGGGTAGGCATGGTGTCAGGCACTGAGAGAGCTGTGCTGTTAACACCTCTGAAAAGAGGGAGAGCGGGAAAATAGAACCCGAAGAGCAGTGCTTCAGGTAAGTATTTGCAGTGACATATGGTACCCCCAAAACCCCTCTCCGGTGGCTCGTGCTGGGTTACCAACATGTGTCTGCACAGCAAACGTTGCAGTGGGACAGAGGTGCTGGTTTCCAGCGGGAGGAGAGCAGGTGAGAGGGGCAGGGAGGAAGGGGATCCCCATCTCTGTGGGGCTGGCTGGACTGGAGAGGTCAGACAGTGGGGCTGTCTGACCCACAGAGTGGGACTGGGAGGGGGTCTCACACACAGGCACACATACACACACAATATGACTGAAATGTAGTTGCCACTGGCTGCTTTTCAATTCAGACCACTGTGAGACCAGAAGGCATTTTGCAGAGCACATGCCTCATCTTAAAAAGTGATGGCTGCTGAAATTTGGAGGTGGGGAAGTAGGTCCCAGGGTCTCTGGATCACTATGTTTCTCTGTGTATTCAAATCTATATGCTGTTAAAAAGGATTTAAATTCCAATTTTTGTTTCTCTGATTGATTTAGAGAACCAAAGGACCATGAAAACATGAGCAGAGCAATCCTGAGGCTGATGTGAAAAGGTCTGTTCCTCCCTGCAGCCTCCCATACCCTTTCCAACTAAAAATCTGCAGGAGTTGATGAAATGTCCCAGGGAGTTTGTCGCTGGGGATGTCCCCCCAGGCTGGCCCTGAGCTCACTTCAGAGGTGCCCTGGACCTGGCATCAGCTCAGCTTCCCACTGCTGCTGCACTGGGAAATTCAAGCTCCTGGGAGAAACTGGAGAGGTGCAAAGCCAGGGTGCCCCAGCCAGGGTCTCTGCGTGGTGCTGTGTGTGCACATGTGCATCCATATATGTGTGTGTGCCTGTGTGTGCAACCCAGCCAGCTCAGCTGGCATTGCAGACTTGGAGAGGATGGGGTAGGGAAAACTGTTGCACATGAAGAGCCTTTTAAGGAGAAGGACTTGGGCTCAGCTGATGATTTAGCTGTGCAGCAGGTCTGAGATACCACAGAGCCACATTTCTCCAGTTACTTTTTCACCCAGCTCAGCAAACAGAAGTTTTAAGCTCTCAATTCCTTCCCCTTCCCTCAGCACTGCTGGGGGGTGCAGCACAGTTTGACACAAACTCCTGGGACACTCCAGCAAGGCTGGAGGACCTGGCAGCCCAGCTCACCCTCCTGCAGGCCCCTGCAGTGCTGCCTGGGGGGACAGTGGTGGCCAGCGGGTGCCTGGGCAGCTGCCAGCCTAAGGCATTGTCCCAGCCCACAAGCTCAGGTGAGGGATGCTCTGAGTGGAAGTGATACACTGTCCCCTCTCCCTAGTGCCTCTCCCAAGGTTACTAAACAAAATTCAGTGTTTCTTTGCTCCAAAAATCTTTTCCCTGTCAGGCATGTGCCACCCAGGAGGGTACTGACTTCAGGGTGACCTGCTGTGCTGGACTGTCAGTGATTTGGGTGAGTCCTTTTTGGTGCAGTCCAGGCATAAACCCGGTGGATCCCTCACTCTCTCCTCAGGTCTGCTGCTCCACAGGGTAACAGAAGAGGAAGAACTAAAGCAGCATAGCTTGAGCACTCACCAAAGCTGAGTGGATGCAGCAAGCAGCTGCCTTTATAGAAAAATAAATGAAGTCCCTTTTTCTCTGTCACTTCTCTCTTGGAAGGGGGAAAAGTACTGTAATAATCCTTCTTTTCCTCTCAGGGTCTTGTTCAGTGTATATCCAACCCCCACCCTGGCCCCTGCCTCTTTCCAGTGGTTATTGCAATGTTTTGCTGTTGTTTGGGTGGGCTGAGGGGGCTGCCCTGTGCCATAGCTGCCCATCTCCCTGGTGGTGGTGACCCACACACCATGCTCCTGCCCTGGCTTCACCTGTGACACCCCAGGACTGTGGCAGAAAGGCCAGTGCGCTTCTTTGTGCCTGAGGTCATTTGCTATGGATGGCAGGAGAATGAGTAATGGAGGCTTTGGCTCTGACTGCCCGTGCCCCTCATCCTGCCAGCCTCAAGCAAGAGAGGCCTAAACTGACTTGGTCCTTGGCCCAAAGCAAAATCACTTTCAAGGCATTGACTGCCCTTTTGGGTACAACTTTATGAACCCCACAATGCTGAGACAATACGGAAAACTAGAAAAAAAACATGGCAGCAATCTCTCCGCTGGAGCTGTTGCCGTGTTTGTGTGCACAGCCAGTTGTCATCCCTGTGCCTGAAGCCACCATGTGCCAGGGGTTTCCACAGGACTTCAGCTTCAACCTGCACAAGGAGCCGAGAGCTGGCGCTCTCCTCACTTGGGCCAAGCCCAGCCCAGCCCTGGACAGGCTGTGCCATGGCATTACCTGTGGCTGCGAGGCCTTGGCTTCTACTGTGGCACTTTTGTTTCCACCAGGGCATCATTTTTCCTCTCCCCTTCGGCACGTGGACTTGGCTGGGGGCACACAGGACTGCCCCATCTCCACCAACTGGGCAGGAGGACGAGCACCAGCCACCCCCCAATCTCACCCTCCAACCAGCAAGTTACAATCACATCCCCATCAGACCCTTTTCACCCCCTAAACCGCACGGGACTCGTTCTCCCCCGTCCTCCCCCAGCTGTGGTGGGGCACTGGAGCTGCAGGACACAGACCTGGACCAGGTCAGGGGTGAGGCGCTTGGCCCGCAGCCACTTCTGGAAGCGCTGGGTGCGGCGCAGGGCGCGCTCCAGGCTGCAGGTCTTGGTCTTGAGCAGGGAGGTGCAGATGCGCTTGTCAGCCCGGTCATGCTGGTACTTGGAGGTCAGCCGGGTGATGTCCACCAGCCTCCAGCTCTTGGCATCGTCGGTGTAGTTGCCCGAGTAGCTGAGCAGGGAGCTGGGGGGCAGCTTTAAATGAGAAGAAAGCCATGTGTCAAACCTGCCAAACCAAAACGAGAGCCCCACGGAGAGCGGGTTAAAAGCCACACGGACACCCGCACAGCACCTGCCCCGCTGAGCTGCTCCAGGCCGGCCCCAGCCCAGTGACCCCGGCTGGGTGGCCCCAGACACCGGGGTGAGGTGAGCAGGCTGAAACCATCAGCTAGGGAAATGTGCTTTGGTTAAAAAGTCCTTTGCTTCCCACTTACACCATCCCTTGTCATGAATGCTGCCATGGAGTGAAGGGTGAAACACCCAGATGGGCTCTTTTGGGTAGAGGGAGGGAGGACAGGGAGAGAGTTACAGGGTTTTGGTTCATGAAGAATTCCTGGTGGTTTTAAATTTTCCTATTTCTAGAGAATTTTCCTATTTCTAGGGTACTCCAAAAAAGGAATACTTGACACTTTAAAGGACCCTCCTGATATGAAAATGTCCTGACAACAAAGGTATTTGGGAATATCAAAATGACCTCTTGTTTTGAGGTGGTGTCTTTAGTCAATGCAGGAGTTTACCTGTCTCCCACAGCATCCCTGACTGTATTTCAGGAGCTGGGATAAGTGACCTCCCCAACAGCAGCAGAGTTTGGGGTGTGATGGGGGGACAGGGTACATGTGCCCTGGGTGTGCAGCATCTCTGTAGCCATGGAGATCTTGCACTAATTTGTTCCCCCTACACAGGCACAGGAGGGGAGCATATGGGCTGGGTAATTAAGTAATTTTTTTTGTTTCAGCAGCCCCCTCAGCCCTGCCCACACACACACCGCACATGCAGGAGCTGAGGGGCGCGGTGCCTGTTCTGGGAGGGTGTCTGTAACCTGCTCTTGGAAAATGGCCCAAGGCTGACCTTTGGTTTGACCAACGTCCTGCCCTCGCTGCCTCTGAGCCCTCCTGCCCTGAGCTCCTTGCCCAAGTGCATAGGAAAGCACGTCCTAATTTAATCTCACCATAAATTAAAGCCGGTAGCTCAGAAGTGTAACAGGAGAGGCAAGAGGTTCCCTGCAGGATCAGCCTTGCTGGAGTTACATGAAAGGACATTAACAAGTCTGAAAGCTGAAGCTGGTTTTTCCTTTCAAATTCCATTTGGGAAATCGGCACAGAGAAATTTGGAGAGAATAAATTTTCTATGATTTCAGGCAAATAAGTGACTCATTGACACGAGCCACCATCTGCAATCAGAGGCTGATCAGCCAATCCCTCCTGAAGGCAACACCTCACACCCCTTCCCCACCACAGACCCTGTGCAGCTGAACTCTGGGGCAGGCACGGGTGCCCAGGACAAGGGGAAACCCTGGTGCTCCCCCTGCTTTGGCTTTCAACTCTTGTCATGTGCCTCCTTCCAAAAATTTACCGTGGAGGCTGACCAGAAGTGGGGGAGCCTTGTGTGAACAGGTTGGTGGATTCCAGCATTTCAGTTGTTTGGGCATTTTGCCCAATACGAAATTGAAGATTCCCTACAGTTAAGGCACCTGACATGATAATAAACAGTTTGTTTGGATTTGGGCTTTTTGTTTTGGTGGGGGTTTTTGTTGTTGTTGTTGTTGTTGTTTTGGGTTTGTTTGTGTTTTTTTCTTTGGTTTTTTTTGCTTTGTTTTGGTTTGGTTTTTTTTGTTTTTGTGGTTTTTTTGGTTTATGTTTTTTGGGTTTTTTTGGTGGCAGTGGTGGTGGGGTTTTTTTTTTTTTGGTTTTTTTTGGTCTGGTTTTGAGCTAGGATTAAAGAAAAGAGAATAATTGCTGTGCCTCACCGTGATTGTTGTGCATCAGGACCCCTCCCAGTGCCTAATCTGCAAAGCAGGCACAGCGTGCCAGGCACGTACTGGGAAGAGATGGCTCTGGGCTGGCTTTCTCTTTCTTTCTTTTTTCTTTTTTTTTAAGTTAAGTACAAATATGCCTTGTGACTCGCCTCAATCTGTGTGTTCAGGGGATCTCGCATCAGGCAGAGAGCAGGAATGTGCTGCCTCCTGCATGCAAGCAGCACATGGATGTGTGAAATCCAGGGCTGAGCATTAATTTGAGGGTGGATGGAGTAATTCCCTCTGCAGAGCTCTGTGGGGAGACCCACACTGGCCTGGGAGCCCGGCATGGGCTGCAGTAAGTCTGAATTTGGCATCATTTCTGGGCAGCACAGTGCTGGTCTGGCACACATGCTGGATACTTTCAAGATTCATCATCAAGTTGTGCTGTAACAACTCCCTCTCATACGGAGCTTTTTAGCTAAGGGACTGTAAATGCTCAAAGACCTCCAGTAAGATCTCTATGAATAAGTGAGTCACAGATTACAGATTCTAGATCAACCCAGAACTAAATGCTGAAGAAATCCAAACTTGTTTTTCTTTTTTTTTCCCTGAATGAAATGAAGTTGGTTTTCTTTCAGACAATAATTCTGGTTGCATTTGGAATTTCACATTAAAAAAAAAATTAAGTAAGCTAAGTGTTAAAACAAGCAAACAAAAAAATACCCTATAAACTCCCATCAAGTTGAAGCATTCCACCTTTTTCAGTCTTCTTTACCATTATTTTTGGACAAAGCTCAGGACCAGCATTGGCACAAGTCTTTGAATAGTTTTGGTCGGCTCAGTTCTGCGGTGTTTTGATAATCTAATATTTTACAAAAACTTTCACTGCACTCTGCTCTCAGTACAGTTGGTAGGCAAGCTTGGTATTCTCATTTACAGATGGATAAAGTTGGGCAAAGATAAGGGAAGTGTAGAACATTAGAGCTCAAGATGAGTCACCAGCCGTTCTGGGAACAAAACCCACATCTTCGCACTGTGAATGCATGTCAGAACTCCCAGAAATGATGGAGAATTAATGAAGCATGTTCTAATGTGAATTAACACAGAGAACCCCAAGTGCCATCCACCTTTGCGAACATGTGAAAAGGTACATGAGGGTGGATCAAAGAGCGTAAGCACCACTGACATTTCCCTAGTTTAATCTCCCACTTGCCAAAAAAAATCCCAGTTTTTCAAGAAATCAAGTGGGGGAACAAGTTTTACCCATGCAAAGGAAAGCCTGAAGCTGAGTGACTGCTCAGGAGAATATTTTCGGGTTCCCCTTCCTGAAGCGCTTGCAGCAGAGCTTCATGTTTTCATTTGTTTGTGGGAAGCCAACTGCAGGCTGGAGGGAGAGAGAAAGAAGTGTCTGGCTTGGGGAGCCCCTCTGTCTCCCCTGAGGCAGCAGCACTGTGCTCCCACATGTTTGTGGCTCTGCATTTCTGGGCTCCAGTGGGACCCTGTGCACACCTGCACCCCGCTCCTGCTGTGCCCTGGAGCAGAGCCAGCGCAGGGCCTGCCTTGGCTCACGTAGCCCCTCTGTCCCACAGCCAGCGCACTGTGCAGCTGGAACCCCACAGCCAGAGGCAGTTCTGCTATTTTTGGCAGGGCTGAGGGAACCTGCATGGCCCCAGCCTCCCCACTGGCCACGTGGGAGCAACCAAAAAGGAGCTGCTTTGTACCTGGCAGCAGGTCCCTAAAATCCCTGCACAGGTGAGCGGCAAAGGGGCTGCAGCAGGTTGGGGCAGGAGCTGCGGTGCCATCCTGCTGCAGGGAATAAAATGCAGAGCAGACCCCACCCCGAATGCACCCCTGGCCCCTGCAGACCCACACCAGCCCGTCAGCCAGCTGAGCATGCAGGGCTGATTGCAAATCCATGCTGCATTTTGGGATAGGAATCCAGGCTGGGATGGGAGAAACCCAGCACTCAGCCCTGTGTGCACCTCACTTCCTGCTCGCTCTGGCACTGTGGATGTGGAAAGCCAAAGGGCCAAGTGACAAGGACTGGGACCCCCGATGTGCAACAGCAAGGAGTGCTCTGGCTCAGCAAAGCCACAAGCTGCCTTTTTCCAGTGGCAGTGGAAGGATGGATGTCTGGTATTACAAGTCCATCCCAGACAAACCATTATGGTTTTACCGTGCTACGTTTTATGGGATAGTTTAAGATAAAAACGGTGATTTGTCTAATACTATACTACTTACATTATAGCATTAAAAATACAATTTTACTGTAATAATTTCTTCTCCCCCAGGCTTTTATATCTATAAAAGAAAGTGCATATGGCTCTATAAATCATATCAGACCCAATAAACCCTTCCTCCGCCAAACACTGCCTTTAACTTTCTCCTCAAATACAACTGGCAACATTTTCCCTGCTATTATCAGATACACTCACTTTTGAGCCTAAAAATGATTGGATCGGTCTGATGACCGCTTGGACAGTGTGTCTCATCCACAGTGAGGCAGATGTAATTTCTGCCTTCAAGTTCTCACACAAATCTCCCCAAAATGTAGCAGTAATTTAGCTGCATGCTATTTTCAAGTGTGTGGGTAACCTCATGTGCAGAAGTCCTCATGCCTCAGGCAGGTTTAGATCCCTTTTGATCTTAGCTAAAACGCACGTGAAATTCTGCACATTCACATTGTTGCACCTGGTACAAAATTATATAGCATGTTTAGAAGTTTGTAGTTAACATACTCTGTTGGGAGCCTACAAAGCTAAACCCCCTTTTGCCTTTAGTCAGTTGCTCATAATAAAATATTTTCAGTAAATCTAAACAAGCTGATTTCTTCCTTCCCTCTTCCCTTCCCCCACTGATGCCTTGAATATTTTCAGAGCCACTGTCTAGGCAGAAATTTGTGCCTTCTACTCCTGCTTTCAAGTTATGGTCCAGGGCTGAAGTCTGATCATGTTTGCATGATTTAAAAGGAAAGAGACAAAGCATCAGCTTATAGGCATTAATTAAAACACGAAATGCTGTAATGGCAGCTGGGTGCTGAGTTGCTCTTTGCATTGTTGTTCATGAAAGTACTTGGAAATTCTAACAGGCAACTTTCAAATTACTACAGAGAACGCTTTAAAAATTACTCTGCTGAGTTTCTGACCTTATTTCCTCTTTAAAGAACTTCTTGCATATGGATGTCCCAATGCAGGCGTTGCATTTATCAAGTCCCAGGAAAGTCCGGCCAAAACTGTAGCTGGCTTTGACGTGGGGCACAGACGGAGAAGCTGTTGCTGCTGTGGAAGGGTCACAGCCCAGAGCCAAAACCAGGAGCAGCACCAACGGATCTGGAGCTCTGGAGCAAAGGCAGCATATCCAGCGCCCCATCTACAGTAGTGGAGAGCTCTGCTTTTTGCAAGATGTCCCTCTCTAGGATTTCGGTGTCTTTTTGATGACTTCAGCCTGCAGTGGTGAGCCCCGAAACACAGCGAGACACTCTGGGTGCAGGAGACACTGCTGCAGTCCCCATCCTGCCAGCTGGTCACTGGCTCTATTGGCCTGAGGTTTGGGTGGGAGAGATATGCTGCAGGGTGGGGAGAAGGAAATACATGGAGGATGCAGATAACTTGGGTTGCCATGGTTATCTTTCCTTTCCTTGTTGCAGCTGCTTTGGCCCTGCGGACCCTCCCATCAGCCAACTTGGAAAACAACACGAAGAAGTGCTGATCTGCTCTTGGTGCAGACAAATGAAGGATATCCTGTTGCTGGAGAAAAGGGCATATGTGGGACACTTAGTAAAATAAATTATTTGGAAGGAGTAGTTGTGTGGTAGAAATGCACATTTTACCAGAAGACAGACCTTTGGTGGTGCTTTATTCCTGGAGGTTTGTGATGGTGCATGACTTGACTTCTTGGATGCTTCCTTGGCTCAGTTTGCCCTTCTCATAAAAGCGCTGGAAAGGCTGTCAGGTGAAATCACCACTGTTCTGTTTCTTGAAAACAGCATTGTTTAGCAGTGATTGCACCACAGTGTTTCATGCCACAGAAAGCAGGATAGCCTGCAGCTTTCCAAAACTCCCAGCTGATAGAGCAGCCTCTTGGAAAATGAGGTTTTCAGCAAGACTTCTGTGCTTTTGAATGTCTTTTCTTGATGGTCCTGGCACTGGAAAGAAGCTAGAGAAAAGGATGGGGGTGAACCCAGGAGAATGTCAGAGGTTTCAAATAGACTTAGAGTTTACTGTGATCACATAAAAAGCTGTTCTTGTTAGGACAAAGACTTGGATATTGTGGAAACTGGTGGCTGCCCATCCTGGCTGGGGTCCTGGGCACAGAACTGTGTCAGGAGCTCTAGCAGGCTGCTGCTTAGGGCCAGGAAAGCACACCTTAAGGAACAAGTGGTAGTCTGGCTGCAGGCAGCACATGTCACTGTGGTGACACTGGGCTTTAGTCCTCCCCTGTCCCCAGCTGTTGTGTTTGCATTGACACAGGAGGCACTCCTGGGCTAAAGCTCACCATGGGAGCAGTGAGGAGCAAACTGAGGCTTTGGAGACTTCTTATCCCCCAGCTGGACTATTCCCACTAAGTGGCCAAGCCACTTCCTAGAACATTTTTCATGGAAGAAGAGATGCACTGTAGCCATCCTGGGCTCTGCAATTGCACTTCACTTTCTGAAGGGGCTGTTGGGTGATCCTAAGAGTGCAAGGCAACTCATTAAAGCACAGATACTCATTAGTTGTGCCTCTTGGGAGATCCAGGGTCTCTCCTTGGCTCCATACCCTTGTGGGAGGTTGCCTCACCTCCTGGTGCATCCCTATGCACAAAATGGAGATGGTGACATTTAGGGTTTGTCTAGAGGGTACAGCACAGACACAGGAGGATAACGAGCCCTGCTGAGAGGAAAGGGGGATGTAATGAACTTTGCAGAGGCTGCAAAGCAGAGGGGCTGGGCAGTGCCAACACACCAGCAAGTGCATTCTGAACACGACTCTGCATTGAGCCATCATCGCATTTGGTCCAATACTCCTTTATAAAGCCCCTGGAAATACACTGGTGGAAAGAGACAGAACCAGAGCTAAACACAAATATTAGCTGTGTCCCACTTCCAGAAGTTTATCCCTGGCCTTTTCTATTGCTGGTACATTGTTCCTCTCTCGTCTGCAGGAATCAGCCCTGCCCTCTGTTTCCTGCCAGTAGTTCTGAAACATTGGCCATGCCCACGTTGCTCCCTGCTCAGCTCTTCCCTGGATGGTACCAAAATTACACACCAGCAACCTTTCTTTATCGTTACATAAGATATAAACCATGTATCCTTCAGTTTCTTTACTCATTCAATTGCCTTCCTTCTGTCTTCAATCCTCGGTTGTAATTTTAAGAGCAGAGACCCAGGCTCCTGTCTCCTGGTGTCCCAGCCTGTGCTGCCCCATGGAAAAGTGGAGGGCTTCAGCCTCTGGGGGTGGTAATTGAATCTTTCTCATGGGAAACCCCAGGATCTGGCACAAAAAACAATACATGGGCAGCAGGGTTTCTGAGCTATTAATGATGCCTCGATGTCTGTGTGGTTCTTGCACTTTTGTGTAGTTCAGGCACATGTAAAGCAATGTTTACCTCTGCCTAGGAACAGCATGTGTAACTGTGCTTTTGTACAGTGTATCACAACTTCACCACCTTGAAATGTTATAAAATTAACTTTTTATTCAAAGAATGGGAGCTCATCCATCATGTCTACCTCAAGCTTGCTGCTGGCATTTGCATTTACCCCCAGGGTCTGAGCTCCCTCCTTCCCTCAAACATTTCTGCTCAGGCTGGGCAGTCCCTCAGCACAGATGATGTGTGGGAAACACTCATTCGTGCTCACGGCACTGAAAAACCAAAGCTTAAAAAGATGTAGATATACATCTGAACTAGCCCAGAGAGGCAGGTGAGAAACCACAGCTTGGCGAGTGTTGTGAGAGGGGCTGTGCTTCTGCAAGCGGCCTCTCTTGTACTGAGGTGGTTCAGTGGGTGATGTCAAACCTGTATTTATTTTCCTTTCCTTCTGGTGATGTGGCCTGGAGGTATTGTGGTCAAGTGGTGAACAGCCAGGTCTGCAGAAGCCCTGTGGATCTTCTCCTTGTAATAGGATGTGTGATTTTCAGGGCATGGATCACGGTGGTGTCTGCTGGAATGAAGGGCTGGCCCTAGTGATCCGATGGGAAGTTCACAAAATTTGTAACAGCCTCCTATGAGACACCATTAACCATTAACCACGTGAGAACATGGCCCTAACAGAAAAGCCTAGCTAGTGTTCTAAAAGTTATAATAATTTCTAAACATTTCTGAAAAGGATCAATATGGATGTACTGCCCTATCAAAGTCAGACCTGTCACAGAAAAGTTTTTGCAGTGGTTTCTACTAGCAGAGATAAAAGTGTTTATCTAATCCCTGATCCCTCCTTTCCCCACGGGGGGAATGCCATGAGGGATGTGGAAACACACCTGGAAGAACAGCCCCACTTCTGGCCACAGCCTTGTGGGCAGTGGAGCTCCTGGGTCCCAAAACCACCCAGTCCCTGCAGAGCCCAGTGGCTGTGGGTTTGGGTGGGCATGGCTGTGACCTCCAATTGCCTATGGAGGTGGGAGAGGACCTGCCCTGCCTTGCTGCTGGCTCTGGGGGAGATGAGGAGAGCACAGGCTGATTTTTCCCAAGTATTCATGGTGTGAAATACACCTTTTACTTTACCCACCTCCTGGTTTCCACCCAACCATTAATGCAATCCAGCTGTTCCCCACTGCCTCTTTCCACCCCAGTCTATTTCCCACCTTCCCTGACCAATGCCAGGTGCCCCCAGGGATGAGTTTCATGTCAGCAGATTTGCAGCCTCCCTCTCCCCATCTCATCACTGTTGCTGTCTGGCTCACTCCAAGCAAAATGCGGTGCCAGTTCCATGCTCTGGATCCAACTGGGACACTGGAAATGACTTTGCAGAGCGGGAGAACTTTTTAACTAGTTAAAATAAATTAAACTACTAAGAGTTTCCAAACATCCCAGATGCAGAGGGGCGGATGGTGCAGCGCTGCCGCTCCTCAGCTGATGTTGCCACCAGGGTCTTTGCTGTTATTGACCTGCACCTGCTCAGGGGGATTTTGCTGCTTGGCCAACCTAAACAGCAGGTTTTGGGTGTCACATCATCTCATCTTCCTCTTCAGCCCAGGTTTGCAAAAGAGCCTTCTCAGCAAGGATGGGGTTGCTGAGCAACGGGGCATTGCCGGGCGGGTTGCGGGAGGGCTGCATCTCACTGCCTCGCACAGAAAGGAAACAATAGACAGGAAAAATCAAAGTTTTGCTGGAAGAGGTGAGGCTCCTGCTCTTCCTGAGGTCCTCAGTAATCCCTGCCTGGGTCGCTGCCTGCAGGGCCCGGATAAGACCTTGGCTGCCGCACAGAGCGGCTTCGCAGGACAGGGTGGAAATCAGCTCAGGGTGTGGTGCAACCATGATTATTCTTAATAGTATTTTTCGTTAATCACATCCAAGATAATCATTAAACTATTGCCAAATAATCAGTACAGACTTGGTATCAAAATGCTTATCACTTCAATCCCAGTTCAGGCTGGGTGTGTGGATTAATAGCTAGAGCAGCTTGACACATTTCAATTCTTTCAAAACGAAAAATGTGTCTCTTTGAATGCTACAAAACTCACAGCACTTGGGAGGATGCGATCACTTCCTTTTTCTCTGTTTTCCTCCCGATTGCATGATTATGAAAGAAACATCTGTTTTGAAGTGATCTGCAACAGAAAATTTTTGTTCCATTTGGATTTGTAATGGACAACTTCTGTTATAGAGTCTTATTCTCCACCCTGTTTCTTTCCCTTTTTCTTTTGCTGAAAGATGAAAGAGAAAGGAAGAGGAGGAGAAAAAACCCAAGCAAACAAACCCCACTGCCCAGACTACAAATACAGACAGAAAAAGGGGCCACTGAGGTGTGGATGGTGTGAAACACCACAGCTGAGCTGGCAGAGAGTGTTTGCACTTCAGTTCTCTTTGAGAAGGTTTGATGTGGTGTGTGTATGGATTTTTCCACATTTTGAATCCATGAAAATACTAAAAGAGGGATACAAATTTGCATTATTTTTTTCCCATCAGGGAATAATTCCTATTTATTGATGATCTTGGATATAATTAATCTGAAGCATCAATAATCTAGTATATTAATTATATATAAAAATAAGTATTGTTCTGTATCTGCAGTATTTTTGGATTCTCCCTGACTCCATTCTTCTGCTGCAGAAGAGGAAACCTGTTGTTCTTTGGGAAATCTTTACATACTGGTAGAAAGAGCCAGTGAGAAGAAAAGCCTCAGGCACTGCAGCCAACAGATAAGGCCAGTTCCAGTTTGTGAGAGGCTGAAATGTCAGTGCAAAAGGCCACTGAATGCTATCAGCTGCTGTGGTGTTTGCAGCATTTATGGGAGACCATGCCAAGCAGCAAAAAGTGGGGAAGAGGATCCTGGATTTTGATGCATCAGTATCCACAGACAGAAAATGAGATGCAGGAATCTCAAGCCTAAGGGAAAATGATAGTGAAAAGAGAATTGGCTGCACACCAGAACGGGTTGTGCTGGTCACTCCCTGCACAAAGCAGGCAGGAAAGAGGCAGGGATGAGCTGCTTGGGAAGGCAACAAAGCTCCTCCTCAAGGAGCAGTGGTCCTTGGTGCTGACTTTGCATGGGCTCCTTGACCACTGGCACAACTAAGCAGCTCCTTAGGTCCAGTCCAAGTCCACATGACTGCAACTGCAACACCAGCACCTGCATTGTGGTGTGCGGTTTTTTGGTGGGTTTTTTTTTTTTTTTGTAATGCTGCAACAAAGAAACAAAGCATCCATTCCTAGGTGAACGAAATAAATTTTAAAAAAATCTCTTCCTATAGAAAAACAGAAATATTTTCACATCATACAGTTTTTCAGAGGGGAAAGACCTACCCACAATATTTTTCTTGGTTATGTGCTATTGGTTCAGCGTCGCAGCAGTTAAAAGGATTAAAAATAATGCAGACTCTTTGGTGTGGTTCAGATTTTCAGTCATCTTCCTCTGCAAGGCAGAAGCAGGACAAAACATGGTCTTCTAAAACAGAAATGGCATGGAAGGGAGGCATTTTTGGAATGGGTTGGCCAATGAACCGGAGTTGTTAAAAAAACCAGTCTGTTTTCCAGACCAAAGTGAAACACTTTTAAAATATGGGTATGAAAAGATTCCTTCTGAATTAGTTACCTGGTAAACTAAAAATATTTAAAAAAAAAATGCCCTGAAAGGATAAAACACGACAGATATTTGATCCAGTGGCAGACTGCTAAGCCATAAATTTGTCAAACCTCAACTTTCTTTCTAGATACCCATTGTTTGGCCCTATTTGTTTTCTGTCCTTCAGACTGGAATCTCTGGTTGATATTTTTAATCAGCTGTATCATTCCAACTGTCTGGATGGAAGGAAATGTAGTTTGGGAGAAAGATGTGAAGAGTGCTTTGAGTAACCTTTGGAGTGGTTTTGACCAATACCCAGTGCTAGGACTGGGAAGTTTCAGTATGAATTTTAACAGTACAAGCACACTTTTAGGCAGTGACCTTTGTTTTTCCCACATACCAAAGGGAATATGTGCCCTATACTCTTGAATGTTTTTCAAAGAATGCAACTGACATTTGCAGGTGATAATTTTCCATATTCATGAACAATTTTTGATATTCAGGCATTGATTCCTGTTCAGGTGGGATCAGAGCTGGTACAGACCAGGTTCTGCTGTGTCTAGTGCAAATATGAAGAGATTCTTAAAAACTGGCAAGTGTATTAATTGGAAGAAAAAATGAATCAAGACATGAAAACTATTGATTTTCTTTGTATTTTTTTTTTTAATCCTTCTTAAAACCTTGGCTTCTATTCTCTTCTGGCTATAAATATGGTATTTTAATGTTTTGGTAACAAGATGTGTGACCCACCTCCATTGCCTTTAGCCATTTTCTCCCACCAGCCTCCTCCTTGCATTTTAGAAGAAGTAACAATCTGTTGAAGGAGAGTCCTCAACAGCCCCCTAGATCTAAGCAGATTTACTATCTGGAAAACCTTCTCTACATGTAAGCAGTGGTCCAGCAGTGTGAAACAGCAGCGCATAGACATAAATTATATTTTTTTTGGCTTTTGGAAGACTCAGGTAGACAACTCAATGCTTTATTACGTTGGGCTTTGCATGATTTGATCCAGATTTTTTAGGATAGGCACCAAAATCCCTGCTAACGAAGCAGGGTAACTGAATCAATTCCTTAAACATGACTTAATCTCAGATGAGGCTCAGCTATGAACCCAAAGAAAACCTGCATATCTCATGCTCCATGGTCAATCCCAGCCTGCCCAAACTCTGTAACACAGCCTGTAAGGCTTTAGCTCCACATTAAATTTCGTGTGTTACTCAGCACCTCTGAAAGCTTGTGGCATGTGCTCCATGTGCTCTAGCACACTTCCAGATCAGGAGAGGACCAAAAGAGAAAGAAGAGGGAAAAACTATGCCAAAATCTGAGTTCCAATGGGTTTTTAGCCAAAAAGGAGACCATACATATCTTCAGAGGAGAAATACGCTAGAAAACTCCTAGAAAGCCATAGGCAAGAAGTGCCACTTCTTTTCATCAAACTGCTTCCCTCCTTTGCCACTTTATTATTTTTCCCTTTAACCTCCACAGGGGACAATCGTGCATGTCACCCTCCCTTGCATCACACACCTTTTTCTTTAGCATCCTCAAACTAAATTGGTGATTACTATGAAGATTCATGTTAGGAAATGAAGTGCACACACATACTCACATGCAAACACCTGCACAGTCTCGTGAAGGCATCTGTGCTGCTCTTTCCTGCATTTCCAGCGACTTCGTGTCTGCATTTCTGGCAACAAATTAATCTGGAAGTGGAAAATCAAGAAAGGGTTAATTAAAAAAAAAAAAAAAAGCAAACTTTGCCTTGCTTGCAGTGATTTTGCATCAGTTTCCATGGAAATGGAAGTAGAACAAGCCAAGAGCAGTGGTGTAGCCAACTTCAGCTGCTGGCTTCTAGTTCTTGCTCCTGTTTCCATGGAAATAGATGCCAAATCAGCAAAAAATAAGGTAACTTGTTTTAAGATAGTAGAGTTTTAAAGGCTTGTCCTTATTTAACCTCAATCAGGAAGATAGCTGGTGATGGGAGGCAGCCAGCAACTCAATGAAAACTTTCAGAGGCTCTATCAGCAGCTGACTGCTTCTTGAACTCTGTAGCGGGGGAATTCACAGGGCAGCCACAGATCTCCAGAAACATTCTGCAACTTTCCTGCAGGCTGTAAATAAAATACATTTTCTTCTTGGCATGAACAGTCACAGCAGTCTGTGGGAGCCCAAGATAACATCTCTTTGCAAGGCAACCATGCAAGGCACTTAGGCTGCCTTTGCCTCCCAGAGTTCAGAAAGAGATGTGCTTTTCCCAGCTGCAATGTGCAAACTACTCCCATTCCAAAGCAAAACTTTCTATTTCAACCTATGGAGAGAGAAGCAAAGGAGCGCTAGCTGGGGGAATTCCTGACAGTGTTTTACAACAAACACCCCACTTGTTTTTTTTCCCTAATCCATGAAGGCAAAATTTCACTGAGATAAAAGAAATTGGCCGTAACCTTGCTTATAGCAAAATGTGTATGGGAAAGCAGAGCTGAATCCAACCAGAAAAAAAATTCTGCTGTAATTTCAAGAACTGAAATTTCATCCAAAGCTCATTTTATTAAAACAAACTTTAAAAGAAAGCTGTTTCAAGGTTGGCTTTTGATCCTTAGCTGTTGCTGTGATGGAACTGTCTGTAGGGAAGAGTATTTCTTGGTGGGAAGTTGTGTGAAGGCAGAGATGAGAATCCCATCCTGGGCCCCATTGTTCTTTCAATTGCTCTGAAATTGGGATCATTGCCAGCTATCCTCCACCCCTCTCTTTCCCCACAACCCCTTTGCTTACATGCTCCTTAGGAATCTCTTTAATAAGCTGCAAAGACACCCTTAGAAAAGGGATCATGTCGCAGGCCACTTGTGTCCCCTATTTTGGTAGCAGAATATATCTGGAAGCCATAAGTGTGGGTATATGTTTAAAAAAAATTTTTGGCTGGCATTTGTGGTGAAGTAAACGCAATTCTAATGAGGCATTCCTTCATTTACAGCATTACATTTTTGCTTTTAGGGACATAAAATCTGCTCTTGCAAGGGCACGTGCTTTGCTTCACACACGAAGAATATTCCCTTGGGCTGCTGGGTGAGTAAATAAATGAAAAGTGCAGGCCAACCTAATTTTAAAGAAGTGCATCAGGTCTAGACTGGGGCCTCACTGTTGTTAATTTTAGGTATTACAAGGAATGTGCTCATTTTCTGACTGGTTTCTGTGGATCTTCTTTGAAGAAAACCCAAGAAACATTAAGCCCTTCAAGAAATTGCCAAAAAAGATAGACTTTTTTGCATAACGAACACTTAAACACATGGGAGGTTTTTTTCTTTTCTTTTTTGACAGCACACATTGTCTTAAAATTCATGGAACTTTCTCCAAGTGCTCTATCAGACATTTATTGCTGCTGTTGCTGCCATGATGTGATTTCTTTGAAGCTGTTTTTGAGCTGTCGGGTTCCTGTTTGAGGGGGGGAACCTGGTGCTGTCTTACTTATGGTCCTCCATGATATTTCACTAGTATTTCCCCTGGAAAAGCTTTAGCCTCTTCTGTAATGGCAAAAAGGTATCAGGGAAGCAGTGGAAAGCCAACTCACACACTTCATGGGGGAACGTGGGAGTTGGAGCTGAGAGCGCCACTGCTCCCCAGGTGTTTGTAATCCAGCTTTCAGGGTAGTTTTCGGGCTCTCCATTACACAACAGTTCATCACCCTCCAGGCTTGCAGCAGTGCTTCCAGGCCTCCAGGTCACTAACCTGCACCATCGTCATCCCCTCCAGCTCTCCCTGGTTAAATCACACCGGGAGGAAAAACGGGAGCTGTTTGCCAACTCTTCTGCAAGCACCTCGAAGCACCATGGCACAACTCAAAGGATCATGAGAACAAACTAGAGAACAACAAGCAGTGGAGCCAAAACCGAGATGAAGCAAAAAAAAAGGGAGAACAAGGTCTGACAAGTGGTGCATGTGGCAAAAAAACGGCACACGTGTGCTTTTCTGTGAGTTTCATAACGTTGGCAGACTCCTGGAGCTTCTGACAGCTCTGTCCTGGGAATCGAGCTCTTCCAGCCCTGCTGCTGGCCCTGCCCTGGTGTCCCCAGG
The DNA here is from genome assembly GCA_013390045.1 of Picathartes gymnocephalus. NCBI lineage: Eukaryota > Metazoa > Chordata > Aves > Passeriformes > Picathartidae > Picathartes > Picathartes gymnocephalus. Next base: position 33,556 of record WEKY01043547.1, read on the forward strand.
AGGCTGTGGCAGGCGGGCACAGAACAAGGTGTGGCAGGAGGGGTGGAGGCGTTCCAAGCAAGCACGGGCTGTCCTCTGCTCTTCCTGCAGAGTGACACCTCCCAAAACACAGCTGCTCCCATCGGGAGGGAATATCTCACGGGGAAGTGGAGCAGCAGCAGCCACCAGGGGCTTGCCAGGGGTGCAGGGAGATGTCACACTGGGAAACTCCCTTCTCTGGGCTCTGGTCAAAAGTCACTGTACAGGAAAACCTCCTCCCAGAGGCACCTGGCAAAGCTGGGTGGTGATTGAATAATTTGTAAAACCACCATCACTCCATCCCTGCTGGTTCCCTGTGCTGGGCAGGAGGTGGTGGACAGACAGAATGTGGGGCTGCTGCTGCCTCCTGGGGCTGACGCCCCAGGGTGCTCCTGTCCTGACCCCTGAGCTTGGCAAGACATCCTTTCTTCCTGACCCAGTCTCAGGTTATCATCCTTCTCAGTTCCAGCTCCATCTCTGGGATCCTCCCTGCTCTCCCAACTTTTTGGGGCAAGCCAGAGTGGACGTGCATGACACCCTGACCTGTGAGAGCCCCTTCTGCAGCTGAAGGGTTAGCAAAGGGCAAATGGCAGCAGGGAAGCAGCACCACTGCTTTGCTCCAGAGCTCAGCGTTGGCTGGGACATGACCTTTGTCCAGTCATCTCACCAGTGGACTCTTAATGTTCTTGGGAGTTTTCTCAATGTCTGCAAAATTTCTTAGGTTAGTTTAAAGTCTAATTTGTCCTTCAATCACAGAATAATGTCATTTTTTTTCCTCCTTCGTCCATGACTAGATACGGCTGCCTTGTGCATCCTGTACCTGTACAGACTTCTTTATTGTTTGTACTAACGATTTTAATCATGGAGGTTTTTGCTTTGGAAAGGGAAGGCCTGTAGCTTTCACAGCACAGATGGGAGATAAAAGCACCATAATCACAGAGTGCGATCAATGAGAGTTTTTCCAGGAAGATGCTAAAGGCATTATTTGGCATTAACAAAGAAAGGGATAATTAGAAAATAGGCAGAGAAGGCTTTATTCCTGTAATTAATTTCAAAGTTGGAAGTTCCCTAGTGCTCTTCTGTTCAAAAGTGACAGCATATGAGCCATTGCAAAGGAGATGTGTATTAATCATAAATCAGAAACAGGGAGGAAATTGAAACCTGTGTTTCCATCGACTTGAAAAAGCTGCTGCCTGGAATTAATGTGTATTCTGACTGTATATGAAGGAAAAACAATTATAAATAGTTATTGACACATTACATGAAAGGCAAGAGCAGGTTGTAGCCAAACTTGGTTTCCTGGGAGACTGGGCAGTCCTCTCCAGAGAAAAAGTAATACTCAGGAGTCACTTTGATAGCTCGAGGCTGTGCCTATGTTTGCAGCTGCTTTTTTCTGCACTAATTTTCTACAATTACTACCAGCCCCATTGATGGCCACAGTGATGGAAGAAGTGTTCAGCAAACTTCCTCTGCCTCCCCTCATTTTAACACTGTCGAAACCGTTTCTGAGCAAGATAGGTGGCTCTGCTTTAGGAATGCCAGCAGCCACAGCCGTCTTGCTTACAGCCTTGCTGCCATCTGGATCTTCAGCTTTTTAGCAGGGAAACTGAACATCTTCCCCCAGGGTAAGATCGAAAATTAGCAAAGGAAAGAGGCATGCACAGCTTTCTGTATAGATTTTTTCCCTTCTGTCCCTTACTCCTTGGCTGTTGTCCCCCTCACCACGTCCACGGTTGAGAGATGATTTGGTGCAAAGTGCCCAGCTGGTGAAGGCACCAGCCTTGCTACAAGGGGTGAGGTTGGAGAGCTCTAGCACTGGTGTTTTTGCTCAGAAACACTGGAACGCCTCAAGACAGCATATGTTGCACACAGAACCACATTTTTTTTTTTTAAATATTTTTATTTTATATATTTTTATTTTATATATATTTTTAATATGGACAACTTTACAGTTAGGTTTTTTACTTCAGTCTGTGTTGAACCGGTATTGTTGGCTTTGTATCATGGGTGGCTGGGCTGCTGACTGGTGTAGGTGAACATAACACTCATGGTGCCTCCTCACACCACGAGGAGTTCACAGCCTGCACATACTTGCAAGTTCCCATTTGTGTAATTTTGGGGTTGACTGTAGAACAATCATGCCTTCAGCTGCAATGTAGCACATATGTAGCATATATAACATCATTCACATGGCAAAATTTTGCATGTGCACACACACTCAGACAATCTCTCTGCAAAGACTTCCACTCTTATTTGCCCATGAGATTGGTTAGGTCTCTTTGCTTACATTCCTTCCAGCTTTCTCTAGCTCTAGACCTTCAGGCAGGTGAACTTGGCATCTCACTTCACTGTTGGATCAAAAGAAATGCATAAAGGTAAGAAGATCACGTACAGATTCTATATGGTTTTATTTTTTCAGAGTTCATTCAAGGACAATCCTTCTTTTAGGTCCTATTCCTAAAGTTTCTTTGCTTAAAGCAAAGAAATATGTACATAAGCTTAGCACAGAGCTATACCCAGCATTTCACAATGTGCAGCTGGCATTTGCTGATGGCAGCACTGGTGGAGTGCTCTGTGTTTCCCAATGCATGGAGAGAGTGTTTGAAACAACAGTTTTCTTTTCTATTACTTGCTAATTTCCATATTCTGTTCTCATTGCATGAGCTCCAACACTTTGCTCTCAAGTAAGTGATGCTATTTAAGTTCTCCTGGAAATACTTCTTGCACATGCAGGAAAAAAGAAAAGCGATCTGCACGTCCCTGGCAGAAATATCTTCTGAAACCGCTAATGGTTTTCTTACCTCACAACTATATCCATGGAATGTTCCTGCAGTTACCATTCCAAATGACTGCAGTGATGGCTTAACTCAAGACAGACAAGCTGCTCTTCTCCTTCCAACGAAATGATTTCCTCCTGATGTGTGTCCTTCAGTCCAATTTTTTAACATAACCTGGGAAAATCACCCCAATCATTGTCAGTAGTTAGTCTTCAGCCAGTGGTTGTAAAGCAAGTCTTTTCCTTTTATCCATTTATCTCTTCAGAGAATAAAGTTTATTAACTTTGACAGAAAAAAACCTTTTAAATTTTAATTGTATGAATCATTCTAGAAGGTAGCACTAATTATTTTTGATTTATAATTATAAATCAAGTTCGTAGAAAGGCATACATATGAATGCCAAGTACCTAAAATATCTTAAGACAGTACAGAATAAGACAAAGGAAAAAGGCTCCAAAATTACAGTTTTCCAGAACATTTAGATTTCCTACTAACAAAGGCAAAAATACTGGGTTAGAATAGAACTTGAAGATGTGACAGGACACAATGTCATCCTTTTACAGACCACGTAAGATATGTTATGATGCACTGCAGTTACTGGAAGACAAAATACTTCGAAGACAACTTAGTAATACCTTGATTAATGCAAGTTTATGAAACATTCAAAAGGATATTAACATGTACTCAAATTTCATCCCTTGTTGACAAATGTAAATGTAACATTTGGCTAAATAATTGTCAAAACTTCCACATTCAAAACCTTTCAGTAGTTGATTAGACTGTGGAATTAATTTTCGTCTAAATCTTCTCGAACCTTTTGATTAGCTTCCCAATTGTCACTGGGAATTTCTCATAAAAATTACAGTAGCAGTCTTAAAATTATTTGAACATCCCTGGAGCTAAGAGCCAACTAAATTGAAATGTTTTTAGTTATTGCAGTATTCCTGCTCTTTGCTCCTCTAGAAGACAGAGCAGCATTTTAGCTTGTCCTAGAAAGGAGTCCAGCTTGACTGCAGGCAGTTCCAGCCTATGAAGAGACCCAAAATAGACACCTGGCTCATTCCCAAGCCATAGTTTCCAAGTGAACCAGCTCCCAGCTCAGTCTCAGCGATCTCTCACTCACACAGACACAGACTCTGCCACGCCATTCATGCTCAGCAGTCTGTTAGTCCTCAATTAATAACACAGGCTACACCCAGAATCAGGCATTTATTCTCTGTGAATAGGTTTAACACAACCTAGATCTCCAAAATGGCCTTTCTTTGTGGAGATAGACCTCATTTGCTCTTTCCCTGTGACTGTGACTGTCCTATTTAGGTTCTGTTGGACTACTAAAAAATCCTCTTTCAGCCCAAGTCATCCTGGTGCTTCCCTGGCCAGCAGCACGAGGAGATCTGTGTGGGAAGCACAGCCCATGGGCTGTCCCAAGGTGCTCCCACCCCATTCAGAAGATCTGACACATCTTCACTGATTATTGGCAAGGTATTTTGGACTTCCAAGCAAGAAAAGAAATAATTTAAATTCATGGTTTTCTTTGCTGTGAAAGGGAAACTAGTTTCTTACCCACTCCTCCTTCCAAACCGGGATATGACTCAGATCCTGATAGTTTAAGGATGATCAGAGACGATACTGGATTTCTTTTGTGAGATGTGTCTAAGCTGTACTAAATGCTGAGGATAAAATTACCTTCTGCTGCAGTCTGCTGCTGCTGGAGAACAAGCAGGACTTCTTCCTGTAGCTGGAGGTAGATTGCTTTTCATCTGGACTTCAGTCAAGTTCACAGTTTTAGGACTTCCCATCTAATGCAACCTAAAATTCTTGTAAAAAACCCAAAAGGAACATACTTTTGCAGCTTTGATAGTGCTGATAACTGGGGTATGAATATCATGGGCAATCATTTCAGAAAGGTTTACGTTTCGGCTTCCAAATGAAAAATATCACAAGGAAACAGGGGGTTATTTGTGGTGCTAACAATGCATATTTTCGAGGGTCTCTGGTTTCCTGTGGCGCCTCATCCTTAGGGCAGTTCCTTGTGAACGTGCTGGCACACATCCTTTCCCAAGCCCAAAGCCACCTGGCAGCTACTGCAGGAAGAATGAAAAGCAGCATCCCACTTCCAACGGTAAATTCTCAACCTCTGCATGATTTGTTGTGACAATCTAGCCATTTGCTCTCCTGCAGGGAGAAATGACTGGTGTCTGGACTATGCTGTAGAAGGAGAAAGATTTCATAATAACCCCTAAGCTTATATTCCAAAGCATGAAGGTTTCTCCTTTATTTTAAAGCATGGGAATATCTAAAGCAATATTCTCCCTGTGTAGACTTAAAATAGTTTTGAAAGACATAGTCTTATTTTCCCTCTGACATTGCCTTTAGGTTAAATTAAACATACAAACATGCATTTTATAGAAAAAGAAATTAAAATAATAGTTACTAATTTTCAGTACCTGGCTTAAAATACTTTGCAAGTTCATTGATTTTTCAGATGGCTGGAACTGAGCACAGTCTGAACACCAGGTATCTCCTGAGGCATTTCAAATAGTATATCCCAAAGCAGAGTACTCAGTAGTGCTGTTTGCTTTTGAAAATCTTGACTGTGGGTGACATTTCTGTTGGCTAGATCCCTTAACTCCAGGTAATACACAGCAGAAATGAACTGCCCCTCTGTACACATGCTCATGCCTTTTAAAAATGATATTTTAAATGTAAATAACTCCCTGAATACTCGAGATTCAATCAGCTCATAGTCTTTATATGTAAGAAGCCTCAAGATGGCACTCTTGAACTGCAGAGTTTTTCAGGGAGGCTGATTATGAATTTCTTGCAAGGGAAAAAAAGAAGAAAGAAATGCTATGGTGAATGTGAACCTGTGCCGGAATAACCAAAGCAAATAGCAAGTAGAACAGCAATATCAGACTAAGGCATGAAAACCTATCAGAGTTCACATGGCAAAATGTACTTGAAATCATGGGTTAATGTAAGAATTAGGGATGATAAACCCCCCAAATTTTCTGAACAATTCCACAGGTTATTCGAAGATTCATCCAGTTTTTTATCTTGCTCACCATCCCCTATTCACTACTTCCTTTTCTGTCACTGAAGGTGTTTTGATGTTACCTCATGAGTATCCTGGGGCTGGCTGAGGTGCTGCTCGTGTTTGACACAGATGTGAGGCAGAACACGTTTGTGTTTAATTTGAGTGCCAGTGGCATTTGAATAAGGGATGGCAAGCAGGAAAAAAAACCTGGATGAAGCTTTGGTCTACAGATCATAGGTGGAATCCTGAGATCCGTAGAGGTTGTGCCTCTCAGTTCCTCCTTCCATCGCCACCCTCTGTGGAATAGAGGCTGTGCTGTATCTGCGACAAGAGACTCTGATGGCTCCTCCCTGGCTGTTCCTGCTTCCTCCTGCAGCACAGGGACAGAGGGAGGAGGCCCTGATGTCCCCGAGCTCAGAGAGGGAGGAAAGACACCCACCTGCCCTTCATTTGGGTGCTGCAGAGCTCACCTACACTTCAGACATCGTAGCATCACTCGCTGCAACTCCACGGGGCTCCTGGGTGGGAATCCTGCACAGGACAGTGTCAGCATTGCCTGGGGTTGGGCAGGGCTGCTGTGCCGTGGTTCTCAGGCCATTCTGGAGCAGCTGGCTTCAACCAGGCACTGTGGTGGGTGGAGGAGCGCTGGCACCAGCAGGTCATCAGCCCCATCCCATGGGGTAAGGGGGGCCCAGACTTGTGTGAAAGAGGAGCTGGGAAGGGGGACATCAGCTCCCAGGCCTCCTAGAGCCTTTCTCTCCCTCTTCCTCTCCATCCTCCTCTTCCTCCATAAGAGGAAGCTTTGTGGGGTTCAGAGAGATGCAACAGGAAGCAGCCGTGGGAGGGAGGATGAAGACCATTATGGACCTACCCTGGCTTACAAAGAGTTTTTGATGGTTTTCTCCCATGGCATTTGCCTTCCCTGCCTCAGCAGTTTTCCTCCAAGTTGGCCTTGGTGACTGTGTGTGTCCTGGCAGGTCGGGGGCACAGCTGGCACCCTTCCAGGCCACCAGCCAGCCTGCCTTGCTCGCCAGGCCAGAGCCACCACGCTGGAACCAGCTGTGGATCGCTCTTAGGAAATCATCTGCTGACTCACCCTTCCCTTGCTTGCCTAAGTGAAATCATGCCTGCCTTTAAAAATCTCATTGCAGCATTACATGACACATTTATCCACTTCTTTCACTCTCATGAACTGCTTCAGATAAGCAGCTGTGAGGTTTTTGGGAAAGATAATGTGGTTTCTTTTCTTTGCCCCAGGGCCTCTGAAATAGGCATTACTTCTTCACTGCTTGCTGGTATAAATACAAATCTATTGAATCACTGAGGTTGTTCCTGGAGATGTTGGGAACTTGCCTTCTCCATTGCAACACAGACCCAGACAGAGCTCTCTGGGCCAAGCTGGGTTTAGGGACCAGCTCTGTGAGGATTTTCAGTGGCTGTGCCAAGATTGGAGGCATTATTTATGTGCACCCTATTTTGCAGAGCCGGTGTCGTGCACTGAATCCTTGTCCAAGCCAGGCCCTGGCACAACAGGGAGATTAGCTATCCAAAACAAGAGCCTGAGGAGTGATGGATTTGAGAGATGGACAGACAGGTAAAAAATGAGTGGCATTTTGCTTAGGTTGAGCCAAAACCACAGATGTTTTTTGTTTTGTTTTGTGGTATTTTTTGTTGTTGTTGTTTTGGTTTGGCTTGGGTTTTTGTTTGGTTGGTTGGTTTGGTTGGGGGTTTTTTGTTGTTGCTGTTTTTGTTGTTTTGGTTTTGTTTTTCTTTGCTGCTACATTTTGATCAATACTAGTTTTGGGTTTGCTTCTGATTTCATAACTTTTTGATTCAGTGTTGGTTTTAATTCTAATTCACCTGACATTTAAAAATTTTTTTTTTGCTTTGTAGAATAGTAGATTCATTTTTAATTGAGAAAACCCTGTTGAAGTTTTTTATGGCCAGCCATACCTGTTGAAAAAAAGTTGAAGGTTCTGATATTTCCCAAATTTAACAAAAAGAAAATCGCTTTTTCAGAAGTAAAGTATTTCAATCTGACTTTAAGGAAAATGCTTCCTAATTTTTTTCTTTAGGAAAACCTACTTGCCAATCATGATAAATCCTATCTATTTCGTTTTGTGATGGTATTGAAGCCATGCTTTGGTAAGTGATACACTACCTCACCTTGGTTTTCCATGCCATGGGGCAAGAAGGCAGTTTAGGACTTGGTGCTTCCTGTTGCATCTCTCCTTTTGAGGTGCTGCATCTCTCACTTGCCTATTGCTTTCTTCTGTCATTTGAATTGCTTTGCATGCTTGGTCCTGTGACATTTCTAGAAAGTTTTCTATAGCTTAAGTAGATCCTCAAAAGCACTAAAAGTTCTGTAAAACTCAAGCAAATATACAATTCATCAGTTCAAAAAGGTACAAATAGAGACATTTAACAGCCTCGCATGTGAAAAGCATGATTCTTCTGTCACTTCTGTTACACTGGTCATTTTCAGACCTCAAGTATTTACATACTGCCCTGTTAATGATTTCTGGGGCTTTAATTTCACATATAATACCCCCTAAAAATTAAAACAATCTTTGAGCTTTGTACTAGAATTTTTTACTTTCTTAGCTGCAAGATGAAAACTAATGCTCCCCTCTATCTTAAGTTGGAATACTGATTTGCAGAACTTCTCACTGGAGGACATGGTAGATATTTTTAAATCATGCTTGCACTTTAATGTGGAGAGCCATCTCTGGGAAAAGTTTGCAAGATCAGGCCCACGGTCATCATTTAGTCAAACTGCATAAGTCTTAGGTCCTTTAATCTTTTCTCATAAATCAATCCTCCAATCCCCTTAGTCGTATTTGTTGCTCATCTCTGAATTCCTTCCAATTCTGCAATTTACGTTATAATTAGGGCTTAGTGAAACTGATGAGAAAGTGATTTTTGGGGCCAATTTTTATGCTGCTTGTAAATATTCAAAATCTGGCTTTCCACAGGCTCGCGAGGGCCCCCCGAACTGCGTGACAATGGCAGGGACCTGAGGAACTCCCACTCCTGGGGCAAGGACAGATGTTTTGCCAGATTCTCCCACTGTGGCTTGCCACTAATTAGTATTCATTATCCCACTGATTTCCGTGGGACTGGAACTGCCTACAGCACAACTCGCAGTGAACAAGGACGGGAGGATCTGCCCCAGCCTGCAGCCAGGATCACTAAATCACTCCCTGCTTTGACTCAAGGTGAGCAGGCAGGGCACGCGTTGGGACTGGGCTCTGTGGGGGAGCAAAAGGCATCAGGCAGACATGTCCTCTGAAGGAATGCCTGTGCTGGTGGGTGACAGTGCTGGGCAAAGCACCTGCCCTGGATGGTTTTGGGTGCCATGCCACGCTCTGCAGGCAGCTGGGACAAATGGTGGGGTTAGAGCCTGCATCCTGTGACTGCTGTCCCTCCTGGACCTTGGATCTGCCACGGCTCCTCTCACCTCTGCTCCATGTAAACAGTGTCTGGAAGAGTGAAGAGGCAAATCCAGAGGCACTGAAGATGGTTTGCTGTTGAGAGACCTGAAGAAGATGCACAACTGGCATAGGAACAGTCACTCCCACCACAGCTACCACCCCTGCTGCTCTGCCTGGCTGCAGGACACCTGCCCACGGGCAGAGCTTGCCCTGGCACTGAGCAGATCCTTCGTGCTGGGCAGAGAGCATGGCCACCACAAAGACCTGATGGATTTAACCTTTCCCATACAGCACAGCCCACTGGGGTGTGTGGTTGTCCACGACTGGAGGGTGGCACAGGGTGAGGCCATCTGTGAGCCTTTGTAGAAGAAGCCTGTGCTGAGAGTCCTTGCTGCCCCTCTCAGATCAGCTGCCATTTATACCTCTCAAGGACCCAGAATTGGTTTCTCATCCTCTTTTTCAACCTAAAGTTCTGTTTTCTTATGTGACAGCTACAGTGGATTGGAAATCTGCCGCACTGGCAACAGGCTGAACACTCCTGTGAGTCTTATCTCAAATGCAAACTAGAGAAAAAACATTAGAAACTAAAGAGGTGAACCCCTGCCTGCCTGTTTTCTGCCCACAGCCGTATCATCCATACTGCCCTCTTGGTTCTCCTTCCTCTGAATGCAAAAATGAGAAGCCACCAGTGCTTCTCAGTCACACAGGTCAACCAGAACCTTTAAATGGAGGATATTCAGCCCCTCAGAACAAATTCCTCCTGTATGCACCTTTGTAACCTTTTCTACCAAAATAATTTCTTATTCTCTACACAAGGTGCAGAAACTTACAGAGATCCTCCCTCCACAGGGTAGGCACATGGAAAATGGCAGTCAAAATAATGACTACAAATTAATTTTTAAACCTTCAATTTTAAAACCTTAAAATTTCAGGTTTTTAAGTCCTTTACCAATTTTGTTTGACCTTCAGAAGAAAGGCTTGAATTCACAAAGCTGCTCGCTGGTGCTCTGATGTATTTAAACAGGTGGTTTAGGATGAAGAAAGCATGAGCTGGCAAATCACTCACCTCTTTTGTTATTTTTTCCCAAGGACTAGAATTAATACTGGTACTTTCTGGACTGAACCAAGGTACCATGTTAACAGCTGCAAAATTACTGGAATCAACTTTGGAAGTAGCCCATATGTGCCAATTTTCTGTAGCTGTGCCTTTCTCCTGAGGGACTACCTTCATCTCTGGAAACTCTACTTTCATATGACAAACAGACAGGGTTGCAGGTGCTGTGATGGGGAAGGAAAATCTCAAAAATGAAAAATTAAGGTAAGCAAGGCAGATATGAGTCTGCAGAAAACTGGGACCATAGCTCCATGACAAGTGAAATGTTCCTGAGGCTGATACTGAAAACTCAATGTAAATCATGGTGGTGTTCCTGTAACAGGAAGAGGATAATGCCAGATATCCCCATTTCAACACCAGGCACATTTGTCCTGGTGCCATGAATCAGTAACACATAGAAAGAGCCACGATTTTTACTCTGCCACTTTCAGGGTCAGGAAGAGACTGAGCTCAAGAAGCCTGAGATGCACCTGGACATTCAAGAAGAGCTGATCTGTTGGTCAGGGCTGAGTCTTTCACAGGATGTTATGGCTGAGTCTTACAACCCCTCTGGTTCCACCTCTCCAGGCAGAACTGTCCCTCTCAAATCAGCCAGTCCATAGATCTGCTCAACTGTAATATCAAACCAAAACTGGGAGATCTGAGCAGCTCAAACCATGACGTGACAGTCTTTTATCAGATGAACAGTCTACTGCAGATTATGTGCCACCTCAGCACCCCCAGCTGGAAGCCAGTGGGGGACTGATATGCAGTACTGAACACACTGAATACTGAAGCCTTTGAAATTGTGAAATGCTCTTGAGAAGACCCTGGCCAGCAGCTCAAACCACAGAATCACAGAATGCTTGAGGTTGGAAGGGACATGGAGGCCATCTGGTCCAACCCCTCTGCTCAAGCAGGATCACTTCGAACCGCTTGCCCAGCACCATGTCCAGGCAACTTTTGAATATCTCCAAGGATAGAGACTCCACAACATCCCTGGGCAACCTGTGCCAGTGCTCTGTCACCCCCACAGTGAGAAAGTGTTTCCTGGTGCTGAGGCAGAACTTTCTGTGTTCAGTGTGTGCCCACTGCCTCTGGTCCTGTCACTGGACATCACTGAGAAGAGCCTGGCCCTGTTGTTTTTTCACCCTCCCTTTGGGTATTTATATACATTGATGAGATCCTCTCTGAGCCTTCTTATCTCCAGGCTGAACTGTTCATCTCTCTCAGTCTTTCCCCACAGAAGAAATGCTCCTGTTCCTTAGACATCCTTGCCATGGCTTTTTGCTGAAGTCTCTCCAATATAAACCCAATTCTGAGGAGAGTGGAAGGACCACCTCCCTCCACCTTGCTGTGCTTTTTCCAGTGCAGCCCAGGATCCCTTTAGCTGCCTTTGCTGAAGGGCATTTGCTACCTTATCTTCATCTCCAACAGTGTTCACTGAGACCCCTGGGTCTTCTCTGTAAAGCTGCTCCACCTACATTCATGTCACTGATCACCATCCTTCAGGCCAGACTGCTCAACAAGATCTTAGTGCACCTCACTGTCTGCTCATCCAGTCCACACTTTATCATCTTGGATAAGGATCTTTTGTGGGACAGTGTCAAAATCCTTACTGAAGTCCAGGCAATGTCCACTGCTCTCCCCTCACCTACCAGGCCAGTCAGTTCATCACAGAAATTCAGCCTTCCCCTTGGTGAAGCTACTCCTGGTGACCCTCTTGTCCTTCTTGTGCCTGGAAATGGTGTATGGAATTAGCTGCCTTACTGAGGATGGAGGTGAGGCTGATTGACTGGAGTTCCCTGGATCCTCCTTCTTGTACAGAAAAATAATCACCTTTTTTTTAGGCCTAAAAATATCAGTGTTTCTAACTGTGTTCACTGAGAACAGGAATTAGACTAAGCCATGTCAACCAAACTAGTTCTGCGTGGCAGCTCTAGAATCCTCCCAGAACATAAGTGTCCTGGTTTAGGGTAAGGTTCCTAAACAGGTACATTCAGCATCTCGCTACCTGGTGTAGCTTTCAGTCCAAACACAGAGCATGGGGAGTGGGGTGCAGGCAGAGAGGAGTGAATTGAAGCTATTTCCAAGAGGTAATATTAGAGGGGCGGTGGAAAAGTTGCAGTGGGAACTCAGGGACAGAGCAGAAAATGCTGAAAACAACAGCATTGGCACTGAGCAAAGATTTTATCTCTGTATTTTTTTCTCCCTATGTGGTAGGAGGACACCAATGCTGAAAGAGTTGTCTCAAAAGCAGCTTTTCAAAGGTGGGAAACTGATGTTCTAGCTGTGCTTGCAGTGCTGTTGGCAGGTGTGCCCTGTGCCTCTTGCCCAACTATCCATCTGCATAAAATAAAAGAACGGGAGAGAGCTTAAGAGTTGCAAGGTGGATTTTGAAAACTTTCCTTGCTGTGGATGTAGGAAATTGGACATTGGAAGAGAAGGTCCCCTGGGACAGATCACAGTTAGAGATTTGATCTTGAAAGGTCTTCCATACTCTGTGCATTATCAAAGGTCTATCCAGTCCTTATGTCAGTTTTGGGGAGCAAAGCTCCCACAGCTGGGACATTCCTGACCTTTTTCTGACCAGCTCCTACAAGCTGGAGCTTGACTAGAGAGGAGGGCCCAAGAGACCAAAAACTGCTTGCAAACTTTTGAGTTCAAATATAAAAATTGGGAACTACCCTTGGTCTCTCAATCCCTTTCCCCCAAACTGAGTTATTCCCAGGTATTTCACCACTTCTCACTTTTTTTTTTTTTCTTTCTCATGGGAGATTGGTCTCTTCTGCCCTTCAGACAGACAATTTATCACAGATGTGCTTACAATATCTTGTGGAGTCTTTCCACCAAGATGTGCTTGTCACAAACATCAACACAGGTTAGGAAAAAAATAATCTGGCAGGAATTTTTTAAAGTTTCTACACACCACTCCCCAGAGGTAGGTCCCTTTCTCCACATGCTGCTTAACTCCTACAAGGTCAGATCACCCATGTGTCCAGATGTGCTGGTCCTGCCACCGACAGAGGATGGTGGGAGCTGCTTCCCCCTGCCCCAGGTCATAGTGACCTTAGACCATTGTGGAGTTCAGAGCAGGTCAGGGGATTAGCATCTGCTGCTGCTGCTGGAGAACCCAGCATTATTGAAGTGGCAGATCAAAAGCAAGAGGAGAACTTTTTTTCTCTCTCATGCTGTCTTGTTTTCTTCAAGTTCAAGCTCTGCTATGTGGCTAATCAAGGGAGGGAGTAGCAGAGAGATCATCTGAACAAACAGAGCCCAGTGTTTGGTTTGGATGATGACAGTGAAGGTGTCTTACCTTGCTTTAGTGACCAAGTGACCAACCCCTGCTGCCCAGCCTTCTGTGCACCACGGAGCAGCCCCCATGTGCTGGTGTGCTCCAAGCCACGGCAGAGGCCTCGCCCTCGCAGCTGCCTTTGAGGAGAGCTGCAGTGGGGAGGGGATGTGTGTGTGTGTGTGTGTGTGTGTGTGTGTGTTTGCCTGCAGGCAGTGAGGGAATGAGCCTGCAAGGAGCTCCTGCAGCCAACGGGGGAGTTTCTCCTTCTGGCAAAAAGTTTGGATTCTCTGCCAAAGCTTGTCACCACCTCCCAAAGCACCGGCCTGCTCTCTCTCTCCCATGCTGGTATTTGGCTCTGTCTTCTTTCCTCAACTGCCGAGAAGTTCCCCCTGGATTTGGCAAAGGAGAGGAAGCCCTGGCCTGGGGCTTGGCATCCTCCTGAGCTGGAAGGGAAGTTGCTCAGGTGTCCAGGATGCTTTGGATCTCTCAGCCCTGCTGCTGCACACTGTGCCACAGGGCTCCTCGGTTCCCATGGGAATGTGAAGACCTCCTTGAGTGTTTTAATCCATTTCATTCTGGCCAGGGCTGGTGTCTGCTCAGCTGCTCTCAGCAGCCCCTGGCCAAGAGGCACAGGAGCTGCTCAGGGGCAGAACCTGAGGGTGATGGATGAGCTCAGGGCAGCGCAGGCTGGAAGTGCTGCTCAGCCCTTGGAGGCAGGGGCTGGGGGTCTGAGGGAGCCAGCTCGAGCTCTGCAAACAGGAGGGAACAACTTTCAATGTCTAAAATGTACTCAGCCTTAGAAGTGTGTATATAGACCATCCTAAATTGTCCTGAAATTTGGATGGAGTTCTGGGTGAGGTTTTTTATTCTTTATAGTAGGAACTACCATAAGGTAGGGTAAGTTGTAAGTGTGTACATCCTCTTCCTTTAGAAAGGACCATACATGGCCTTAGAGAATGAATACAATTTTATTAGTAAATTAAGTAGATTTCTTCCTTTTGAAAAAATCTGTTTTTCTATCCTCTACCCCCACCCCTGTCACATTAAGGCATTGATTTTAGCTATTTCAAAACTTATGTATGCATAGACAAGGACGTTTTTCTCTCTCATTTTCTCCTTTTGTCATTTGGTAGTATCAGAGTTACTTTGAGTGAAAATCCTCTGGGACATATTCCAGGAGAAATGAAGGCATCTCAGTCAAACAAAAAAGTGAATGGAAATCACATTTTGACCAGAGTACAGTTGTCCAGTAGAAACAACGATTTCCCTCCCTGAATGTATCTTGGAAAAACTGTTGTGTGCTCTTCACGCAGGGATGTGGTATCAGAAATTTGAAGTTACATATTGTTAGGTTGGGGTTTTTTTCCCCTTTGTTTTGTGGAGAAGAGGTATTCCTCATGGAGAATTTTCAGAGGCACGATCAATACACAGAATGAATTGTCTGTTGTTAGTTCCAAACTGCAAACCAGGAGACAGTCCATTTTTGTACTCCACGGTGCTCTAACAAGCATCATGGCTGAATCATAATAAACATTTGATTTTCCTATCAAAAACATGTGTACTCACACAAACAAACATATTTCACTCCACTTTCAGAGTCTTTGACAGCATAAAATTTAAATACCTGAGGCAATTTATAAAGCAGATAAAATGCAAAATCCATAACCAGATCACTAGAATTCAAATATCTAAGCCTTTAAGAAACAGAAAAAAGCCAGGCAACATGCAGTTGCATAAATGCTCCATTCTCTGCTTTCCTTATATTCAAAAAGAATTCATAAAAAATCCCCTGCCATCTGCTATATCCTCACCTATAAGGCATGCCTGCAAATTCTTTGATGTTCAGATAATTACTCCGGATTAAATTTTCATTTATGCATGCCAGTCTCTTCTTCCCATTCTGCTTCCATGCTCTTGCTTAGGTACCAGGTGTGCCCAGTTGGTGGAGGCCTGCTTTTCTGAGGCTCAGTCTTGTGGGGACTGTGTCCATTCACACCCACTCAAGGCTGGTGGAGATTTTCACATCCCCCAAAAAGCTTGGCTGGAGCTGATCTGCCTGCCCAGAGCAAGAGGGACGTGGGAAATCCTGGCAAGTTCCTGCTGCTCCCTTAGCAATGACTTGCTTCGGTTACTTTCCTGCCCCCTTTCTCTGTAAGAAATATACATATAAATAAGTGTACTAACTAGTTACTAGTTGCTGTTGAATCATACTGAATCATTTACCCAAGGAGTACAAGAAAAATTACTTCTGTTATGATGAAAACCTCCGTTATTTAGACCAGCCTCAATTAACCCATCCTGCAGGCCAGGACTGTGTACTTCTCTGCTGTAAACACCAATCATATTTGCAGTTCTGTTTTGCCATGGGAACCTCTTCATTTTGATCTTGTTAAAAAAGTTTTTACTCCTCAGATTGCGGGTACAGAAAAGGGAGGACTGAGATCCATAAGGGTACAAACACTTGCTGCTCGTTTCTAAATCTTACCTAGGCAGAAGCTTTTTGCTTAAATGCATCTGAAATCTGACATTTCAAAGAAGAGCCTTTTGTAAACTGGAGGGAACTGAAGCTGTTAGACTTGCAATCTGGGAGCTGGTAAATCTACAGGGAATGTACTTCTCTGGTTTGCATTCCCAGATTGACAGACAGTCCTCAGAAAGAGAACTGGATTGAACCACTGAAGGTGGTATGGTGGCAGCACCTAGAGATCCTCAGTACCAACACAAGGTAATTGAAAGTCCTTAGAGTTGCAGTTTAAGCAGATGAAGAGAAGAGAAAGTCTGACCTAGAGAAATGAAGTTTTTTTCCTGAAGATGACACCAAACCTTTGTGGCAGAGCTGGGTTTTAATCCCAGGTTTTGTGATTTCTAGCCCAGTATCCAGTGATGAGTCCTGCTGCCCCCCAGCACTTGAGGAATACATTTCTTTTTATATCTGCATCTCTCTCTCTGCCTATATAGACACATCTATATTTAACATATAGAGTTCTCTGTATAAATCAATAATTCCTTATTCATTTACTAATTTATCATACATACCACATTCCAAACAATGTAAATATTTAAAATACTTCATTTGAAATGCTAACTGTTTATTTTTCTCTTTTAGAAATACCCAGAATGTCACACACTTTCCCTTCCTGTTTTGGAAAGGAATCCTTTCTTGCCTGCAGAGAAAGAGGCAGCGATATTGAAATTTCCACAAAGAGAGTTTGTCCCCTGAGTGTTCTTGCAGACACTTGTGCTGAAGAGATGTTAACATAAGCAGCATTTTACATTAAATATATTCCCATTGCTACTTGATGCTTGTGATGCTGCAGCTCCCCATGTTTTCCAGCCCTCCAAGGAATCCTACAGCACAAATAAGAAAGCCAGGACTTAATATTTAGATTTTTTTTTCAAGCAAAAGAAATAACGCTTCAAGCTTTTTCTTTTATATGCATAAAGATTTGCTTTGGGATGACT
This sequence comes from Picathartes gymnocephalus, assembly GCA_013390045.1. Classification (NCBI taxonomy): domain Eukaryota; kingdom Metazoa; phylum Chordata; class Aves; order Passeriformes; family Picathartidae; genus Picathartes; species Picathartes gymnocephalus. Next base: position 50,672 of record WEKY01043547.1, read on the forward strand.
TTAAACAACTTTTTTAGTCCTGTGTGGCCAGAGCAGTCTTTGCTTGTGATGAGGACCCAGGCAGGTGGATGCTGACCCCCATCCCTCTGCTATCCTAAGTATAAACCCAATCAAATAACTCATGGGGGGTGAGCCATCATCCCAAAAGGAGCAGGAGGCTTTTTCATTGTGCCTGGCAGTCAGAAGTTTCCTCTCCAGGGACAGGGGCCTCTGAGGCTGGGACATAATCCTTCACTGACAGCAGAATGCTTCCCAGGTGACCCCAGGTGTTATGTAAATGCTGGTTTTTATTGCTGTGGGCACGGGAAGAGATTAACCACACCAGCTGGCAAGGGATTTGAAGTGAAGCCTCCTTCCCCACCTCTGATCTCGGATCAAAGGCTCCAGCCCTGCCTGCCACACCCCGTTCTGCAGGAGGGCAATGCCAGGGGCACCCAGATGGCAGGGCCACCACAGGCAGCCGGCTCTCGCAGGGCAGTGCCAGCTCTTGCTGACACCTGCTGTGGGTCGAGGAGGAGGAGGAAGAACAGGAGGAGGAGGAGGAGTAGGAGGACGTGGAGGTGGGAAAGGGAGGGAAGAAGGACAGAAAACACCATATCAGGGCATGCTTTGCGCAGATGTTAAAACCCAGAAGCATCTTTACTAATTGCAGCAAACTTGGCAGAAATTAAGCCTAATAGGCCTCCTTCGTATGATTGTGTGACTAAGCACCAGATGCCCTAAAGGCACAAACTGACAAAGCTGTGGAAATCTTCAGTAAAGTGTCTGATCCTTCAGAAAGGGAGAGGATGTCACAGGGTAGCCTCCCCAGAAGACATCCCCCTGGGGACCAGGAGGATGGGGTGGGGATGGAGGTGTCGGGGCTGTGCGTTATAAAAGCCAGCACCAAAATCAAATTTTATGACAAAGATGCTCTTGAGAGTGCATTTTCATGAAGCCATAATTTTTCTGGAAAAGTGGCAAAGCTCCAAATACTTCCTTCCTATTTTGCTCTCCCAGCACAGCACTTCTGTCCGCTGTCATGAAGAGAACCGGATCCTTTGCAAACGGCCTTGGTGCGTCATGGGATTTATCCAAGAGTGTTGTAAACCACATGGCCCTTCTCTCTCCAGCCTTATCTTTGAAATGTCTCAAGAGACATCTTATTTTTATGACTGCTCAAGGACTGTAAGCCCGAGGAGCTGCTTTTGGGAATGCATATGATCCCTGTCACATCAAATGACTGCATCATAATGTCAGTGCTGTCTGTGCAACACAAAGTAGCTGCTGAGTCCCAGCTCTCCATCTGCAGTTCCCCAAAATCCAGTATTTTGTGTCTGAAATTCCCATTTCAGTATTTTCAATAATTTGAGACTGTTTATTAAAAGGTCTAATGTGTGATATTTTACTTCCATGTGTTCTGTGGTCAGGAAAACATAAAGAGGTTGCTCTTGAGAAATTTTTATCTGCATTTGTGGTTAATGTGCATGATTGCCTGAGGGAACAGCGTGGTACTATGCCAATGATTCTTCTTGTTCCAAAGCACAGTAAAACTTTACAATTTTAAATCCTTGGCACAATACCTTTTTAGGTTATGTCAGAAATACCAGCTATCAGTTTCAATAAAGTTGCAGCATTTTGTTTTGATCTTTAAATTTATCGCTAGCATGAGAATAGTAATCTGCAATATACCTGCAGGTAAAAATGAAGAAATTAACCTTGTTGGAATGAAACTTTAAGGGTTTTACACTTTGTTTTAACATGCTACAAAATAGGGATTTGAGGTTTTTAAAGGCACAACTTTCTGATGGACAAATGCCATGGGAAGATGTCATTAATTATCAGGACAAATCTGGGAATTTGAGGATGTTCAGAATAAGAAAATAAGGAAAAGTTGCTGCACATAAGAGTGTAAGTTTGAGGGCTTGTGATAACAATACTGTCTTTCAGAAGATAAAATCAGAGGATGTTTCTCCAGACTGGTTTTGTGAAGCCGACATCTGATTCAGCCTCCTTGACCCCTCGGTGGACTTGAATCTGGTGGAGTACATCACTAAGCATCAGAGGAGGAAATAAATACTATTGGTAAAGACATGTTCGTCTTTGGTGATGTTCACTGTCAGGATTTTGAATTTGTCCTGGCTCTCCTTGACAAAGAATTAGCTGACAAAAATGATACTGCAATGTCAAGAGATAACTGGTTGATCTCATCCTCCAAACTGCCTCACCTATTTCTCACTGTGAGCTTGGTTACTTATTTCGGACACCCATTTATTTCTGTTTCACAGACCTATATTTTGCTGCCATATGTCCCTGGAAACCTTGACGTCAGAGATGACTACCCTTGTACCTGAGTCCAAATGTTAGAAGTTCATCAAATGTGTCTCTAATTGTTGCTTTTTCCATGCTGCTACCCAGGGTTTTGCTCCCAAGCTGAAAGAAATATAATCTAGGAAAAGAGAGCAGCCTGGGAGGATGACTGGATGACTTCACAGGAATACTTATTTTCTGGAATATGAAAACACATTGGTAGTGTAGGAGAAGCAGTAGGCTGAATGATTGGGGTTTTTTATATTAATGACTAAGCGTGCATCACGCCAAAGGTCATTCATTTCATGTACCCCACAACTATGCAAGCCTAAGTCTGCCTGGTGGTGACTAGTGGTGACACTTCTTGTTTGTCTCCATCATCTGAGCTGGTGACTGTGGTGGGAAGGCCTCAGCTCTCAGATTTTATTCCTGCTGATGTAATTATTGCACAGCTAATAGTCATGGTTCCCCAGGGGCTGAGGAAATTGCAGTAGATGGGAGAAGTGGCTTCTAGAACAGTCAGCTCTGTAACCCAACTGCTCTGCCTTTCTCACCAGCAGGCAGCAGAGTTTGGGTGAACACTTTTCTGGTGAAGGGGCAGGAGGCTGATCTGGGTTCACACAGAGCCTCGTAGACTTAAGGCAAGAGGGCAAAACATGAGTTCATTTGTCACCTAAAATAAAGAAAATAAACATCTAAACAAAAAACCCAGAAATCCCCCAACCTTTGCAACAGTGTTAAAATAGCAAAAATTAAAAGCAGGTTTTTATTGGAAGCTTCCAGGTGCTGCCATGGTCATGGACACACCTTGCATAGTATTTCAACAGTATTTATAAGTTTAACAAGTTAGCATCTCTAACAAATATTTTCCAAGTAGAGGAGCAGTTGGTTAGGCAATTTTCTCCTGGATTCTGCTCCACTGCAGTTGGTCCAGGGGTTTCTTTGCCCCATTTCTTTTTGTGTCTTCTCAGATTCTGGTTGAAAAACCAAATGTCCTTTTGGAAGTTCTCTTCTTGAAGTAAGACTAAACAGAATTTCAGGATATATATTAGAAGGTGAGTTTATTATTCTAAAATCTAAGAGAAAGGGTAGGAAAAATACCAGGAGCTATTTCACCATGTATTAACAGTCTACAAAGCTACAAATACATGAAAAATATATAAAAAGCTAAAATCTTTAGGCATCACATTCACTGACATTGTAATTTCAAAAAGGAATCCCATAGACACCAAGCCCCTCCAGACAGATCATGGTCAGGAAGTGTTATAAACCCAATGTCTATATCTGAGGAGTCTGAGTGTAGAACTTATAAGCAAGTAGGTTTATTAATAAGTTTGGTTTCTTTCTGCCTGGCAAGCCAGCAGACACCTGTTTGAATCTACCTGCAGTGCAAAGAAATAACAGCATAAAAGTGACTGTTTCATCTTCTGCCTGAAGAGCCCTCTGGCAAGAGGTCGCCATGCACCCAGAGATGAAGTGTGAGCAGGTCCTTGTGCACAGCAAGCAGCAGCGCCACTGCCTGGGGTCACCTGCAGGCACAGAGGGCGCAGGGCTGGGGCTGCAGGTCACTCTGGCTGTGCCAGGCCACAGCCCAGGCTCTGCGGCTGGAGTGAAACCAACCGTGATTTAAGAGACTTGGATGCGAGATTCCTGCTGCAGGATGGTGCCTGCCACAGTCAGAAGGAAGGAAGATTTGTATTACCCAAATCTGAAGAATCATCCTCTCCTTCCTGCCTTGGAAGCTGTTTCTTGGCTGTGAATGCTGACTCAGCTGAACACCAAATAGCTGTGCTTTGCTTTCCAGTGAAAGAGACTCTAAATAGCACAGACACACTGTAATGTCTTCCCCAGAAAATCTGATTTTTTTCTTAACAAAAGTATCACCTTCTTACACTGGTATTTAAAAACTTTTCTGACACATGAGAAATAAAATTTCTTACAGTCATAGCTGAAGTAGGCTGAGCATGGCCTGAGTCAGACTCTGATCACCTTCTCTGAGCAGATATTGCTGTATCTATTGTGGAGATACCACCATACAAGCTTGAAGATGCATTTTATTTCCTTAAGTCTTGGAAGAGAAGTTACCCTGGATTTTGGCACTTCCACTGAAATAACTGTATGGACAAATAGGACCTGAGTGAACAATCCAAAATTTAAAAACAAATAATATTCCATACAAAAATATCCATATTGCATCAATAATTGAATAAAAAAAGACTTTAATCAAAGTGTAAATTCTTTTCCTCAGTTGTTCAGAAAAGGTTTCCTTTCCATTTGAATCCTATGCTGTGATATATTTCATTGCTTTTTTTGTTAAAAATGCATTTATTGAAAGTATTTCTATAAATCTCAGGAGACTTGGCAATCATTTTTATTGGATTGATCAGTTCCGCTTGCATACAAATTGCTCTCTTTGGATTGACTGTTACAACGCATCTTTTTTGTGTAAACTGTTCTATTGATTCCGACATAAATAATGTACAGAGTACTTCAAATCATAAAAAACATCAATTTGGGGGATTCTTACCAGAATCTACTACACACCAGACAACAAAAACCAAAAGGCAACAGTAAGGATCTGTGAAACCATTAGCTTTTAGAAACTTTTCCCTCCTGGTTTTGGCAGCTGCCATTTGTCTGTCAATTATATCCTTAATTTGCACACATTGCATATGTTTTTGCATTCATGAAACATGAATGGGAAAAAAAAAATCCCTTCAGCAGATCTAATGTGTCTAATTAGAGAAAAAGAAAGAAGGAAATGGGGGGGGGGAATTACATTTAGCTATTCTATTTTTGCTTTGAACTATTATTTTAGGAGGGGGTTTTCTTACCTTATAGGTGTGATTGCATTTCTGCTCAAGTTAAGGCATAGCTTCATGTTCCCAAGAAACATCTGTTCTACCACAAACATACCTGTTGCTCTTGGGATAGCTGGGCTAAACTGCAGCTGATTTGGAAATTGTGTCTCTCTGTTGTGGTGTGGTTTGCTTCTCAATCTACACTTCTGTTCCTTCATTCCTGAGTCATCACCAGCAATGGATTTAAGGTTGGTCCCTATTTCTCTTTCCACTGAGACACCCCTTCCATGTATGACCAGCCTCCTCACCTCTGCATTCTAATGACTGTCTGGGATTTAGGGTTACTTTTGGTTCTCCAAACCCCTGCAGTTAAGAGCTAATTAAAAGCTAACACTCTAATTTCCTTAGCTGCCAGTCAGGGGTCACTAACTGGAGCTTAGGAGCAAGGCTGAGCTGGGATTTGCAGAAACAAGGGTGAATTGGTGCAATGGGATCCAGTTTGTAATAGAAGTTAGTGAAAGAGAGGCGTGAGGGTGAAAGTGTTTTCCAAGGGAGGATGCATCCAGCCCATCCATGTCGCAAGAGATACAACTGCTGTGGGTCTGGATTTCGTTGATCTGGTGTCATGTTCTGGCTGGAAGTATCACTCCATCTGGACTGCTCAACATCGAGAAACTCAGGCCAAATGGACATGTAATGTTCAGATTCTGTCTGGATAGAGTTTCTGGGCAGAGAGAGAAGGCACAGCTGCTAAATCTGAATCCTAGGCAGATGTTCTGCCCAAGCATGGTGAATCCAAGGCCCTGAAGATGGGTAAAGCCCGTGAACAGGCAGCATCCTGCATGGACACATGCATTTCTGCTCAGGACATCTCTGGCAGACTTGTGGAAATCACACGTTGTTGTGATTGTGGGCACTAAAAAAGGGTGAAATAAAGATGGGAGAGCATTCACTGTGCTGCTCTCCTGCTAAATTATATCTTTGGTCATGTATTGGCCTTAATTTCCTGCCTTGATTTTACACTGAAACCTGGGGCACACTGCTCAGTTGTCCTTGCCCTGCCACAATGGTGGTCTCCTGTTTGCTGTTGGTCAGCAGCAGCTGTGGAGCAAAATTTGGATGTGTCAGCAACTGTTACAAGAGTGCATTTCTAGCACAAAATGGAAGAAAGTCTAATGCCCCAAGACATGGTAGGGTTTTGATTTTATATTTTTTTTAAAGTTATGTAAATCCACAGGGGGTGCCCATATTTCCTTAGACTGCAGAGGAATGGCTGGCATTTGTTTTTTCCCAAGGGGCTGGGGTTTTTTAGAAATTAAGAAAAAGGAAAAAAAATAAAACAAATGTTCTCACCCATCTGTCAGCAGTCCATTAGCACACAAGGCCTTGGCAGTAGGGAGAAGAAGAGCTTTTACCATGCTCTGAGGTGGATGGTGGGGCAGAAGCAATACTGGTCGGCTTCTGGCAATGGCAATATATCCTGTCATGTTGGAGCTACTCCTTCAGCATCAGCCACTTTGATGCCTCTTGTTCCTCCCTTCCTTTTACTGACAGAAATTTCTTTTTGCATACAATGCAGCGCTGTGGAGCAGGTGAGATTCCACATCTCTTGACAATATCTGGTTATCTCCCAAAGAGAAAGCTACTTTCCAAAAAACCTCGCCATGTGATCTTTAAATGCTTTGCAGAACTTGCCTCACTGATACTTTGCTTGTCTCACCAGAAATCTGTGATCATATCTTTATCTCCTCACACTTTAAGCAGACTCAGGAGAAGCCAGAAAGCAGTGGGGCTTTTTTCTTAACAAAAGCAGCCCTGGCCAGCTTGCCTCCCTAACATGTTTTAATAACACTTTAGATGCCCCTATCCACACTGTGGAAAAATTCTGTGAAAAATGGAAAAGCATGATCAGCTTAAATTATGGTCTACAGTGACAGGATGGGGAAAATGAAGCTGTTTTTTCTATTTACATTGTGCTCCGTGGAGACAGAGAAGCTTTACCCAGGCTTGGCTGAATAATGAGCCACTAAACAGAGAGCTGCATATCACTTAACAAACAGCTCCTCACAGAATTCGTGTTAATTATGCCATTCCTTCTGATTAGATTCAGCTGATTTCTCGCTCACTCTCGCATGGCTCCGTGCAAGGCTCTGTGGTGCCCTGTGAGAGCAGCAATGACACATCCATGCTGATACAGTCATTAGATAGCCTGAGAACTCGCACTTCCCGGCATGGTCATTTGCTTGCAAACTGACACCACTGCCATGCAGGGAAAGGTTGTGCTCCTGGAAAAGTTGTGGCCAATCTGCAGCGCAGATTGTCAGGTGGGAGTGGGCAGAGGGTGAGATCTGCTTCCCAAGGATGTGCACAACCCCCCAGTGCTGGGGCATGGCTCTGAAACTTCATTCTCATTACAGATTTGATAATGTGAACGTTGGCAATTAGAGCTTTCCCAGCTTTTTATTTTTCACTCCTTGTCTGCAACTGGGCAGGTGACAGATTCCATGTGGCTGAATGGCCATAATCCTGCAGGGAGGAGTAAGGGGGGAAGAGGAGCACATTTTCCTGGGAACTTGGGCATGGTGACAAGGGAGCCCATGCTGATTCAGGCAACAGAATATAAAGAGAGTTTTAAACACAAGAAAATGAAATTAAATGTTCTAATGCACAGTGTTGGATTGGTACCTCCTTCACCTGTTTGCCCGGGAGTTCTGTGTTTTTGTGTGGCCTATGTTTATTAATTTCCCCCTAACTGGTAATGAAATGGCCAGACGTGAAGAAGAGGGAAGGGAAGGGAACGGAAGGGAAGGGAAGGGTATCCACTGCTTGAAGCTCGCNAAGGGAAGGGAAGGGAAGGGAAGGGAACGGAAGGGAAGGGAAGGGTATCCACTGCTTGAAGCTCGCTGGGGAGGTGCTGGCAGTCGTGCTGTCTCTGGCTGGGAAGGAGCACAGCTGTATCACTGCTGTCCTGCTGGTGAAAATCAATAGTTTGAGTTTGGTGCCTTGCCCAGGTGGGGCTAAGATGTTAAAGCTGTTTGACTTGCACCACTGCGAGCTCAGGGCCCACTGAATCACACTGAGTTGCAAAGCAAAGACAATTACAAGGGTTTTTTTTCCTGTAACAATGAAGGTTTCACCAATTATCTCTTCTGAACCTTTCCTGGTGAGCTCCCACCTTGTTGGAGAGGAGAAGAAGAGAAAAGCTCAGCTGTGAGCTCCAGGAGCAGAACTCTGTTCTGCCAGAGTTCTTAACTTCCCTGCTCTCCCAGGGAATGCTGGTGCTCCTTTTAGAGATCTTCCAGGCCTGATGCTGAGCTCCACACTGTATTTTCTGTAGTTCTGCTTTCCGATAAATTTGTTCCATAGCTGAGAAAAGAAAATAGTGGTAGTATTTCTCTTTGGTAGCTTTTAATAGCAGTCCTTTTATGCTAGCAAGTAAGTACTGATTTCATCCTCTGCCTGTGTGCCAACATTTGTCTCTGAAACACTTGAGTACAGCACCAGAAATGGTGTTTCTGCATTAACCAAGGCCCACAAGTGCAGTTGTGAACCTCTGCTTCACAACACTGCTAAAAATACAAATGCTTGTGGTACATATATACTTTGTTTATAATCTCATCCCTTCGTATATGGCTCCCACTGCAAACTGTGGGATATATCATTCTATCTCTTACAGTGTAGAAATAGTGTATAAAAATCAGATTGAGCCCTTTATTTCTAGTTGTCAAGAATTGGATGACAGAAAACATCTTCTGCCTGGAGAATGATTACTTCTGGTGTTTCCTGGGTACCCTTTTCATCAAACAGTAGGAAAGTTACTTGTCTTTAGCATCACATCTGCAATGCTAGAGCCAAGAAAATGTCAATAACTCCGTTATTATGAATCCCTGCTTTCAAGGATTAATAATTTCACACTTACTCACACACAGGCAAAAGCATAGGAAACTGAAATTTGGCACAAACATTTGTAATCCAAGAGCAAAACTTAATTCTGCAGAACGATCTCTGCAGTTCTGAGTCTGAGAGAATTCTCAAGGTGCCTGCATTTTATTTTTTTTCTTTGAGTCAGTTGTTTGGAAATGATACAATCTCACTTGCTATCTGGCAAGAACTCATTTGTATGCCTGAAACTCTCAGTAGGGAAAAAATTGTGGTTTACTTTGTCATGCTTTCTTGCTTTTCTAATGGAGTTTTCTCTAGATGCCAAGGAAAGGGAGATGGTGAAGTCCAGTTGATACAGTGGAATGCCTACCTCCTTTCTAAATTTGTCCATTAAATATTCCAGCCTCCCCTCATTGTTTAAAACCCCTTTATATGTGGCTGAGTAATATATGTAAAGAATACTATGCAGGAAAATGTAATTGCATAAAGAAACCAAAACCCCAAATGTCCCCCCAAGCACTGGAATAAAGGAAGTCTGGTTTACTGTGGGGTTTTTTTGAGTTTGATCAACTTCAGTTTTACTAAGATATGAACTGTAACTAAAGTTTTCCCTTATAGCTAATCATTTATAATCTCTCCATTTATAGTCTCTCCTATTCTTTCTCTCCTTCTTGACCTTTCCTTTCTCCCGTATAGATTTTAATTAGCTTTTTCTTTCTCTCTATTTTAATGAATTTGGCTGAAATTTGTATCCTTGACAACTTTTCCGCCTCTTCCTGTTCGATTTTTTTTTCCTTTAAATAGGTGAACCGATTCAAAAAGTATTGCCAGGTCTCATAGTTGCATGTAATTAAAATACATGTACACTGGAAACAGAGAAACCTCATTAGCTTAGAAAAGCAGGTTTTAAAAAAGACCTCTGTCTCTCTCAGCTTTTGTGTGACATTATCCCAGTTGTCCAAGAATGACTAATAATCTAAGAACCTGCAGTAATAGTGTGAATTTCTCATCAGTCACTGCCCGATGATCTTTGAGCACCTTTGCAAAATGTAAATAAACTGAAGTGCCAAACATAAGGCAACATGCCCAGTTTGATTTTATTATGCTGCTGGCAAGTTGCTAAATTACAGAAGTGTTGGTGAAGAAAATTTGAACAGATGTTTTTTTCTGGTGATGCACAATTTCATGTCAAAATCCAGGACTTCGTAGCATTCGGAACACCCACGCTGTTGTTGCTGATGACAAGGGAATACAGTCCAGTTTAGCTTCTTCCAGAGACCTGACATCCCTCCTTTGCATTTCTGGACTGCTGGCTTAAATAATTCACTCATTCTGAAACCAAGCACTTGCTTCCTCCCTCAGTCACCAATCCAAAGCATGAACAAACTTCCTGAAGTTATCACTTCATATTTCAGCTTGTAAAACATGGCATTTCAGGCCTTTTGCACAAGTTGCCTTGGCTGCTGCTCCTGCTGTGGGGCCAGGGCATGATGGGTGCCCAGAATCCCAAACTGAAGTGGAGGAAGTGTCAGGCATTTGATCCTCCTGTCCTTGCACGTAGTGCTGCAATGATTGTCAGTGGAGTGGAATATTAAGCACTGCAGGCGAGAAGCTTGAGTGGGAAGTCTGTGGTTTCATGAGGAGTGCTCTTCATTCTCTTGTTAAAATGACGCAACTGGGTCAGAAAAACCAAAGTCAGTTCGTGATCAATGTGTTAAGGGCAGCCTACTCTAACTCTGGCAGAGAAGTTACCTTTCTCCACTTGAGGGAAAGGGCTGATTAAGCTCTTGAGTAACCTGTACATAGAACATATCTCCTCTTCTCTTCTTCTTTGAAATCATGCCAGCTTGGAATTAGAAATATTTCTAAGACCATCAGTTGGATTTGGACAGACTTTTGGACTTCACAACTTGGTGCAAGAGCACCTCATAGAGAAATCTGGGCCAGCCAAGTCCAAAAGTCCCCCTTGTCCCACACCAAACAACAAATCCACAAGCCTGCAATGAGAAGCTGAATTTGTGGAGAAGAATGTCAACCTCCACAGTATTTGCCTGGTATAGACCTGCATGCCATGCCAGGTCAGTTCTGTAACAATACAGAGAAACCAGAAAGCCACATCAAAGGTGATCTCCAGATAACCTCTGGGGGAAAAGCCTGAAACAAAAACACTGATTGAACAAAGTTCCTGACTACTTTGGCTTCAGTCACAGTACCCACATACTTAAACAAGCTGGAGTGTCCTGCTAAGTGGTGACCTCAAAAGGGAAAGACAAAATATGATATTTGAGTGCTGGGTAGGGTTCAAAACCTTCTATAGGTGCCCTACATGGCCTTTTACCTTCCCAGAGAGTGCTGTAAGGGCTGTTCTGGTGTTAACTGAAGCCCCTCCTATGCCTCACACTTTTATTCTGTTGTTAACAGGAACATTTCATATGCCTAATATTTTTGGTAATGACAAATCCCCTGTTATTATCAGGTCAGGAGAATTTGCCCTGTAAAAATAGCTTTTGCTGCAAGGCTGACAAGACACCTTTAGTGTAATCAGGACGGGTAACTCTGGACCTGGAGAACTGGGAGAAAGTGTAAAAGTCAAGGCAGTTTTTAAATGGTTGATAAGTAATTTCTGTGTACATCAATGACAGATAACAGTGCTCATTTTCTCCAGGACTTTTGCAGCGCGCTGCATCCTCTGTTCTTTCTGCAGAAATCACCTCAAAACCTGTAGTGAGACATTCTGCTTGTACATTTTTCCCTGCATGAATTATAATGGTATAAAATTAGTGGAATAGAGAGGAGCATCCGGACATCTGTCATCAATGTCCACACCAATATAACAAGCACTAAAAAGCACCAGTTCCTCAGTAGTGCAGAGAATGAGGGCTGGGTGGACTGTATTTCTGGAACTATTATTAGAGAGAGAGACTTGTAAGAAGGATACATGCTGTGGATGAAATGGGTATGGAATCACAGAGGCTAATGATAGAAAAAGGCCATTTATGTCAACTACTGTATTTCCCTGCTGCTATAGGATTGTTCCCAGTGAGATACGGTGTATTTTTAGTGCTTTGTCCAGTCTGGTTTCATATGTAAATAATAAAAATTGTCATCCATAAAAGATCCTGAAATAATTTTGTTCTAGTTCTGTCTTTCCTCTTCCTTCCCTTTTCCACTCCTTAATTTCTTATTCAGGCTAAATGAGAACAGGAAAGACAGCCATACATTTTTTTTCCCCTTTCTGTTCTCTGTTCTTTCTACTGTTTGACCCTCTTCACAGACAGGATTTATCTGACCTGATTTTTTGAAAATTGCTTTTAGACAGTTGAGTTTTATATGCTCCTCTATCATGGGGCTCTCCGATATATAGCGGCTCAGCTTGACAGGAAAAAACCTACTTGCAAAAAACCCCGGAAAACAAGTAATAAACAAGCAGTGATTTCTGCTCAGATAGGAACTGAACTGAACCTTTTGCATTTGCTTTCTTGTGTTCTTTGTCTCACATCATCTTATGAGTTGTCAAGGGTTTACTCACTGCCCACCTGTCTATTATGCACAGCATTCCAGCACAGTGAGCCAGGGTGTGGTTTAGGTTGAAATCAAGCATAGACCATGCCACAAAAGAACAAGCAGTGTGACAACAAGATAAAATTATCCTTTTGGTATAGAAAGAGAGCTACCCTTTCATATTTGGGGGCAGTATTTCCTTTTTCTGACTTTGCAGCCTCCGACAGTTGCGTCTCAAGTGGGCATAAACTGGCATGGCACAGCTCTCAGCAAATGAAGTTTTTGGCTTGCAACCAATCTGTATTAGGAGAGAAATTTGTCCTCAGTGGTTTGACACTGCACGTGCCAGCAAGTCAAGTGGAGAGACTGAGGGAGCTACAGCTGAGGTGCTGCTCTCTTGATGGGTGAATGGCCCTCAGCAAGTCTTGCCCTTAATCCATATGCAGTCACATCTCTGCTCTGAATCTGGTGAGCATTAATACCTTTGGATCAGTGAAACAGTGGACAAATTAATGGCCTCTTTGTTCCTCATGGGAGAAACCCACCTAAATGGTAGCCTGAATGGGAACACAGAGAACAAAAAGATGTAGGGACTGAATTAATACCAGCTGAGTGTGCATGCCCTGTCTGCAGGAAAAGAAATAGAGAGAGATGGAAAATGAGGACACACCAGAAAATTACTTGTCATCTGCTGTTCAGATAAAGCTGTGGAGAGAGAGAGAGACCAGGGAAAAAAAGAAGTTCTGTTATGGATTGTGTTGGCTGAAAAGAGTCTTGAAATAGAAACTGCGTCCTATTGTCCATCCATGCTGAGTTCAGGGAAATAGGGCTCCTGACATCCTTTTCCAATAATAAGCCTGCACAAAGCACCCAGCTTCAGCTCTGGCTTCTTTTCCCAACAGAAACAACCCTCAAGGTATCCAATATTGGCTAACTGCTGTGGTTGCTTTGAGGTGAAAAAAAAGGTGCTTTTCTCAGAAGAAAAAGAAAGGCGAAGCTAAATGTACTTACCTAATCAATGTTATCCCTCAGTGACAGGCTGCCACGTCCCATGACTTTGGGAAGCCCTCCCAGAAGCTGCTGAAAGAAGCCTTAACCCTTACTTACTCCAACTTATTTCTGATGTACTCCAGGGAGAGAAGGAACAATATCCAGGAGGTTCTGAATTTGTAGCTGTCCTACTCCGTTTGTAGTTCCTCATGTTTGTGACATGGATTTCTGTATCCACAGTGAAATAGTCACTTTACACATTTATTTCTAATAGAAAACTCACTGGCAGTCATGTACAGACAATCAGAAAAATCACATCTGTGTCTTAGCAACAGAATGCATTGCTAAACTGAAAAATGGCTAGCAACGACCTCACACTGCTGTCCTTCCACTGTCACAAGAGAAGTGAATGATATTAAAATCAGTTTAGGTTTGTGAAATGGCATGATTTTTTTCATGAAATAACTACTGACCCAACATTTAGTATAGCTTGATTTTTATTTTTCATCATCTTATCTCTCGCCATGCTACCTTACAACCTCCCCCCTCAACTTGCTGTTGCATGTTGGGCTTTCTGAGTGTGATCTTTGGGTTTTACCAGTGCCTTTCCAAAGAAATGTGTCTTGCTGCTTTCCTCCCCTTGCAATTACAGGATGTGTCTTACAGACTGAGTCCTTCAGTCTTTAGAGAAGTTCTGTCTGTAACAAGTTGCTTTTTTGCCTTTTAAAATTCATTTTTAACCATTCACTTCACAGCCCTCATGTTCCATTTTGTCTTCTATCGTACAACAACCAACATTTTGATTTCTTCAGTGTACTTGTGTTTCCATGGTGAAGGGAATATGATCATCTTTTCTTGTGGCTTTACAGATTTGAATGGCATAAACTAGAGATAGACTTTTTAATCTTCTGAAATGTTTTTTTTTTGTCTTGAATCCTTTGTGTTCAGGTGAAATACATTTTATAATCAGGTGCTTATTAGATAGCTGCACTTCAAGGCCAAGTAAGCTAATGGTCTGACTTCCAGAAATTTTTGCCCAGTTACCTTTACCTGGGTTCAACATCTTGTATTTGCCTAAAGCATCTCTTGCAGATAGGCACCTGGGCTTCAGATAAAGGATTCACCTCTACATGTGGTAGTTTGGGAAAATAACTAATCATTATCTTAGAACACTGTGCCTTACTTCTCATTTGAATTTTTCCAGATTTAACCCCCAGATATTGATTCACATTTGGCTTCTGCTTGATTAAAGTAGATAAGGTACTTATAATAAAAGAGCATTTGATCTTTCCTTTGACAGGCTAAACATATGGAGCTCTTCAAGTCTCTCACTTGGTGCTGTTCCTGAACCAAATCAGGGAAATGAATTATGCTGCCCTCGGTGTCCTGCAGGGGAAACAATGGGAGCGCGTTTGGCACAGAAAAATTGAGTTTCACTGGGGCTTGGGAGAGGAGGAAAAAGGTGAGGGAGGGGAGGTTAGGCAGGGCAGGAGACCGACATTCCCAGGAGAGCTGCAGAGAAAGTCATCTGGGGGTGAACGCAGGTGTCTGTGTGTGCCACAGCTCTGCACTCTCTTACCTGCTGTTCTGGAAAAGTAGTGGGGGGCAGTGCCTCCCTAAAACATATCTGGTCTTTAGCTCTC
This sequence comes from Picathartes gymnocephalus, assembly GCA_013390045.1. Lineage (NCBI taxonomy): Eukaryota > Metazoa > Chordata > Aves > Passeriformes > Picathartidae > Picathartes > Picathartes gymnocephalus. The sequence continues at coordinate 65,778 of WEKY01043547.1, forward strand.
TGCATCAGCCTGGCTTGGACCCTAGCAAATCCTGAAACTCACCTGGCAGGGACAGGATCCAGATTTCTCTGCAAACATGACCAAGTGATCAGAAAAAAGCATTTCGTCTTCATCATACTCTGCTTTATTCTAGGGAGAAAAATACAAAAGTTTTTATTCCACTCTTTTGAAAGGAGTGTTTTGGCAGTCATGTATCATAGAATAGTTTGGGTTGGAGACCATAAAAATCATGCAGTTCCAACCCCCTGCCACAGGCAGGAACACCTTCCCCTAGACCAGGTTTTTCAAAGCCCTGTCCAACCTGGCCTGGAACACTTCCAAGAACAGGACACCCACAACTTCCCTGGGATAAAACCTGTAGCATAAAACATATTTGGAAGAGCATCAAACCTGTATCTGTATCTTAATAACAAAACCACTTCATTAAAAAAAGGAAGATGTTGAAAACACTATCTCATTTCTATATATTTTCTTTATCTGCTTGGGTATTTTTAAGTAGGTGCAGTTTTTTAAAAATATATATTTGAGTTTTATATGCCTAAACAGGTAAAATTAATACTTATTTTTAGCTTTTAAAAAATTCTATAGAAAAAACAAAATTACGGACAAGATTCATGCACAGTATATATACAGTTCCCAAAGATCAGTGTAAAAAGCTGCTCCAAGGAAAGTATATTAGGGTGATTTGGCCCAAGTTACAGGTTTAAGTTTACAATATTAAACTTTTAAATACCCCCTGTCTGAAATAGCTGGTGTGGGGTTAATTCTGTGTCCTTATAGAATTTTAATGTAAAACCAAAAATGAGCTTGGTGAGCCTAGGCAAATACCTTGAAGCATATGAGATTTTTCCAAGCTGGGCTAACTTGTTTTTTCTGGGTTGTATTTTACGTCAGCTGCACCACATGAAATGTATAAATGCATGGAAAACTATAAATATTGCCAAGACTGATGTGATAATCTATTCTTCTTGACTGTTGTGAACACTTTCTATGCCTTGCATTTTGTTAAAGTGGATATATTTATTTCAAGCCCATTGATTCGGTGCTTCAGAGGTAAAAAGCTCTTTACTCCCATCCATAGGTAAAAAGGGAAAGAACAAGCACAGAACTGCTTTTTAACCAACAGTAAGCACAAAAATGCTTCAGAGAGGAGAGGTCTTCTGCTATCATGTAGTGGTAACCAGACGAGGATATGCAGCTCCCATTTCCAGAGAGCTGCTCTCCGGGGTTTCTCCTACTGCACAGCACAGAGGTGCTCAGTGTGTGCTCACCCACAGCAGGTGAAGCAGTATCATGGTTTGCCACCTCCTAAAACACCACCTTGCACCCTTCTTCCTCCTCCTCTACTCATGCCTTACCCTGCCCCACTCCTGCCTTCATGGTCCTGACCCTTCATTTCTTCTCTTCAGCCTCTGCCATGAGTTAATGCAGCTCCTTTGGTCAGGAAACAGCTACGCTTTTCTTTCTTTTTAACAAGTTATTTTTCTGCCTGGCCAAGGAACTGCACAATGAGTCCAACAAGCCCTGGAGCTTGTTCATTATGAGTCTGGGCTCCAGGCTCCCCTTTCTTAGGGAGCAGCCATCCCTCACTGCCCCTCAATACTGCAGCCCAAAATTTCACAGAGTACCAGGGCAATGCCTGCTGGGCCTGCAGTGTGATGTAGGATGTAACAATAGTTTCTTGAGGAATTTAGCAAAGCTCTGCTACTTTCTCCTGAGGATGCTACCCCACCAAAGTCTCTCCATACCAAAGGTATCAAGAAATGCATCTCAGCAGGCTTGGCCTTGGGGACTCCTATGACAGCACAGTACCTGAGGTGTCAAAGCACCTGGCTGCCAAATGTGGAAAAAATCCCAGACAGATCCCAGACCCGAAATCTTGCAGCCGGGAGCTCCAAGGAGAAAAGTGTCCTTTGCTCCCCTTGCTGGTGAATGAAGGAAAAGCCTGAATGCAGAGCCCTCACACAGGTGAAGTGCCGCAGGTTGGGAGCACTTCAGAAACATCACAGCTCCCAGAGGACAGCAGTGGGGTCCAGAAACTTGCCGGGATGGCACTGGTAAGCCCATGGAAGCTTCCTACACACACTGAACACTGGAAGAACTGGTCTCTGGGAAGGTGGGCACGAGTGTCAAAGGACCTGCTGCGCTTCAATGTGTGGAAGATGGGAAGATGCACGTGGATGATGTGTAGAAGTTGCATTCACCTGTTGGGATTCCACACATGGAAAGTGTGAAATTGAGTAAACTCAGACGCTGCTAAAGGTGTCCCTGGCATCCATTTGCACAGAGAGTGGCTATGCTTTCCCAAGCTGCTGCTTCTTTCCCTTTTCTCCTCGCTTAAAACCTTTTTCCTTGCTTGTGAGAGGGGAAGAGCTGCTTATTCAGGATGAAGTAGAAGAAGCATTTGCCTACAAGGTTCAGCTTGCAGAGATTGGACGGATTCTTCTTAGTTAGAACCCTCATGTTTGACATGGTCAGGTGCTGCCTCCCACCATTTGCTGCACAACTGTGTCCTCCTACACATGTGGGGCCTTATAGCTCCTCTTCACCTTTATGAATTTAATTTGAATTACCATGTGCCAAGTTCAAGAAGAGTTCAATAGATTCTTTATTGCTGGGGATTTTTGATACCAGATCAGACAGATGTCTGTTGGGTGTGGAGAGTCATGCCCTCAGAAAAACAATAGACCAGTGATTCCTGAGGAATCATCCAGTCTTTGTTTCTGCTTTTCTTTGTTGACTTCTAAAGAGAGTAAAATCTGGAGGAAAATTACGGTAATATATAAACTCTGCCCAAGAAATGTTTGATACAGTGCTTTGCAAACCTTGCAGAGCTTTTCAAGACTGCTTGATACTCTACTACTGCTATCTGGTAAAACTTAGGTTTTCTTCATTATTTCAGTATTACCTCATTACTTCATTATTACTTCACAGTACCTCATGTATTACATTGGAATAAAACTGAATGCATGTATAACAAAGATCAGAAATCAGAGTGCTGGCACTGACTCAGACAGTTTTTGGTACCAATTTACTCTTTGAAAGTTTATGATTTCATGGTTTGGTCTCTTCATTGCCCCAGATGGAATTGTGATAAGTCACCCTCCTAGTTCATTAAGAAACAAAATCCCTTCCACTGAATGTTCTTTTTATTTTTTCCTTTTCCCTCTCTTACTAATGTGACCCTTTAAAAAGTGCTGAAATCTAGAAAGCAGAAAAAACATAATATCAAATTTTAATCCGTTCATACCAACTCTGTTAGAAATGTTTTCTGTATCCAAAGGCATGTATAAGTTGCAGTCTTCAGACTGGTGTTCATTAGTGGTTTCAAAGGCCCCCCTTTCTTTGGCCTGGACTTGAAAAGATAGAGTCTGGGCAGAATAATTACATTATTGGGACTAAACAGGGCACCTTGAGTCCCTTGTAACTCCTCCTGTTGAAGTCTGTGGATGGCATAAGGCTTTGCTCACCTTTGCAAGTGGGATGAAGGATGAGTGTCTTCCACAAGAGGCCATTCAAGAAGTCCTCCTCAAAACACCCATTATTGGGTATGAAAAGACCAGGTGGTAAATTCATCCCCACCAACACGACTCTTAAAGGGAAATGTGCAATGCTGCTTTGAATGAGACATACAGGAATTCACTAAACTCAACAGCTCAAACACCTTCTCCCAGTGCTCGCTCTGCTCGCTTCCAGTTGGCTCCTTCAGCAGGGCTTTGCAGCAAGCCAGATATTTCATTTACAACACAGAGGTGTATGCCTGAACATATTTGCAGGCCAGGAGGGGATTTTGGCTGGAGAGACTTTTTTTTTTCTTTTTTGGAACAGGGAGTTATAAAATTCCTGCCTGGAGTTGGCAGTGGTGGCTTGGTATGGGTTAAGGTGCCAATTCAGCTGTGCTCAGCCTCTGACGGGTGCGGGCAAGTGCTCTGCTGAGAGGGTTTCTGGGTCACCTCTGAGGTGTGCCCTGCTTGTAAAGAGACTGTGTGTCTCCCAGGAAGATTTGGGGATGCATGCAAGCTGCTAAATGTACGAAACAAAGCACCTGATTGAAATGGAAGTGCCAGAATGAGAAAGGACTGTGGTTTGCAGAAATAATTTTTTTTCTCTATCCTGGATATTCCTGGTTGTTTTTTTTCTTCTTTTTTGTTTTTTTTTTTTTTTTTCCCCTTTCTCTTAAACTGCATAGGAAATGAGAGAAGAGTGTGATGTCTTTTCTACTGATGTTAAGTTCGGCTTGTGGATGAAAAGCTGGCCCAGGTTTCAGCTTTCACGGCAGGTTTGAGAAGTCTGTGTCTCATGCTATTAAAAGTGACTGAATCTTGGAGGTTTATCTCAATTTCACATAAATTTGAATAACCCAGAAATTTAAATCAAGTTGCAACAAAAATTTAAAGAGGTTTTTGATGGGTAGTTCTGTTTGTAGAGTCACTTCCAAGCAGATTCCATCTCAAGTTGTTCAGCTCTCATTTTTAAGTACTTTTTAAGAGATTCTCCTTGTTTTTTTCCTGGTTGATAAGTGCCTTTCCAGTGGAGAGAAGATCCAGGTGTGGATACTGTGGACACACAAATAAAGCCGTACTATTTTGAGGGCATTCAACCTAGACTTCTGTCCTGGCTCATATGCAGGACAGAGATTTGGATTCAAATCTCAAGCAACCCAGAAGTCCTAAGGTGCCCATATTTATGGTTTGGATTTGTGCTAAAGTTCAGTTTTACAGGAACAGAAAATAAACTAAAGCATGGAAGGGAAGCATTACCAAAATCGACTTTCGGGAAGCTGCTATTAGGTTCTTTCATGAACAGAGCCAAAAAAAGGATGTATTTTAAACTACCATCATTTTTGCCCTCCTTTTATCCATCACATTTCTATATTATTCTCTTACAATATCTCTAAACTTATAGATGACTCAAAAATAATATTTGGTAAGCATAGTCATATTCTTTTCATCAATATTTTATTTTGAAACATGGTAAAGGGTTGTGTTGCACAATAAAAAATGTCTCTCTCTAAACATCATTTTCTAATGGGCTTTTTTATGTCCCATAAAATCTGCTAATTTTTACTTGTCCTCTCTTGTCAATGAAACAAACTATTATTTCTTTCTGCAGAATCAAACTGCAAATAAGAATGTCTGGAATATCAAGAGTAATGATGTACAAAGTCCCTTATGGCCCCAGCTTCTATTGAAAAATAATTGGATGAATTGGTGATACTTACATTTCATCTGGCCTGCCACTGTGAGTAATTCCGTGGTGCCTTCTTGGCCAAAGTTCAGCCATTTAAGCACTTGGTGAAAATCTGTTTGGATGGACTGGGGGTAGGAACGTGACAGATAAGAGCAGAGTAAGAGTGAGAGCTCTTTGGAATCGTGTTGCAAAAGTTGTCACGGCATCTAACCCTGTGCAATTGGCATGCTGGTTGTGACTTCAAGTTTCTGCCACAGCGTGGATAACAAATGATGGGGATGTTAACCATAAAAGTCAATCTGGCCTGGATACAAGCTGCAATGTGATGGGCAAGGGAATTCAGAGGGTGGAATAGGCCCTTGTGTGGTATAAATTATTGTGGTACCATGGGATGCCAGTGGAGTTATGATTTACCCAAAGAATTGCCTCTTTACCTTGCCAAGAAATCATTATATGGGCTGTCACCTCTAAGAACAGATAAATGAACCAGAACAAAATAGATGCCAGCTTGCCAATGTTCTTATTGGGGTCATAATTTGCTACAAAATTTTAATAGGAAACAATTCATAGAAAAAGGATTTTGTTTTCTTCTAAATCTCTCAGACAGTAATTCTAAAACATGTGTGTGTTTCTACTCGTCTTTTAGTTCATTTGTTTTCAGTGACTTTTTCTTCTGTTCCTTTTCCTGCCTTATTGTTGATGGGTTTCGGAAGGTTTTGCCAGATTTTCCCAGATGTGTAGACCATCAGAGAAGAAAGAGATTTGGGAGACGACAGGTGGCTCCATGGAGGTGGTCACAGTGAGGTGAGACCAGGAGTGGGGCTGATTGATGCTGTGAGGTGGGGATGGCTGGGATCCCTGGTGGGGGTGCTGCTCCAAATCCCTTTGCAGAGCCACCTCTTGGGTTGATTTCTCCTGGGTCTGGGCAGCCCAGGCTGCAACCTGGGAGGGAGGGGGAAAGGGAATCACAAACAGCAGCAGTTTTCCTTGTTTTTCTTGAGCAGGCACGTATTTCCATGTTAATAGTGGCATCGGAACAAATTCTTTTTTTTTTTTTTTTTTTTTTTTTTGTAGCTCAAATTTTGCTTATTCTTTAACAAACCCTCCTGTAATGAAGTATCCCATGGTGACAGCACATCAGCCAGCAAGTGCCCCCCTCAAGGGCTGTGAAGCAGGAAACTTTGCCTGTTCATGCCTAAGGTGTGCATGCAAGGCTGACAGACATAGCCTGGTATGTGCTTTCTCAGGGCAGTCTGAAAAGGCGGGGCTTGACTCCACCCTGGCAGGGGGGAAGCTGCAGAGAGGGAAGCAGGAGGGCTGGAAAGGATAAGTCTTGTCTGGAGTGGAGCCTTCTCAGACAGCCCCATGACTTCATATGAACTTGTCACACGCCGAGTCATTATTTTGGACAGGAACACAGCCCAGGCAAAGTCGTGGTCTGAGCTCTAGACACTACTGCAACACACACAAGTGGGTATATGAACTTTTCTTTCTACCCAAATAAATGAGTAAATGAAACCAACACACACACACACATACACAAACTGTATATCCCAATGATTCAGACTGGGTAATGCAGGAATTAACTAGAAGGATCTCCAGTCATTTTATGGTGCTCCTCATCATGCACATGAATTCAAATGATTTTCCTGTTCTGGTAGCTTCTAACATAGAGGAGAACCCACATTTCAGGTGACTTCAAATGCAATTAGAATCGTAAAATACCAGGTTGGAAAGGACCTCAAGGATCTCTGGTCTAACCTCTCTGGGTGAAAGCACAGCCTAGACAAGATAGCCCAGCAGCCTCTCCAGCTGCATCTTAAAAGTACCCAATTCACCACTTCCCTGGGCAGATCATTCCAATGGCTGATTGCTCACATTGTAAATATTTTTTTTCTTGTTTGTAATCAAAATGTCTCCAGGAGTAACTTGTACCCATTACCCTTTGTCTTTTCCATGTAGGAAATGGAGTTCTCATCTTTTCTATAGCCACACTTTAAATACTGCAACAAAATACTTAATGGGTGCTGCTTTTCAGTAATATACTGCATTCTGACTGACTGAGACTCTGTCCTTTCTTCATAAAGCATCTCTTATTTCCTTCACTTTGTTGCAAAAACACTTCCTGGAAAAGGCTCTTTCCCTGCAAGTGGTCTGTGGACACCTTCCGGATAATAATCTGGGAAGCAGCTTGGGATTTCCTCAAATCTCATGGTTAGATGGATTTCTACAAGGGTCTGAGGGATTGGGGATGATCTTTTCTTCAGGAAGAGACAAGACTTTTATCAAAACAGGGTAACTGCAAGGGCTGACCTATTTGGTGCTGAGGAGCTCCCAGAGGAGGAGACAGTCCCACTGTTAGAAGACAGGGTGTGTAAAGGTAGCAGCCAGGTGCTTTATGTTCTTGTTTATTCTATTATTGTATGGGAGCTGTAAAGAAATGGGATAGTGTGTCTTGGCACGGAATGAATAAGGAAGCTGAAAATGTGATTTTGGGGTGGGGAAAGAGCTCGCAACAATGAGGTTGTAAAAACAACTCCCATAAAATATATCTTGGTCAAGTTCAGTTCTGCTTTTTGTGAAATTAGAGAAAGCTGATCTTACAAAAACAAGTTGCTTGTTGAGGTTGCTGTTGTATGGAATTGGCGTGTGCTGTTTTTCTAGCAGACTCTCTTCACTGTCATCAGAGTGCAATTTCTCTAGAGTCGCTGTGGGATGCAACAGATTTCTTGGAAAAGAAGGCTGTGTTGACACCCACAGGCTAGTAATGTTTTCACAAGAAGGAACATGACTTTACATTTGACTCTCTTGAAAAGAGATTAGCAACACTGTGATTTATAAGAATTGCCAGGATTTGAGGTTGCTTTTTCTCCCCTCTCTCTGAATCTAAACTCCAGCAGGTAGGTGTTAAGTGAGTGAAGCATTTCTGGCAAGATTTATGTGCCCATACAGTAGAATGGGAGTGAAATCTGACAGTCTAAAGGAGGGGGAGCATCTGACAAATAGAGGGGGTGGAAAAGGCAGATTGGCTTGGATTTTTTCTTTCCTTTTCCTTTGCAGTCAAAACCCTGTGAGACTCTTCACTCTTAGGTTGAAAATTTCCTTTGCACAGACATTCCCCTCCCTTGTCCTTTTGTTCTAGCAGTATGTCCACAGCATGTACATGGAAAGCAGGCACAGCCAAGGCTAATTCTCCCTGAAATAATGTCTTTCCTAGAAACAGATGACAAGCATTTTCCCTAGAAATGAGATATCTCCAGTGATGAAGTTCTCTGAGCAGAAAGAAGTCCTTTCTCACCATGGAGCCTGGCAGTTAAGTAAACAGTACTAAAAGACAGTGTGTCCTCATGCAGGAGGGTGTTCCAGCCTAAATAGCGACAAAAGCCTTTGCTTTTCGGAGAGATGTACACCGTCCTGTTTGGTTGTGTGGATCAAATGGGTGCTGAACAGCACATGATTGCTTTTGCAGGACCATGGTGGTCAGCAGTTCCAGGACTTCCTGGCTTTTAGATGGGGAGCAGTCTAGAGGTGTAAGATAGTAGATATAGTTTTTAAAATGCCCAGAAGCTCAACAGTTGATGAATAACAGATTACAAAAACCAAAATGAGTGGGAATAGTTCCATTAGCCCCACGATTCCTGCTGAGCAATACTATAGGAATACAAAATAGGGATACAGCTCAGATGATAATGGCATTCCTCTTAACCTTACGTTTATTTCTGAAACTGCATCTGAAAGATATATCCTGAGCCATGGGTGAAAACAGAGGGAAAAAAAGGCACACTTGCTAATTGAGTCTTATAGCCCATGGAAAGACATAGACACATGGGTAATGGACAATCTACTATCTGAACAAAATCCAAATGTGCCATTTTGCCTGTGTTCTAACAAACTTGGAGTGTCCATTGGCCACAGAAACCCATCACCTCACTCATCAGAAATTTAATAAATAGAAAGGACTTCGGAGGAAACACTTTGACTCTTGTGGTCTCTTTTCTGATGGAGGTACATCACGAAGAAATTTGCCAGCAGTCCTAAAAAAACCCACAGCTACAGCCTGCATGTTTGTGAGGTGACTGGAGTGACCTCCTGCTTGGGACTACCTCTGAGAAAAACAGTGAGTGTAGCTCATTGGGAATGTTCTGTAGTTCTCCTCTTCTCTGACAACCTTAAAGGTTTTGAAAACATCCTGCTCCTCAGTGGGAACAACTTGAGATTTTTTGAAGCTCCACTGGAAAATGAGAAAGACTGAAAAAAAAAACCTCTGGTTTTCCTGAACTGCCAGTTACCTAAGAATTAAGCACTGATGTGAAATGAAGAAGATATCAGGATCAAGTTCTGATAACACTGACTGGTCACTCAATAAAACATCATCAATGGGAGATCATGAGCTTGCTCTATCCTAAGAGATGGTTGCTATTCTGGCACTGTGGAGGATAGTGGGGCCAGGTTCAGATCCCTGTGTAGCCAAAAAAGCTCAGTTTTGCTATGTCAGTGACCTAACCACTGGTGTCTTGGCTAAGCTGAGCTGTTCTCCTTCTTTGGATGAGAACAGTTTTTCTGATGAAAGCCTAAGCAAAACTGGTTTGTTTCTAAAAAAGATTTATGTTCTAACAAATCAACATCTTCCAATAAAAAAAAAAGAGTGTGTATCACTGGAAAATTCCCATTTAGCACTACTGATGAGTAAAAAGTTTTGCTTTACAGATGGAGTTAATAATAGTTTATAAGCTAAAGTGAAAAGGATTTTGGGTGAGCTTCCTAAAGAGGAAGTGAGTCACTGTCTCGGCAGGAAAGTCTTCCAGATAGGCAGGGCTGGACAAGTTACAAAACACCCCCCAACTGTGTGGAGTCACAGGGAGTGGACAAGGGATTATTGCATCCCAGACTGCAGAAAGCCAGTAATTAGTAGGGGGCCTTAAATGCCCCCCAGCCCATGCGTCTTTAGGTATGGTCTTCTCCCATCTCCCAGGCTCAGAGCAGCTAAACTGAGTCATCCCAGGGAAGGCATAATAGCTAAGGAAGAAGCAGGTGTTGCAGATGGGTGGGTGATTCAGTGGATGGTGTTATTCCTACTGAGTCAATGCTAAAGCAGTTTGTAAGCAGGAAGTTGGGGACACTGTGTGGCTGCAAGATCTGCTTTTTAAATCCAGTGATATTCAAGGAGTCTGCGGTTCCCTCAGTTTGCTTTCCACAGGGTGAGTGGCTTTTAGTTGTTCTTGGGCGCAGCATTTTTAAAAGCAAAAACCAGAGAGGTATTTTTAAGGAGTCTGTCAGAGGGATTTATAGTCTTGAGAGTCCAGGTCAGTTTTGATCATGGTATTTCTACATTAGGAAGGCATTTTTGAAAAACAGACTCCTATATTCTTGTGGCTGAGTTTGCAACCCTCCCATTGGTTCCTGGAGTGTCTGGGTTGAACTTTTACATGGAATTCATTTTAATGAGAGCTCTGTATATTTTGTATTCAGCAGTGCACCAGGAATGGTGCTGGCATTACTCAGGTGTACTTAGTGACCATGAAAAGCAAGTTCTCCGTGGCCATCTTGTGCTTTGAGGTGCCAATATTGTCTTACAGAAGAAAGGTAGAGCTGCTACATCTCCTCTGACTTGCTTAACTCATTGAAAATTTTAGAGAACATGTCCTGTAATGTTCTAAATTTCTCAAGTAATTTAACTTTTCAGTGAAGAGATGATATTTCACTTTCTCTGTGTGTGTACACAAGTCAAAATTACACACATTGTACAGAGGAGGAGATTTAGACCTTCGAAGTCGCTGCTGTTTCCTCTGTCCTTTTTACATTTGGGTGTCTCCTTCCTCTTGCTGAAAGCATTACAGGTTTGGAAGGTGGGTTATTTTTCCTTCCACTCTTCAGTAATTCAGCACTCAGTCCTTCCATTTCCTTTTATTCCATGGCTTTTCTGCTTGGCTCTTTAAAATTTGATAGAATCTTTCCCTCCAGTAAACAAGTGGGGAAATGATAATATGGTTACTGAATCCCATAAGAACTTCCACAAGCTCTGGTCCATATGGTGCCTGGGGGGATGGCAGATAATTCTGTGCATCTCTGCAACGTGATGAAATGATCCTAAGATCTGGGTTGGCAGAGGTGGCCTTCCAATTTCTTGTGCAGAGAGCAATTTTTGGGGAGACCACACTTTCTGGGGACACAAGCTAACTTAGCCAACCATTCCCTCTGAGGCTGAGGAAAACGAAATGGGCAACATTCCTTAACTCATGCTTGATATTTGTACTTACTGTTTTGCACCTATTTTATCCAGCATTGCTCTTGGGTTTCATTGGCTGAGCTTTTCATCCATTTCTCCTCTGCCATCTCTTGTTCCTTTACCGAGGTCTGGGTGCCCACAGCAGCTCAGTGGAGTAAGATTTAGAGAGCAGATTTCAGATGGGCTCCATTTCTGGAGTGCAGTAATGACATACACTTATTGTTGCTGGCTTATTATTGTTTTTCCTAAATAGCTATTTTTGCTCTTAAAGGATTTCATTTTGTTTTTACTAAGAAAAACATCATCCAAATTGTTATGTAGGGAAAACTCACATCACAAGATAACAGCGTAAATCTTGATGTTATGTTTCTTTTAAAAATTATATAGTTTTTAAAAACCATACTGTTTCTAAAGCTGAAATGCTATAAACTCCACTGTTTAAACACTGGCCTGAATGCATTTGCATCACTATCTTTATGCTTTTTCTTTGCATAGGTAATTTGTTCAACATTATGGAGAAAGTCTGTGTCAAAGCCTGAAACAAAACCAATTCCTCCTGAATGCTTTGGTCACAGCAACATCCACCTGCTGCACAAAGAGCAGCCACATCCCAGTCCAGCCCAGTGCCCATGAAAATGACAGTGACAAGAGCAGCTAAAGCAGAGGGACTATCGGGATCCAGGACCTTCCCACTACCTTATGCTTCATCATTTGCATTGCAGCCTTTCCTTCCTCAATAAGGATACACTAAATTTTTACTTCTAGAGAAGAATTTAGGCAAAATGCACAACATTAAGTAGGAGTTAAGTTCAGTCACATCTTCCCTATCTCTTTATGAGATTCAAGTCAAACCTTGGATGGGATACCATCTCCTTCACTCCTTGCCCTCTTTCTAAACACATTCAGAATTGAATAACTTGGCTTGAATTAATATCAGTTATTATTCAGAGAATAAAATGAAGAGTAACAGCATGTATCAATTAATTTTTCCCCATCCACATCCCAGCACTGTTTTCCACACATTCTCTTCTTTCATAAGGCTTCTCTGTGATAAAAGTGTTCCCCAATTTCTTCCTGCTGAGTTTAGCCCCATTTTCTTTACTGAACACCTTTACTAGCCAGGTACAATGAGCAGAGCTGTCACTGAGAATTAGACAGGAAAGTAAACTCTAATGATGTGATAAATCATTATATTTAATGCCTGTAGAAATCTGACGATCCTCCTTGTTTCCCTTAAAATGTCAATAATTTTATACATCTTTTCTGTTACAAGTCAGGAATTAAAAGATTAAAGAAAAGAAAAGAGAAGACTACTATTATTTTGTACTACATATTAGTCTGCTGGACTTGACAACCTGTTTTCTGATGTCCTAGCTTTCAAGCCCTTTGAACCACTGGAAACACTGCTGGAGAGTTGGAAGAAAGAAAATAAGGCACTGATTGAAAAAACACAGAAGAACCAGGCTGATCATTACTATATTTTTTACTTTAAACCTTCGTGAGACAAACAGTAAACAAAAGCCCTATGAGCACTGTGAATCTGCAGCAAAAAAAGAGATAGATATTGTTGTTCCCAGAGCAGGGGCAGCTGTAGGTCTTGGATCAGAAATGTCCAGCACAGTGGGGTTCTGACCCTGACTCTGCATCTCTTTAGTGCTGTGACAATGTAGATATAAAAACCTGTCTCCTAAACAGGTAACTGCATCAGGGCTGGTGAGAAAGAAATGTCCTCAAAAGCAGGTTCTCTCCCTTGCTCCCATCCCCAGAGAGAATCAGTGACCCACAATTTTTACCTGGATTCCTCATGGAGATTCGAAGGAATGGTTCCTATTTCCCAGGCCCTAAAAAGCAGCTCCTTGTGGGCAGCACAGGGAAGTTGTGCTACAGATTTCCAGAGAGGAGGTGTGGGCCCCGGGAGAGCCTCAGGAATAGACACCCCTATTTTGGATATCTGGACTAAGACAGACTCCAAGACCTCTTCTGCAGTGCTGTGCCTGCTTTGGCATCCTCTTCAAAATGAATGTGACAAACCAGAGAGAGTTCAAAAGGCCTTGGGTATGTGGAAAAATTTGCTTCACAAAGGCAGAGTCAAAGCTCTGTGTGTTTAACATACTGATGAAGTCAGCAGATGGCTTGCTCATAGTTTATTAGCTCTTATGTTAAGAGAAGGTATTTGATAGTGAAAGGTGATGTAAGTGAGGCTGGCCTTTTTGTTTTTTTTTTTTTTCTTGAGGAACAGATTTTACTTTAAACAGAAGTTACTTGGCTCAGGAGAGTTCATTCACTTAAGAGGGAACAGCAATTCCCTTAGGGGTATTAAGAGATTGAGCGGGTGAAAAACTGCAGATGATGGTGATGGTAACTCCTGGCCTTGAAGCTTGACTGTTCCATAAAACTTCTGGGTGGAGGGATCATATCAGAATGCACCACGGGATTTCAGAGATGTGTATAAAATCCTACCTCAGCATTCTCTCCGTGTGTCTGGAACAAGCACTGTGCTCTCCCACCCATTCAGATCTGGCTTAAGAACATTAAACTGGTCATAAAGCTAAATGACAAAGTAACAGAGCACAGGAGGGGTGGCTGGTGATGTGTAAAGGGTATTTGAGATCCTTACAAGTGACTGTGAGCAGGAGATAAACAACTCACTCCTTCATCACATTGTGCCACGCTCAGAGGAAAGGCAAATGTCACTGCAGAATAACAAGTCATCAGACGGCACAAAGTAACCTGCTTGTAGGGCTTTCAAAGGTTAGTTCAAAGCTTGCAGTCAGAATGTTATCAGGATCTCAAGTTTTAATATTTGGGTTAAGCCATGATGTTAAAAAAAACCCTCAAAACATTTTTAAGGTGGAGTTTGAGCAGGGTTTTGAAGATAATTCTGGGATGTAGTCACCTGTGGAGTCACCTGAGGAGGGGGAATGGTGATTCAAGAGGTCTTTCCCATTCCATACATCTACAATGTAAAAATAAAATAAAGAGGATTGTTATGCAAGCTGATAGACATGCAAAAACCCCAAGCTTTTACAAGAATCTGTGTTCCTATGTCTTCTCCATGTCTGTGCAGACTGGAGTTACAACTTGTGCACCGAGCAGCACTGATTTCACAGTGCTCCCCAGCTGGCAGGAGCTCAGAAGGTCAGACCCATGAATGGGGCAGTGCCACCACCCTATTGAGGCTGCTGGCTGCCCCCCAGATACTGAGGATCTCGAGTCCTGTGCCCAGCTCTGGGCCCCCCACTTCAAGAAGGATGTTTTGGTGCTGGAGCAAGTCCAGAGAAGGGCAGTGAAGCTGGTGAAGGGTCTGGAGCACAAGTCCTGAGGGAGCTGGTGGTGTTCAGCCTGGAGAAAAGGAGGCTCAGGAGAGACCTTGTCACTCTCTAGAGCTCCCTGAAAGGAGGTTGTGCCCAGGTGGGGATTGGTCTCTTCTCCCAGGTAACAAGTGCCAGGACAAGAGGAGACAGTCTTAAGCTGTGCCAAGGGAGGTTTGGGTTGGACATTAGGAGGAATTTTTTCACAGAAAGAGTGATTAGACATTGGAACAGGCTACCCAGGTAGGAGTCACCATCCCTGGAGGTGTTTAAGGAAACGTGGCATTCAGTGCCATGGTCTGGTTGACACAATGATGTTCAGTCATAGGTTGGACTTTATGATCTCAGAGGTCTTTTCCAACTTAATTGGTTCTGTGGTCACTTTGATCCTTATCACTCCCCAGAGATCATTGTAAGGTGCTGCCACTGAAATATCACAGAGCAGTGTGGGCTGTAAGGGACAGTGTTTCAGAGGAATTGTTAGTGGTCCACAATCATGCCCAGTACTTCTGCTGCTAGGCCTTTAACCAGGCCACAGATGAAACCTCATGCATTAAGATAAAACATTTTAAGTGAAGTCTCAGAATACTGCACTATTTTCTACAGTTACCAGAGTTATTAAATTTCTGCTTTGTAGGAGTTCTGAAAGTCTTTTTGTTTTAAATGTGAACAGTTTCAAGTGGCAAAATTCCCTTTGGTTTTCAGCCAAATCAATAAGGCAACAGCACTGACTCAGAGAAAGGGGAAGACAGGTCACCTTGAGAAATGAGACTGACTTTATGCTACTTCTCTCACTTACTCGTACTTTCTTCCTTAGACCTGAGGATTTTTGCAGATGAAGGAGAGACAGGTCTTCCCTGCAATGTCCGAGTTCCCCAGCTCGGCATCCATAAGTCCATGAGCTGTCCAGTGGCTGCATGCAGTTTTTCCCTCCTCCCAGTAAAAGAAACAACATTTAGGATCATGCCAGTTTGTTTCCAGGAGGATGCTGTTTTGACACTGATACTTGGAGACAAATATTTATTTGGGGTGACCCTGTTTATTTATCCTGCTTTGTTTTTCTTCCTGGACCAGTGGGAACAATCAACAAGTTCATTTCCTTGTTGGGAAATGATGGCTGGACTTGTCAGTAAGCTCTCTAACCAAAAGAAGTTTTGGGTTCTGGTTTCTACCCAGGACCACACTTTTTTTTT
>WEKY01043547.1:81733-167823 GCA_013390045.1 Picathartes gymnocephalus
TTTTTTTTTTTTTTGTGCTGTATGATTGCTTTCTCCTTGCTTTCACTCTCTGGCTGATTTTTAATAGACCTGCAGTCAAGTATCACTACAATGTCTTGATCTGCAACTTATCTCCAAGGAAATCTCCATGGGACACATCTCATGATGTGGTCAGTGGCTTGGGGATGGTCACCCATCATCAAAGAAAGAAAATTGTTTCATTATTGAATGTAGGATAGTTAGCCCAGCATCAGCCTTTACAAAGTCTGTGATTTATAGCAGTTGTACAGCAGAGCAGCCTCTCTTGGTAGATAATGTTTGCATATTGCCCAGCCTTGCCTAATTTCTATGTACATTTCAAAGATTATTGGTTAAAATGGTCAAAGGTACCATTACCATAAAACATCACATACTTTATGCTAGAAAGTTGTGATCTTCTTCAGTTTAGACAGAGATTCACATGTCTGCACAGGCAAAGGAAAGGGGTAACTTTTATTTTGATGTAAAGCCTGTATAATTCAAGAACTGAAGAGAAAATATTCCAGCAAAATAAAGGTTATTGTGTAAATAGAGCTGAAAGAAAAAAAGCCATCTTGAAAGAAATGTGATGTTTACATGGCACATTTAGGAAAAGTTCTTTCTCATTTCCAGGTAATTTTAATTGTACGAGGGCACCTGTTTTTTAAACCACATAGCTTGAAGATTCTAGGGAAGTATAAAGATCACAGATTATGGCTTTGGGCACTGTTCAGCATACAAAAATCAAGGAAAAGAGGAATTTAACAAGAGTGAGAGTGCTGTAAAAGCTGTCACCAAGCAGTGGTTGTGCTGGGAGAACCAGTAGGCCTTGTGCAGCTTTGGCACTTGGTTTGCTACGTGTGCAGTCCCTGCAGAGCCCCGTGATGAAATCAGAAGTGTCAGTGCTTGGCCTCCTCCAGCCCATCAGCACAGGGACAGCGGGAACAGCAGGGACAGCCACTGGAACAAGAGGTGTGCATGTCTGTGGGTGAGCAGTGTCTTAAAAACGTTCAAAGGGTCTTGGATTTATGGGCTGCAGTGCCTCAGTGCTTTGGGGAGTGGATCTGGCTGTAGACAGAGAGGAAAAGTAGCAAAAGAAGAGACAAGAAAGTGCAAACCAGAATTTTTGAAAAACACTTGTTTTACCCCACCCTTGTTAAAAATTAAAACAAATACCCACCAGCTGAAAAATTATATTGAATAATTGCACTTCAGATACTGTGCCAAAAAACCACACATGGGCCGTGGTGATAAAACATTTTCTCCCAGTGGAACAAATCACTTATCAGGCTATGATACAAAGTAAGGAAACATTTCAGTACAAGTGAACTTTAGCTTCACAATAGCTGCAATAAGGGAATGCTGACTTTCAGCTGCCTTATTTGGAGGAGAACTATCCAGACCTACCCACAGCCTTTACTTATCTGCTATTGTGTAATTTTTAATATCATATTTGCTTATACGTGCCCCATAATTATTTTTCACTAGAGACATGTACAGCTACTATTTTGCTGCCTCGCATGTTTCCTTTAAATTTTATTCTCCCTCTTTTCTCAGCCACTTTGTCTCTCACTTTCTTTCCATACCATGGCCATTTCCTCTCTTTCATTCATTTTTATATTATTTCTTCTCTTTCTTTTGTCTTCTTTTCCTTTCCCATCTTTCATATTCTATGTGACACAAAGACCATAGACTGTCATTTTTGCTTTTCCCTATTTCCTTCTCCATAATGCCAAACTTGAGAACAGAGAGAAAAACTTTGAGAAGCTTTCTGGTCTTCCCTATGCCCCTTATCCATGTGAGGAAGCCAGCAGCTCATCTAGGAGAGGTTATTAGAGCCACATCTGTAATGAGCTTTGGGGTGCCAGGAACTGGAAAAAGACACGGGGTTGTGATGTAGAGCAGTGGTCAAAAACAGCACCTAAATTTTTCATTACCCTGATAGGAAAAGGAAACTGAGATTCCCCTAAGAATCAAAATTAAGCTGATTTAAAAAGCCTTGTGAAAAAGGAGATTGCAAAGGTGGTGTAACAGAAAGGTCTCGCTGTGAGGTCGAGGCGTTTGTTCACAGTGCATTATTCCAAGCGCTGCTTCTGCCTATTGCTGATGACACTTTATTTTTTCTTCACCACAGATAGTCTTAAAATATGGGTATTTAAGTCTCATGAAAGTGAAAAAAAGAAAGAAAAGGAAAGGAAAACAGCCCTCCAAGCTCAGCAGGTGATACCACACTGGTATTATTTAGAGTTTTTCCTCATTTTTAATCTGTTTTCTTGTTTGTTTTTACAAATGAAGGGAATCTCCAAAATCCACCTGAGGAGAGACACTTTTTATGTTCAATGCATAATTTCCACATTATTCTTCATATTTGGAAGACATCCACACCTTCACAGGAGGTAAAGGAATCCCAAACACACCACTCTGCATTTGTATTAAAGAGACTGGGGGACACTATATATGTTTTATCAGTTGGATGTGTACAAAACAACAAATTTTGCAGGAAAAGGGTGCATTAGCACTGCTTAAATACAATGCCTATTTTCTGTGAACAATTTGTGACTAGACACAACTTGTAGATGCAGAAAGTCTGTTGACACTACATTTCCTAAGCCGAGACTGTTGCATTTTTCTTCTTTTCCCTCCTCAGCAAAGCAAAGGGGTTGTGATGTACCAGGCTGCTCCTTGTTGGAAGCAGCAAGTAGTGCCACGTATGACCTTTTGTTGCTTTGACATGCTACCTTATAAGCTGGTAGCTTTTAAGAAATGCAAGGCAGAAAAATTTAATCTCCTGGAACATGATGTAAAGCCATTTAATTATTTTCAAGACATTCTTTGAGAATGACTGGGTTTGCTGCTCGAGGTGGGGCGTGTGTGTGTGACTAAAGGTTTGCACTTCACCAAAAAAGGCCTCCCGGGTGTCCCAGGGTTGTTAAATCAGGCTATTTCCTGGGCTGGCCTGTAAACTCTGGGCACTTGGAGATCATGGATGCTTTCCAAGCAGGCTGCCAGTTTCCAGGCAAGCCTGGGTAATTCTCAGGCTCTCCCACTCCTGCCCACGAGCTGCAGTTTCTATGCCCCTGACAACACAGTGCTTTTCTTTGGCTGTGCTCCCACCAAGCACCCACAGCATGACTCTAGCCCTGCCATTGCAAAAGATGCAGGCTCCTGAGTATTAAGGATGGGTGAGAGATAGATTTTTTTTGGTCTACAGGGAATGCAGTGGGTTTGAAAATTCTTCTTTTTCAGAATGAAAAAAAGCACTGATCTTTTTTCTCAAATTTCCTGTAAGGCCAAACCAAATCACCCCCAAACACTCTTAAAACTCCCTTTTTGAACTGTTCTCAAGGTTTTATTTTGAGAAAAACTCAACATCTCATTCTTACTCCACCTTGAAAAATATTTTTTTTCACGTACTATAAAATGAAAGTCAAACCCTGGTAACCCATCTTTTCAAGATGAAAAACTAAAACATTTGCTTTCAGAAAATTCAGACAAGACCTTTGAAGACTTTCTCTAAATTTTCTTTTCAAGAAGAGTTTTCTTTTAATTTGTCCTGCTTAGAGAAAATTCTATATTTTTATCAAATTTTTTTTTATCAAACTTTTTTTTTTTTTTTTTTTTTTTTTTTTTTTTTTTTTTTTTTTTTTTTTTTTTTTTTCTGGTGGGAAAGGTGTTAGCATGGAAGATTTCTATACAGCTCTGTAGTGAGCTGACCCATGGAGATACTGTGAATGATTTTACCAATCAGTGGTAGAGAAGAGAAACATTTGGAACAAAACTTGACCTAGGGTCTCCTCAGCTTCTCCTCTCCAGTGATGTACCTGCTTCTCCTCCCTGCACAAATCAACCAGTCCCCTAACCTGCAAGATGGGCACAACTGGAGAGTAGAGAAAAAGGGCTTCAAACACTGAAAGAAACTGGAAAACTACTCTGACCAAGTATATAGACCTTCACAGAAATGTGGGAAGATTGAATTCTGCTCTATAGTGGTTATGAGATTCAGTGCTCTTCTCCCTTGATACTCCATTTTTGCCTAGTAGTATTGTCTCCAAGGACTGGATCCAAAGATCATTAAAGCCAGCTGAGAAAATCCCTTATAATGATTTTTTCCATAATTTTGAAAATCCTGACATTTATCTATCTATCTATCTATCTATCTATCTATCTTGTTTTTAATTTTGAAGGAGGAAGAACCACTAGCTTATTTATCCTCTCTTCTTTGCCAGCTGTGGCAGTATTAAGTTTTGAACTGAGCTCTAAACCTTAATTACTGTAGCAGCACTGCAAAAAAGCCATTCTAATTCTGGGAATACAAACATTCTGTTGTCTCTCAAAGTCTCAGCTAGAATAAAATGTCTTTTAAAAGGCACTTATCTTTTAAAGCCAACTGCTCTGCTCTTCTTATCACCACCTCCAGCCTCATCCTAAGACTAAGTTTCATCACTTTCTTTACACAAAACCTGACCTAAAAGAACCAAAGCAGGGTTGTGGGTACAGAGATGTTTCTCCTCCCGAGGTGGGTGGAAGAATACATAGCATTGCCTTGTCAGAGAAAGGTTTTCCATCCATCCTCAGCCAAGGGAGACACATTTCAAGTTCACATTTCAGCTGACCAGACAGGGCTATCTGGCTCTCAAGGAGTTTCTGTGGCAATGGATGAAAATATTTGTATCTGGATTTGTCTTCTGCCATTTTTGTCAACACCAGAAAAGGTCAATGTTTTTCCTTGGTCAGGGAATGATGATGTCTAGATTTACAGCAGCATGAAAGCTGAAAGAAGAAAAGCAAGAAGTAGTTTTGGCAAGTGGCAGGTCCTTCAGTGTCCAGGAACCACTAACCTATTAAAATGAAACTGTTTCTTTTTCTGTCCCCAGGACACTTCAGTCATTCCCGTAAGTGCAGATCCTTCCAAGCAACTTGGAGAGAGCAGAGTGCAGAAGCAAAGCTCCCCAAAAGGTCCTGTTCATCTCTTCAAGCAGAAACTGCAGAGGGAAAGCAGCAGCCTCATCAAGCCATAACGTCAAGAAAAGAAATGAACTACACTAATTCTCATTTCCTCTTGCTAGCTCCAACATTTAATTTTTGACTTTTAGAGTCTAAACATAGCAGCATGGCACTGAACAGAAGGCTTCCTAAATTTAAGGGAATCTCTAGTCTTGCATTAAAAGTCTAAAGGAAATACAAAGGCTATTCTGCATATCTTCAAAGTAAATCGACAACCAAGCATGATTCTTATCCTAGTGTTGTTGGAATGAGAAGTTAGATTCATAAATTGTTACACTATGGAAATCTAGAGTAAGAGGGCATTAAATCTGAATCTTGCCCTGTACATCAACAGTTTTCTGTCAGATTCCCATCTCTGCTACCTCTTTTTTACACTGTTTATTTACATGTAGCTCCCTTACACCTTTTGACTAGGAAATGAATACATGCAAGACCCCAGACCACGTGATAACAGCAACATGAGGGAGCAGACATTTAAAAACACATTTATCATTCCAAGGAACTCATTCCAGGTTGCTTTTTCAGAGAGTGATTGAAAGCTCTTTAGGAAATATAGAACACTAAAACAAGAAGAAGATGGAGACACAACTACTGGTACGCTCTCAGATCCATTCAAGGAGATTTACTCAAGAGTATATAAGAGTGATTTCCACAAAATTGTAGTTTCACATCAAAATTCTTGGTTTTCCTCAACTAATGCAGCAAAAAGTTGTCAAGTGGCACATTTCAGGGTTAATAAAACACTGGCTGTTGCTCATGCCCACTGTTGTATATAAATGAATACAGAAATAACTCATCAATGGTTTGAATTGGCATTGGATTTTTAAATCTGGTGGTTCTGATTTTAATTTAACATGTCCTGTGGTGCAGTGTGTGAAATATGTACTTAACCCAGATTGTTGTGAGATGAAAGCACGCTTGTGTTTATTTTACATTATTTGCTGTAGTTTGTTGAAAGCCAACATTCCTGGGCCGTGAATGCAGCAGGGATGAATCATTTGAACTAGGTGAGGGGTTAGCAACTGGAAGAAAATGAAAGTTAAATAACTACAGCAATAAATAAATTTCAGCAAAATGGGTTAAAAAATGTAATGCTACAGAAACTTGTATCTCCATTCTGAGACAAGGAATTATGGTACTTATTTCTACCAGCACTTTTAATGCCAGCCGTGATTAGAGGTAATTAATATCACACATTTCCTACTTGCAGAAACGAGGTGCTGAAGCAAAGTTAAATACAAATTGCTACCAAGAGTTGTAGCAAATGCACCAAGTGACACTACAGCACCAGGGAATAAATCCAAATGATTCATATCACCATAGGAATCTTAATAAAGGACCAGGACATCACCAGATTGAGTATTGAATGGTTAAGGAAAAAAGATGGGCCCCGTGCTAGAGAGCTTAGCACTGAAGCAGAGGTAAAGGGGAATGACAAAGTAGGCAAAGAGAAGGGAAAGCAGAACAAAATGATGGAACAGCAGCACCAGAAATGAGCCCAGCACAGGGCCTGTCCACGGTAAAGATTTTCTGAGAGCTTGTAACAGTGATTTTGACAGAAGACAAGAGAGTGGCTGCGTGGGTGTTTGTGGTGGGCCCATCTCACACCTGAGTGCTGGGAGTGATGGGCAACGGTGCCTGCCTGAAAATCCATCAAGTGGGAAAATGAGGCTTACATTAAGGGCCAGATGAGGGCAGAAATTATATCTGGTTAGTGAATGATGTACTCGAGCCTTGAAAGCAGAAGGAAGGGGCTTCTCCTGAACATAGCAGGGCAGGGAAAGGGGGCCAGAGGCAGCAGCAGCAGAGCAAAAGCCACTCGTGAGGAAAGGGTGCTCATAGCAGTGTTTGAGCTGGGTACAATTTGGATGAGACAGTGCTTTTCAAGGCCAGAAAGAAAAAGAGGTGGGAGTAGCTGAGATTCTAAATGCCAGAAGCCTGCACAGGAATTTTAGTTGAAAGGAGACAAAAGGCCACAGAGTAAAGATGGTATCAAGACAAAAATAAAAGAAAAAATCACAGAGGATGTGAGAAGTCTGAGCCAAAGATGTCTCCTAGGATGCCTTTGGGACAGGAAGCATGTTCCTGAGGCCATGTGGTAGCTCCCAGAGCTGTCAGCTGAGCAGCTCTGCTCCCACCACGCTGGGCTGCAGCAAGGTGGGGGAGTTGTCTTTTAGGTGGAGTTGGAGGGAGAGGTCTCAGCTGGGAGAGATGGAGCAGGGAAGCAGATCTGTAAATCACAAGGGACAGGGAAAGGGACTTTGGATTTGGGCCTGTAGGTGAGGTTGCACAGAGACAACGTGAAGACACAGAGAGGAGCAGAAGAGAGAAGCAGATGCAGAAGTCCCTGGAGAGTGGGGCATCTGCAGAAGGAAGACTTGAGCAAGGAAGAGAAGCCAGTGGGTCACCAAGAGAGGATGGTGGGTGGCTCCATGGGTGCCTGACTGATGAAAGACTCAGGTGGTGTCCTCAGAGCTGTGCACTGCTCCTTGTGATTTCAGAGGCTGCTCTGCAGAGGTTTCTTGCTGGTCTCTTTCCTCCTCTGTCCTCAGCTGCTCTGCTCTCCTTGCTCAGGTGTGAACGAACACCAAGGAGACAGAGGACAGGCTGGGACATCCTGCATTATCTTCCAGTACTTGAAAGATCAGCATTTCTGAAACTCAGAAGAAGAGGAGGTGTTGAAAGCTGTCAGAGTCAGGGAATCAGTCAGGCAGGTGCACTGTGGAGTACAGAGAGCTGGGAAAGAAGGGGCAGAACAGCAAGAGGTTTTCTTTGGGCTAGCAAACTCTTGAGTTGCACAGCTACAGGGTTCATCATCACCCTACTCCCCCGATTTCAGTTTTCAGAGACAGCATGGTTTTAGTCCTTCATCATCCTGTCAGTCTGGTCCAGATGGCAGAGACTCAGAGCAAAGCAGTTATTCACCAAGAGAGGGATTGGAAAAGGACAGTCTCTCTCTAAAAGCAGTAAATTTGCATTCAGTGAAGACTGCACTATGGCTAACAGCAGTAAGGGCTGGACTGATGGAAAATGAAGGTCATCCTGTGATTTTGGTCATTCTTATGCCTGCATTTAATGTACAGCTTCTATAACTCTGAATAATGCACATTTTTGTTTACCATATGTCCTTGTCCTTCAAAAATTGTGGGAATACATTATCTGGCCAAATAAGTGTTTCCTGGTCACTCTTTCCGTTAGTTCTCTCAGTCTTTAGTGAGGGATAGAAAGATAAGAATGCTTAAAATTTTGGAATCATTGAGGTTGGAAAAGACCTGGAAGCTCATTGAGTGCAACCCAGCACCTCCATGTCCACCACTAAACCATGCCCCCATGTGCCATATCTTGACAACTTCTGAACACTTCCAGGGTTGGTGATTCCACCATTTCCCTGGGCAGCCTACTCCAATGCCTGATCACCCTTTTTCCTAATATCCAGTCTAAACATCCTCCTTGGATGGAATTCCTAAGACTCCTTGGAGATGCACGCTTAAATTCAATGCACAGATACCTGCCTGAGTTTTGGGCCGACCTGTTTGAGGTGCAGAGGTTGTCAGTGCAGGTGCTGCTGGCTGAAAGCCCTCGCTGCCTCCCTTCTTTGCCAGAAGGCCGTAACTCGTGCCCTGAGCTGCTTCAGGGTCTGGTGGCGGAGGGATGTGGCAGCCGTGACAGCCCAGCGCCACGCAAGGCGGGTGCGCGGAGGCTGCGGGGCAGGCGCGGGGGCTGAGCCCGCGGGGCGGGCAGCGATCGGGGAGCTCCCGTTCCGCGCTGCCGGCTCCGGGGCGCGCTCCGGGCGGGGATGCGGCGGCTGCAGCGCGGAGCCGCGGCCGCCCGGGGGAGCGCAGGCACCGCGGGCCCGCTCCGCGCCTCGCTCCGCAGGAGCCGCACCGAGCCGGAGCGGGCGCTTGCGAACCCCATTCAGAACAAAACACTTCCCCCCTTCCGTGCGTTACATAAATTTAAACTTTTTTTTCCCGTTTTCTTCTTTTTTTTTTTTCCTTCCCCCATTATCGAAGCTCTCAAATATTCCGAGAGAGGTTACAAAATGTGTTTACTTACAAATTTGGAAGTAGCGACAAGACGCAATGCAGTGAATTTGTCATCTGCTCATGACTAGCAGATGGTCCTCCTTCTTTGCGAGCAAACTGCGTGAGTCACATCTCGCCTGGTTGGTAGGATCGAGCCGAGGCGCTCCCTGGCACCAGGGTGGACAGAGTCGCCCATCCCGATCTTGCCGCCTGCCCACACAGCCAGTGGGCTCTCTGGCACTGGGTGGATCTCACTGTGCCTTTTGGAAAGCCTCCTCATCCCTCCTGCTTCCACGGCAGATTAATCCGGGCGCACTCCTGTCTGTAGAGAGTGCTTCACGTGGCTCTTGCAGTGCAAAGGGATCTTTAAATGGGAAGACATTGCATTAACATTTTACAGACGAGTTGAAGGAGATAACTGTGAGTTGTGCTTAAACAGACTCATTTTTTAGCTCTGGATGAAGCCAAAGTGGGAAATGCAAAAAAAGCCTGGTGAGACCCTTTTGCCTGGAATCAGTGCTGCTGCAGACCAGTGTTGCTGTGAAAACCCAGTTCCCTGCATCAAGGCATGATATGTTGAAGCTGGTTCTGAGCTGTGCTCTTAGTCAGTAATAAAACAAAACTAAATTAAATTAAAATAGTGCAATTCTGCATTGGTTTGGATGTTTGTGCAGAGCTTGCAGATTTGGAGTTGCTTGTCCTGGTAAACAGATAAGGCTCAATTTTATTGCAGGTATGTTACAAAATTGTTTTAGAAGATTAAAGTCATCTAACATCCTCTCCTGCTTTCCCTCTCTGGTTTGTGTTGATTTATCTTGATAGTTTTTCCTCAGTTGTCACATTCCTGTTTTTGTCTTATCATGAAAATCTGCATAGATGATTGGTTTTCCTCTAGATTTGTGTCTGTGTATTCTTCACAGCAGAGCAAGAGGGAACAAGTTTAAATGATACAAAAATGATACACTAAGAGTGATGGGGAATATTCAGGGAAGATATCAGCCTGAAAATGTTTTGAAATGTTTTTTTGCAAAGTGGACAGGTTTCAGGTTGACAGGCTCTTTTAAAATGAATTCATTTCCAAAGCTGTCACTCATTTATAATGCATAATACTTGTTGCTCTTTGCTGGATGCAAGAGTTCCACTCGCTCACACCAGCCATGGGTAAGTTGTGCACTTCCGCCAGATGCTCACATGTTTGCACAATGTGAGACGCACAAATTGTGCTTGACTGCCTGTAGGTAGCAGAGTCCATGTGAATAATGTAAAGAAAGTGCTGGGTTTTTTTGCTTTTCAGTTCTTTCTGGAATGTTTTCTTGCCTAGTTTTCATAGAAGAGCACTCCAGACAAAGGCACTCTTTATAGGTAAGAACAGAGAAACGATTCTCTTGTTTCTGAAAAAAATGCTAAAATCTATGGAGGACAGTGAGGAAACTCATGTTAACCTGGTAATAAATCCAAACCTGGCACCAGGAGCTCTGATTTGGAGATCCTGGAGCTGTAATCAACCTGTGATCACCATGGCAGAGCCACAGTCCATCACTGACATTTCTTCCAAAGTTTTCTATTTCTGAGGTCAGATGCTGCCCTGGGAATTGCCTCCCTGCAAAGAGACAGAGTTTGAGGTGTCTTCTCTGCCTGAGCTCCTCATCAGCAGCTGTGAAGGTGCTGGTGCTGAATTATCATCCAGAAAGTCGGAATTAGAGAGGAAGGGGAATTGAGGGCTGGTTGTAATGGAAACATGAGGGAGTTTCTTGCAGAGGTGGATTGTCTTCAGGTTTGGGAATGGTGACATTCTTGGGGGTCTGTGGGGACTCCAGTGCATCTAACCAGCATCAGGAAAGTCCTCCAAGGTGCTGAGAATAGGTTTGTCCCCTTGGTCCCTGCAATGAGCCTTCTTTCTCCTCTCATTGCTGCCAATAAATCCAGGATTAGGAAGCTGACAGCCACCCACATGCTCTGGAAAAACACAGTGACCACATACAAAATTTATAGCCTACAATATTGCTGCAGGTGGGGATATAAAATACTTTTGTGGGGTTTTTAGGCCTGGGATTCCCCGTGGGTGCTGGCATACCAATCCTGATACATTATCCCCCTGCAGTGAGGCATGCAGGAGGAGAGGGCTGGAGTGCTCCATGTCAGTGCAGAATCCCAGGGAGAGACGTTGTCCCAGGTGCTCTGGCCAGGTGCAGGTTTCCTTGATGTACCTTGAGCCTGGCTTTTGCTCCACAGTCAGATCCATTTGCCTCAGGTCAGTGCTGTTCTTTTTCTAATCTGTCAAAACCCTCCAGCCCTGGCTGCTTGCCCTCTTGGGCAGCCTCATTCACCACCTAGGACCCTGCCTTAGGGCCTTAGCAGATAACTCCGTAGATGAGGAGCAAACCATGGGCTTTCTAAAATATGGGTACCACAGCATTAGCCTGGTGGGTTTTCCTTGCTAACAACATGCACTGCTTGCCCCTGATTGCTGTTGCTTTACCAGCTTTGGTGACCCCATGCTCACAGAGGGGGAGACAAAAAGGAACGCTTGCAAAGGTCCATGGGAGGCCCAAGTGTGAAGTCTGCAGGAGGAGATTAATTCAACAGAAGTTGTGAATAAAAAGGAGTGGCCTAGTGAGCTCACACAGGCTTGACATTCTTTTCTTTCTACAGTGTCTGGGATCTGGGTGTGAAAATCCTGAGTAAAATCATAACTAAGGAAGATGAAGTGGTAAAGGCTCTCACCTGTGTCTTCATTGTTGCTGTTGGAAATAGAGAATCACAACGGTGAAATTTAGATTGTATGAAGGACTGCTAGCCAGCCAGATTCTGTGAGATTTCACCTCTGATTTGAAGTTGACTTGTAGTGGGAAAGTTTCTCATTACTTTTAGGTTGTCTTTTGGGTTTACTGGGATGAATGCAAAATATAATTCATTCCAGCAAAAGAAGAGCTGCATCTCCATTGGAGGTGCTTTGGGTAAATGGGAAACTCTGAGGTAGGTATTCTGCAGCTC
Source organism: Picathartes gymnocephalus (assembly GCA_013390045.1). Lineage (NCBI taxonomy): Eukaryota > Metazoa > Chordata > Aves > Passeriformes > Picathartidae > Picathartes > Picathartes gymnocephalus. The sequence goes on from WEKY01043547.1 coordinate 93,754, forward strand.
ATAGTGGGCCTTTAAATAAGATACCCGGGAAACTGAAAAATGAGCAGCCACTGGAAAATCCATCATCTCAGTGTTGGACAGGAGGGTTGGAAGTAGATGATATTTAAGGCCCCTTCCAACCCAGGCCTTTCTATGGTTCTATGATATTTGGGAAAGGGCAGAAACTCAGATGCAAAACCAACAGAGCTATCTTACTTCTAAGTTATTTAGTTTAAAGCCAGCTCAAGGAGAGCAATGGAAACTCCTCATGGAAACCAGATAAGCCTATGGATGAAATAGTAAAGAAAAACTTCAAAACATTCTGTTAAATAACTATAATGAAACAGAAAGATGTTCTGATTGTACTGATATATGACAACATCCAGTCCCTACACCTTATCCATGCCCCAGCTTCCAGCATAAACTGATTAAAGTATTCAGTTATGTCAAAGACCTTGCCAAGATCAACTGTTTCATTTTTAAAGCATACTTTGTGTATCTCAGGTGAAGAAAACACAATAGAAGAACAAATCTTACCAGAAACAGCATTGCATTTCTGGATTTCCAGACCTATCTTAGCTTCAAGCAAGGGAGAAGTCTGTACAGCAGCTAAGATGATTAACCATGACTGATGCCACATATATCCTAGACTTAAAGAACTGCTAAATCTCCAAATTTTGCCCAGTCATGTCACTGAAAATGATTCCATACAACTGAAGGAGATTGCTACACCCAAGCGTTTATTTTTCTGGTGATACTGGTTGACCTACTTTTGCCTACCAGGGGAAGTACAAGCTGTTCCTATCCAAATGTCCTGAGACCATCCCAGATGAGGTTTCAGACCTGTTTGAAGTTACATTCTGGGTCCTGACAGACATCTGAGCTTAACACCTTGCACTCCCTTTTCCAGCAGCCCTTGCATGCCTGGCTGCGGCTCCGAATTAAAACCATCTCTCCCAAAAAGTAACCCAAGGATTTGACTTTGTTGGGAAAGAAGATGTGATAAGAACATGGATGTCATCCAGGGCACATAAGAGAGAGCTTCTGGTCCTGCTGCAAGGGAGATGTCCTGCTGGGAAGTCCTGTGGGAGGAAGGGGTGTAATTTTGTGGGACCAGCATTAAGGATGAACTGAGCATCCACTACTGTATGTGAAATAGCCAGTTACAGCTGAATCCAGCTCTTCTCAATCTCCAAAATGAGAACTGTAGTTTTGCTAAGGAAAACCAAACCTGTGGTCTCAGGGGATAGGAGATACGCTTTTATTGTTAATTTGTATATTTGCCTTGCTGCAAATGTCATCTAAAGCTGTGTAGGAGGAATGTAGCTGGAGGTTTTTTTCCAAATGTGTTTTATTTGGTGTAGACATGCTCTGAAATAAACTGGAAGCCTGGGGTGGGTAAGAGGGGTATAGGTTGTGCTTGAACCTTAACCCTATGAGTGTTCTTCTCAATCCCATGGGCTCTGGCTGCACAGCCCACACAGAGACCCCAAATTGTCTCAAAAGACAAAGTGATATGGATCAATGTGGCTTGTAACTTCTTCCTTAACTTCCTTACTATTGATGTTTTCTAACAAGAAATCCTAATGGGGACAAGGAAAATGAGTGAAGAAAGACCTTTCGAAAGAGGAGCAAAATGGGAGCTGATTCAAGCGTCAGTAATTAGCTAATGGCTGTGAATATTTATGAAATCTCCCAGCAGTGGCAGTGAAGTGCTGATCCTAGAGGAGTGGACGCCCTCTTCCTTGATGTCTTTAATCCTTGCAGTCCCAGCTGCCACGGCTCGAGTGTTGGAAAACCCCACCCTCTTTCTGGCCTCTGATCAAAATCAATATTTCAGAGGGAAATGCAGAACAGACAAGGAGTTAAACAAAAGTTCAGATAAGCAAAACAAATACTGGAAAGAGGAGATCCTCCAAGCAGAGTGCTCTAGAAAGCACTCCCGTTAATCTGGGCAAGGCTCTCATCAATTGCTCTGTTCAGGGAGAGCTATTCTTGGACTCATAAGGAGGTATGGGATTTATTTCCTCAGCTGCATGGAGTCATGCTATGAGATATCATTAAGTAAGAATAATTAGGATTTCAGCTTTCAACATATAAGATTTGTAGGTGTTCCTGCATTTCCAGTCCCTTCCAGATATACCTTTCCTAAGTGGTAGTCAGGATTTCTATATTCTATTTCTATATTTAACTATAGAATCCTTACAAGTAATTTTTTATGTCCATGTGATAAGTGGCTGTGTTGATTTCCATTTGAGCATCTGTAGATGAGCTTGGTAATTAATACTTTGGTGTGATAACAAAAAAAACTATTGAAGTGTATTTTAATTTGAGCAGTTCAGTGGCGATCAAGCAACGTGGATTTCATTTTCCTGGCAATACCTTGACTGCAGTTAAGACACATCACCAAAAAACTGATGGTAAAATCCAGAATGGTCACACCAGGTTAATTGGTTTCATGGTTGCAATGGCAATATGATATGAGGAGCTTGCACTAACACACAGAGCTGAATTTTCAGGGTGTGGGAAGCAAGTGTGCAAAGGGTCTGATGATTAACTTTCTGGCACCAGTTGCTTTTCTGTGACACTGCAATCATTACTTCAGGCAAAAACAAATCATTTTGTTGCTTCATCTGCAGAAAAAAACCCTGTCAAGCTCCATCTTCTGCCAAGCCTCAGCCTTCTCTTTCTTTCTGTGCACATGGAAGATCTGTGGCAGCCCTGTGGAAGAGACCAGAGTGAAGGTGCTAGGAGAGCAGAAATCCCAGATGAGGTTTTTGTGGTGGGGTGGAGCCCAGGGACAGTTCATTCAATTGAAGCATTGAGATCTACTGAGGTGTTTAGTTTTGTAGAGCAACAAATAGGTTTTTTTCATTTTCAGAGCCCCAGTTTTGATTTCTAGTAAAGCTGGGTGTTATTCAGGTCTGGACCACAGCTGATCATTGCTAATTTTGATGCAGATTAGAAAGAGTGAAGGATTTAATGCTTTTCTTCAAAGGCAGTGCAGATGGTTTATTGAGTGTCAGAGATCCAAGGAAGCTTAAATGGATAAATTTGAAAACAGGTCCAGGACTTAAAGAGACTGGCTTTTTCCTAGTAGGTAAAGCCAAGTGAGAACATGGCCACTGCCACAGTGACCGTGAGACCAAACTGGATTGGGATCCTACAACTTCTGCCTATTCCCACCCAAATTTTTACTGAATAGTGGCTGGGCTGACACTCATTTAGAGTCCCATTGATGCTACTGCTATACAACAGAAAAGTTGTCATAAGCTTCATTTTAAGGTTTCTGAATCAGGTAGACATAATCATTAATGGGAATGATTTACACAAAGCTGCTAATTGATGAGCCAGGAGCAAACAGAACTTCTTTCCTGAAGAGCAACACTGAACAGGTCATGCCAGAAAGGGGCTATGACATCACTGCTGTGAGATAACTGTTTTAAAATGTGGTTGCTTTGGTGCCATTCATAGAATCATAGGGTGGTTTGGGTTGGAAGAGACCCTAAAGGTCATCCAGTTCCAACCCCCTGCCATGGGTATGGACATCTTCCAGTAGAGCAGGTAGAAAGGAGGGCTAGAAAAAAGAACCCCTGTGGGAAGGCAGATGTGGTGCAGTGAGACAGGCAAGGTGGTGCTGAGCAGTCCTGGAAGCACAGAGGTCACAGAAATGGTAAGAGCCAAGGGGAAAAGGGTGGGACAAATACTCACTTTAAGCAGATTTCCCTTCACCTGAGTAATTCCATGCCAAGGCACTTCCCCAGCAGTGCATCCTTGGGTGTGCTACATAAACATAACTGCACATTTTTGCCAATTTTTTTCCCCCAATAATTGCAATGGTCCAGAATAATAAATTGCAGCTATTATAAAACTAATATTACTCTGTATTACATCTGCATCTCTTAAATGCAGGCCATTCAAAATTCTTGCTTGTTTTGTCAGTCACGTGCTCAGAAACACTTGCAATGCACTAAGAAGAATCATAAGATCTCTAAATCAGGTGTTTAAATCTCCACAACCATGCTAGCTTGAAAGAAATTCCACCTCCTAGGCAGAGAGCCAGGCTTTGCTATTGCGAAAAAAGGTTCTCCTGCATGTGCTACAGGATTAGATGTTCCCAATGTTCTAGGTAAGGGTACTGTAGGTTTTCCCGTGGTGATAAAATGCAGATTTCAGCCATAAGTCTTTCTGTTGACAGGGAGGATAACAATCTTCCTCTGTGTGTGTGTGTGTGTGTGTGTGTGTGTGTGTGTGTCTGCTTAAAAATATTAAGAATTAAAACCTGCTGGGAAAGGGAGTGTAAAACAGTATAACTTCTGCAGATTTTTTTTTTTTTGAGACAAATATACTGAATTGTAATAAAAATATACCTAATCTTGAAGTAACTTAGACTGTAGCATTTAATATGAATATGGACATGTAGCCTGTAGCTCATCAAAGTATGGGGACCATCTTGACACATGGAGTATTAGGTAAAGACATAAATTTTGCAGGGTCAGAAACAGAGTCACAACACAAACAAAATAAAGGAAGTCCAATAACAGGGAAGGCAGAGCATCTGTAGTAGTTATGACTAATTTTCCATTGCCCTACATCCTTGGTAGCAATCAGGTGTGGCTATAAAATGCTTTTGAAAGACTAAATGGAATGGCTGGTTTGCACTGACTTAGCTGAACGTTTGAGCTACTCATGGCGAATTAAACTCTGCAGTCACAGAGGGATAAATTTGCAATTTGCAACCAAGAGCATTCAGATTTTAGTGACTCAACACAAGAAAATTGACTTTTATTACCAATATTCCAAAAGTGTATCAGCTCTAGGTCATATGATGTCCAGAAGTGCCCTTACTACAGCCTGCACCCGAACTGTCTTTCACAGGACAGGATGCTGGTTTGGCAGCAGGGCTTTCACCATTGCTGACAAGAGCTTTTTGAAAACCTGGGCACGATATTGTGAAAGGTGATGCACAAACCAAACTAATGCCCTTCAGCAGAACTGGTTCTCTGTCCTGACCTGTGGTTTTATCCAAAACTAATCAGAGGGTTTAAAACATATTTTGAACTTGTGTCGGAGAAATGAAATGAGTTGAAGAGCTCTTGGAGCACTCTGTCTATCTGCCTGCAACAGGAGTGAAGTTCCACACGGCAAACTCCACTGCATATGGATGCTGAGCCTCTATTTCCCTCTGTGAGGTGGTGTCCACTTGCTACAGGTGGAGATTTAGACAACTTTCAGTGAGAGGGACCCTGCCATGGTGCTGGCTGGAGGGAAATCCAAAACAGAAGTGTTTCTCATGGATAGATTCTTCACTTTATGCAAAATGTGTTGTGACACATTATCTCTTCACCATGTAGCAAAGTGTACTTCGCAGCGATTGAAGAAATTCAGTTAAATCCAGCCTGTACTTGTGTTCTGGCTCGTTATTTATAGCAAGTGTGGGAGTGTGTTGGCCCCTTCTGACAGCATATCATGGCCATCTTAAATCCTGAAAGCACTTCTTTTTTTTTTTTTTGTTGCCACAGTAAATGTTTAAGAAGTTTAATCTTAAATTTATGAGTGATTTGGAGACCAGTCTGTTCATGACACATTAACAAAATTAGACCAGGAAATGCTTTGCTGAACGAACTCTCATGCTTTTATAAGGAGAGAGGTTGTTGGGAGTGTGCTCCCTGCTGTGTGTGCTGCCTCCATGGCCCACAGTGATCCGTGTGGATGTGTTTGCACATGGTATTTCAAGAAAAAATATTTACTGAACTGGCCTAAGAGATTTAGGAAATCAAATCTCAAGGTGTTAGAGAGGGCACTTAGCATGGTGTGAATTGGAGTTTCTAACAGTGAGCATAGTCGGAGGCAAAAGGGTTAATTTTGCTTCAAGAAGAAGACATGGAAATAATTTTTTTTCTTACTAATTAAATATGAAACTGACTAACTGTATGCAATTGTAATTTTCTTATCTTATTAGCCATGTTCATTTCTGAAGTGAGTAACTACCGGCACTGGTACAGTATATGGGCAGAATAATAGTCAAACTGATTTTTACTTTAATCTCTGAATACAATTAGCATAATTTAAACTGTTATAAGCTACAGCAGATAGAAATCACATTATAGGGACTGTAGGTGGAGAGGTGGGTGGTCACATGCAGAGGGAAATCTGGAAGAGCACTTAAAATACAGCCGAATAATAAGCATTCAGGAGAATGTAAAGCTACGTGGAGTTGAAAGGCACATTATTCCAAGAGATGGGGAAAGAAAAGTGGATAATCATGAGCAAGGTTCAAGGACTTGTACTATTGCAGGACCTGATCCCAAGAAATGCTGTCGTAAGAGATGTAGTTTATACAACTGTTTTATGGGGCATGAATCCCAAATTCCGTTTTCTCTCAGAGGAGAGAACAGCCCAATGGAGATGGACAGATCACATCTTGCCTGAGCAGATGAAAAGAGAAGAAGTCGAGATATGATGGGGGAAGGAAAGAGGCAGGTCAGATGGGGAACCAGAGAGATGGACCATGGGTGTAAAGTGCGTTTGAGCGAGTTGTGCATGAGAGCAGGGATAGAAGAAAGAAAAAGAAGAGAGAAAGAATGGGCTGAATGAGGAGACTGGGTCTGGAAGTCCTGAATTGTAGGCTAGGACTGACTGAGCAGTCAGCACCAATGAGTGTGGGAAGAAAGTGACACAAACAAGGAGAGGAGACAGGGACAAGTTGGTGAAGATAAACCCAAGCTCAAGGAGAGTGGAAAGAAGGTGCTGCCTGACAGAGCCCGAAGCACATCATCCTACTCTGCTGTCAGCAAATATCCACACAGCCTCTGAGAGGCCATTATAGATCATCTGCCACTGCAGCTGCTCCATGGAAAAGAAAGGATTACAACTGAAAACTCAGGAAACACCCTGAACTCTTTTTCATTTCAAATGCCTGCTTGCCCTCTTCATTTACATCCTGTACTAGTTTCTGCAGTGTTTTCTGAGCAAGTAACAGAATTAAGCCCAGGAATCTAGCCTATTTAACCAGTAATAATCTGACATTGGACATAATTAAATTTCTGTGGCCCCTTTTTAATTGTTGCAAGGAAATCTATAGGATTTGTTCTTTAGTACAGAGCAGTCTGAAATGTTACCAAGCTGTACAGCATGTATTAATCATTGGGTAAATTTTATCTATATCTTGACAATTTGGCCAGAACATGTTGTTTGAAAAGAACTAGAAATGTTCTTCATCATAGTGAGGGTGTGCTGCAGTCAGGCCTTAGTCCTGGAGAACAGAACATGACTTTGATGTATTTTTCACATCAAATTGATAGATTTCCTATCATAAAGACCTTTCTGAAGTATAGGACATGGACCTTACTCCTGAGTGGCTGTTCCTTTGTTGCAGTGTTCTCTGCTCTTTGAAACTTCTTCCTACAAAAATAAAAAGCAATCTCCAGACTTAATTCACTGCCGCATAATAGAAGGTGTTGTCAGCAAATGGCACTTGCAAAAGCAGCCTTCCAGCTGGGTGGATGTCAGACTGAAAGTCCAGTGACTTGGATGGTGGTCCTAGGTTGCTCAGAGAGCTCCTACAAAGCTTTCATGTAAGAGGTGAAAATAATCTGCTTTTTTGAATCAGCCCTACTTGCATTTTTATGATGAATTAAGCACAGCTACAGTGAGAAATGGATTGTACCCTGTGTGTGGACAGAGATTGGCCAGAAAATCTCAGAATCACAAATTAAATCAATGTATATCACCTCCAGAAATATGTGCACCGAGCAGTGTTTGTAGATGGGCAGTACATGCAAAGATCCATACATGCTGTGCAGCTCTACTTCTGGCAAAGATGACAGATGATGATACTTCCTGAGAATACTTTCGAGGTCTGATTTTGTTTAGTTAATTAATATTGACTGTATTTAATTCACCAGGAAAAAACATTGCAATTGCTCTGAAGCACTCTCGCAAAAAATTCAGCAAAGTCAGTTCAGTAATTAATGAGTGGACATTTTTTCCAGTTTTTCTTGTAAGTTTTGTACTGCATAGACTTTTTAATGATATTAACCTTTAGTGCACATGCCTAGAAAACAGGTAGTGGCACCTGTCTGAGAAAGAGACTTACAAATACACAGGTGTTTGTATTTCTAAAGAGGAAAATGAAGGCAGCAAGTATATCATGTTAGTGTATATTTAACACTCTCCAGTTTTGCTATTTGATTTAGAAAAAAAAGTTAGGAAAGACTGTGAAGTGCTAACGAGGACAGCCCTCACCCAGCCCAAATTCTTAAGAAATAGCAGCAGTCCTGCAGCATTGCATTTGTCTCTCAGTGCCAGGGCTCTATATTTAACAAGCTTTCCCCAGCTCCCACACCCAGATGAATTCATTGGAATGCAGTAGGAAAGCAAGAACTCATCTGACTCATTAGGAGGCTCATATGCAATTACCATCAATTAAAAATTCCTTCTAGAGCCACCGTGTGAATTTGGGTGTGCTGAAAGAAATGAAATCATCAGGATCTCTGTAAGCAGGACTTAGCTTTACACTGAGTTCAGGCCTAATGCAGATTTGATTAATCTGCAGAAATAACTAGCTGATGTGCTGACTAACGTGTGCAGGGATCCTCAGAGCACCGTGTCTGATGGAGTTTTACATCTTCCACTTCACAGTCTGTGACTTGCAACCAGCAGAGCCAAAGAAAAGCTTCTCTATATTGGGAATGTATTGAAAAAAGAAAAACTGTTGTAACAACATGTTTTGTTGATATGAAATTATTTTCTCTTTCTTTTCACCAGCTGCCAGTGAGGAAAAAATGTTTAGAGGTGGAAATGTAATGACAAATGATTTACAGATGGATTCCATTTTCACTATATTCCCATTAAGATGGGTTGTAAACACTTTCCTTTCTTAGCCCAAGATCTTTCTCAGAATCTCTTCTGTTTAGGTTTAACTTGTTAGAGTTAGAATAAGCTCATCAAAAGACAGAGCAGCTCTTGAGCCAAGCCCACAGAACTAAGGTGCCTCTGTCACAAATTTTCATTAAAAAATTTTATCTTAACATGAACTTTTCCTAAGCATCTGATATTTTAACCCTATTGAATGTTTATCTACTCTTGATTAAGCTTTTTATTAAAACTTTTGAAAAAATACAACAGAGCAATTAAAAGTACATGTATATATAATTTCAGAAGCATTTTAGAAGTCTATACAATAAGACAAGCATGTGTTTATGCTATACTTCTTTGTATTCACTCTTCATAAGAAGCAGCAAATTCTACCTTTATCTGTAAAACAGGGTAATACCTAAATATCTAGGATTGTTGTATTGTTTCTTTTTGAAAAATAAAAATTATAAAACCCCTCAAACTTTAACTGAGAGTACTTTAGGGCAGGAACTGCCATTTCTGTCACTATTTATGTTCTGGGGGTGCCAAGAGGATTCTTATGTTTAAGTCTTTAAAAGCATATTAGGACACAGAATTTCCACAGGTGGAAAGCACCCAGACCTCCACCAAAACCTACGGGAGCTGCACAAATAATAAACAGCCCTGGAGTGCAGACACTGATCTCAGAATAAAGATTGACAGATCCTTTTACTTCCTGCACAGGTGTGTCTCAGGACAAATAAGAGAACCCAAACAAATCCTTTTGGTTTTTTGTGGTGTTTTGGTTTTTTTTTTTTTAATCAATGCAGTGTGGATCAAAAACTTTGGTCTGAGTTCGAATGTTGGGTCTACTTCTTCTCGGAACATTGTTTAGAAATTTTGATGGAGAGAAAAATTAAACTACATATCTATGCATTTTTACACAGATCATAATGTAATTTCTTTCATGCCTGCAGTTGTAGTTATTCTGTGGGGACAAGCAGGACTAGGATCCTCAAAAAGCCCTAATGCTGATATTTAGACATACATATGTACTCAATGTACTGAGACCTAACAATTAATTAAACATGGTACAGGTCTCAAGGAAAACATTTGAAATTAGCATAATACAGAAACATGTATATTCTTAAACAAGGAAAGAGCAAGGAAGAGGAATTTACAGTTGAAAAACAAATTGGGTCTCATGTAACTCAATTTTACCTGTATATTTTAACATTTTTCAATGTATAGATTTTTGTCCAATAAGTTATCTACAAATAAACATATACTGATTTTGCTTTTACATTAAAATGCCTCCAGGTAACAGGAGCAACACAACTGAAAACCAGAAGTCAAAAATCTTGTTTCACTTACATGAACTGAACGTAGACTGATATTTTTCCTACTATTCCCCTTTTGTATTGTTTTTTAATAAAAAGGGTGCCAAGCTAGGAAATGTGTCAGCAAAGTACAGAGGTGGTTTTATTAACAGTATGGATGCTGCTTTTTTGGAAACATATCTAGAAGATTTACTTCCTGGTATCTGCTCTGAACTTGTGCGATTTGCAGAAGAAAGTGGAGCTGAGGGGTGGGACAGGAGTTATTTATCAGGAACATTTGAGGACAGTTACCACAGTGAAAGAAACAGAAGACAAAAAGTCCATTAATTTAATCATCTTTGATCATTTGCAGGCTTTGTTTGGATGTGTTTATATGTTGCAAAACTGAAGAGTGTGCAGACCTGATGCCAATCAGAAAGGCACTCTCCTCCCAGATCAATTTGATTGAATTCCCATGAGGGGAAAAATAAATGTTTGAAGCCAAGAGCAGTGTGACACTGCTGATGTTCCAGAGGGAGCTGAAGTCTCCTCTATACATGAATGTGTCTTGGGTCACAAGGCCAACAAATCTGACATTTGCAGCCAGTTTAGAAAAGACCTTTGGAGCATTTTAAGAAAGGGTAATTTTCACAAAGGCATCCAATACCACATGGAAAAACCAAATAGGAAATAATATCATTGCCATCAGTGCTTGCAACAGGGGTTTTCAGAAGGGAGAAACTTCTAGAAACTTGGTTATTTCCTAGCAAGCTCTGCAGGCTTCTGACTAGCTTTTGGACAAAGCTCTTGGTTTAAATTATGTTAATCTTCTTCACAGGGCAGTGATAAGCAACTTTCTGATTACAAGAACAAAATAGGAAAATACTGGGACAAAGTCTCTGTGGACATAAATCAGTGCGATACCCTTGAAAGCCACCCCACCACAGACAATTTCATTTGCTATCCAGCCTGTTCTAAAACAGGGAAAGAATGCTAAAATTCTTCTTTTTGTGATGAGATTAAATCCTGCAAATTTGCCATGGAAACCATTTCTTTTTTTTTTTTTTCCTTCCCCTCCCTCTCACAGTTCAGTAACAGCAATTCTTTCAGAGATGGGAGGTTTGGGCATTGTGGTTTGGGGTGGGGGTTTTTTGGGAGGTGAGCTGAAGGCAAAAATGGGGAGCTGTGGAGGGGAAGAGGCTGGAATATGTTCACCCTCAAAAATGAGTTCACATCCCCGAGGTCCCAGTGTTGAGTGCCAGCAAAAGGCAGATGCTGCTAACAGTTGGAGCACTGCAGCACGGAGGAGGGAGTCCTCCTCCAAAGCCAAGAAGCCACCCTGGGAAGCAGGCAGGCCTGGCATGGCCCACTTCAGGGAGTGCCCACGTGGGGCTGCCAGGAGATGGAGCTCCCCCGGCTCCCAGGGCTGACTCACCAGCCCTGTTTGATCCCACTGCTGCCACAGCAGCAGGGAGGGAACCCCAGGACAGCAGCCCTGAGTGTGGATACAGCCAGGGAAGTGTGGCAAGGAGGGAGGGCTGGAAGCAGGGTCACCCCGGGCTGCCTGGTGCATCTGCCACCCACCCCGTCAGCCACCAACCAGGGTGCTCAGCCAGCCTCTGAGCTCCTCACAGCAATGGGCAGGCTCTACCTAGGCTCTCATTTTGGAGGAAAAACCTGACTTTTGCAGCATGTCTGGGCTGCTGTTTCTAAAGCAGGGGTCGTTTTTACTCCCATGTTCAAATTCACCTGTTAAAGAATATCCCAATGAGTAATCCAAAGATTTTAATATAAAAGGACAAAGAGAAGGGCATGGGGAGGAGGTAAAAGAAAAGGCAGCCAGGGTGGACTTTGTCCCTCATAGGCAATTTTTCTTATAGAATCATAGAATAATTTAGATTGGAAATCATCAAATCCAACCATTAATCCAGCACTGCCAAGTTCACCACTAAACTGTGTCCCCAAGCACCACATCTGCTCATCTTTTAAATGCCTTCAGGGATGGCAACTTCACCACTTCCCTGGGCAGCCTGTTCCAATGCTTGACAAACTTTTTGGTGACTAAATTTTTTCCTAATATCCAATCTAAACCTCCCCTGGTACAACTTGAGACAGTTTCCTCCTGTACTATCACTTGTTAGCTGGGAGAAGAGACTTATATCCACCTCCCTACAAGCTCCTTTCAGAAGCAAACTGGAGGTCCATTTTTCATGGGATGCAAAACTACAATCAACTCCATCCAGTTTTAATTCAGTGAAGACTTTATCTGGGTGACAGAATTGCCAGAGTAAATTGCTAGAGTCAGGCTGCCCCTTACCAGCCCTCGCTAACAGAGCATTTGGGTCCTTCTGCCTCAGTTCCCCATTTCTTGGTGTTTCCAATTCTTTCATCTATTTCTTTCAGATGGACTTTCCATGTCCTTTTCTCCTGATGGAGCATTTCCTCACCCTTCTGTTGGCATAATGTCATGTCTGTTTGTTTATACTAAACATGAGGGGTTTTTATGGCGCCACATCAACCACATTGAATTTTCAGAATGATGTGTTCCTTCCTACTTCTTTTACTCACTGATACAGTAGACTTGTTCCTGACAGAAATGAGACATTTCAAGGATGATTACATGCTGTAGCAGCCTAGCACAAAATTACATCTTTCTGACCTGCTGTGTTTTAATGTGGTACCTTCCTGTCTTCCACAGATCTCAGCTGCTCACCCTTTTTCCCTGAGGATGTCCACAAAATAGAAAGCTAGAGTGAATTCCTTCTCAGACACAACCTCAGCAAAACTTCAGAGATTGAATGTTCTAATCAGGGTCTACAAGGTTTACAAAACTCAGGTTTTGAATGTTATTAAGTCTGCATTTACTTTTCACGTTATTGGTTTGTAAGCCCTTGGTGTCCTGGAGCTCAAGTCACAGGTCTGGATCTTACTGAGAGCAACTTCTAAACACAGACTCATTTATATCCCAGAGATCACCTCGTTTCAAGAATAAAATTTCTGTGTGGGAATGGGCTTCTCCCTCCCATGAGGAATATGGGTACTTCTAGAGCACATGCTGGGCAGTGCACAGTGCTTTGGCTCAAAAGATGAGATGTTTAGAGTTTGCCAGTTTTCTTCCTGTATTTACTGTCTCAAAGCTCTTACACTCTTATGGGGAGCTGCATTTAATGTTTTTCATTTACTGCTTTATATTCCTTATTCTTGTACAAGTGACTCTAAAATACATAAACCAACACGATATTTTTTTTTTGAGCAAAGTCCAAAACAAACAAAAGCCTCCACGCAAACCTCCCCCCCTCCAAAATATCTCTGAAGTTTCGAGCAGTTTTCTCACTTACAAATGGACTATCAGTATTCTTCTAAAGAACCTTTCAGGTTCATTAAACTGTTTGTTCCAGCCCTCCACCGCTCTGATTGCTCCTCGTGTGCTTTGCACTGGTGTTAAATTTTGTATGTCTACTTCTGTGAGTTCTGCACAGCATTGAAATGACTGCTGATTCAGAAGGTAACGGGGATTTTTTTTTTCCAGGTCAGTAAATATAAGCTTAGGATTCAGCATACAGGCTGGTGATGTTGAAAGACCAGCTTTACAGTTTCAAACCTAAACAGGAAAGTCAGTCTATTATTTGAAAGGAGTAGAAAACAGGGGATTGGGAGGTAAAGCAGTGGTCAGGCATTCCTTCAGTAAACTTTTGAAAGACTCACTAGCATTTGGTGCCTGGGGAGACACAACATTTCAGCTTTGTCACGTTTTTGCTGTGTTGAAGTACAGAATCAAAATTATATTTCTTTCCCATGAACAGAGATGTGTTTGAATTTTTTCCTTCTTCTGAAGCTTTAAAAAAAGATTCTTGCACCCAGGCAGCTGCTGACTGTCAAGCCTTATAGGATGATGATTAAAATATATCTTCATAATTCAGTTCATAAAGGTGTATGCATATATATGGGCACATATATAGGTATATTTGTATAAATGTAAGTATGTATGACAGGAATGCATGTTTTCAGTTCATGTCTACAAATGATTTCGACTCTGGCTCCATGGCCACAGATGGGGAGTTTGGAACATGTATTATATTCACTGTGGGATCCCTGCTGTCCCCCACAGGAAAGGAATAGTGTGGGGATGTAAAGCATGGTACCCACTCTACAGAACTATTCAAAAGGCATATTTTTGTCTTTTCTGTTTTCCGGGTCATTTAAGCCATAATGCTCATGCACAACACCAGGACACCACTGTTGGCTGAACCCAGGGAGAAATTGGGAAGCTTTCCAGAGAGTCCCTGTCACAAGCTGGCAGTCCTGTCCCTCCACAGCACTCAGGGCAACAGCACAGCATCTCCCAGGTATTTTGAACTCCCAGAACCAGGGTGGAATATGAAAATGCCCTGTACACATAGGGATAGGTCATGGTGATACCACAATTCCCCAGCCACATGAGTAGCCCGAGGCACATCTCTGAAGGCCTGGACTGCAGCCCTAACTACAGGAGCATCCTTCTTCTGCATAAATAAGGAATCTTGTTGGAATAAAGTTTCACGAGAAATGTAAATTTGTGAGAAACTGCCTGATTTCTATGCTGCTGAGGCTTTCTGTGCAGTAACACCAGATGCCAAAAAAGAAGCAAGAGGAAAGTGCAAACCCAAACCTCCTTCTCAACAGCAAAGAAACAGAGCAAGGCCATTCCTGTCACCATCTCATGCTCAGGGGCAGCTTTGATCCCAGGGACAGTAGCAGAGGAAAGGCAGCACCACTGTGTGTGGGAGACAAATATCTTATGCTTCACACTAAATCTTCACAGAAGCTGAGAGAGACCACTCAAAATTAATAAACAAAAACCCTCAAACCAACCAACCAACCAACCAGCCAACCAACCAACCAACCAGCCAACCAACCAACCAACCGAAAAAAGCCCCAACCAAACACAACAAAAACAACAAAAAAACCTCCACCACCACCACAAAAAAACCCACAACAACAACAGCAACAACAACAACAATAAACAACCAAAAACCCCCCACAAAACCAAAAGAAAACCCCTAAACAAAACACAAACAACAAACAAACAAACAGTCCTTTACTACTTCAGTTAATATGGAAAGTAAAAATGCCAATGACTCCTTCCTCATTTCCCTTCTGTGGCAAAGAATGCCAGGAAAAAGACAAACTGAAGTAAGAAATCTGGAGGTCTCCAGGCTGAGATATTTTTTAGGCAGCTCTTGCTGCTGCTCTTGTGAGTGGTAACTTCTGAGCATTTAGCTCCCTAATTTGGCCCTTCCTTTTGGTGACAGTCTGTCTGCCAGGTACAATGTGGTGTGATACACACGGAGAAACTCTTGCAGTCAGAAATAGGTGGATGGATGAGAGGTTCAGAGTCTGAACAGGGGAAGCCACGTAACAGCCCAGTCCCAGGTGAAAATCACCCAGGCAGGAGGCTCAGGGGAGGAAGAGCTGATGGTTTCACAGACTTCTGGCAGCGTCGCATTCCCAGTTTGCAAGGATCAGCAGAGGGAATTGCACAAGTGCTGGGATCAGGCAGAGGAGTGGGAGGGGAGGGAGGAACTGACCCTGCTGCTGGGTCCTGTCTGGGGAACACGGGCAGAGATGGACAGAAAAGCCTTGCTGAAGTAATTGAAGGAAGCTGGATGTGGAGGGAGAAGGTGAGCCCAGAACATGGAGGGGTGAAGGAAATCAATACAATTATCTCACCAGCTACCTTCTGAACCAGAGGAAGCGTGGCTTGCAAACACTGATGCTGGAGAGGAGTAGTGCAGACGTGAGGGGACCAGAAAAATCTATAATATTCTGGCAGTTCTACCAGAGAAAGGCATTTGCTTCTTGGAAATTTTTATACAGTAAAAAAAAAATTATTTGACTTCTGTATAGAGAAAAAGGACATTTTTTGTACCTTTCTCCATCCTTATTGTTGTTGATAATTGCCTGAAATTTAAAATTAAGAATTCAAAGAAGAGAGAAATGCTTATGTTAAAATAATTTGCTTAAAATCTTTTGAGAGCATATAGAAATAAGGAGGCTTTTTTTTGTATTTTAACTGGACATTCTAACAAAACGTGTGTGGAAAGTGTTGGTCCATTATATAGGGTTTCCCAACCAGGATTAGTGGGATTTTAAATCAATACCTTCAGGGCTAAGGGATGAGCAGCTTTCACTTGAAATAAAGGAATAGCTCCTGGTATTATCTATTGTGGTAAATTGTTCATATTGGCCACTTCCTTGAACATGACAAAGATTGATACACTGACAAGTAGGCAACGCTAGGGTAGCAGATATTTCCCATTGCCTGGCACAAGGCTGTCATCCATGCAAAATAAAACACTTAATATAATCATTAATGAATGATTCGTCATTTTTTATTATAGTCATTCCATAATAATCATTAGTTTGGATTAATACTGCCTCAGGGAGCACATGTGCTATGAGCAACTCCTCTGTTCTCCTCAGCTAATAGACTTTCCTGCAATAGAGGGGGATGTTTGGTTATCTGAGCTGCAGCCTTTGCCCTCTGCTATGGCATAGACACGGCACCCAAAATTAATGTTAAGACTGATATGAAGATAAGGAACCTGTTAATTCCCTGTGCCTTGTGTAACTTTTTCTTTAATTGTTCTCCAAAGTCAGATTACTAGCTGAAGACTTTTATTTTTTTTGTGCCTCGTATGTGTATAGGAAATCGTTTCCATTAATCTCTCCCTCCTGTGTGTGAACACAGAGCTAACAGGAGCACCCTGTCCCCAGCTCTCACGCACCAGCACCATGCACGTAGGCAGGGAATGCTTTGCTTAGCCTGCTGCACTGGTAGAATGTGATTTCCTGTAGTTTTTGAAATATCCCTATGATGCCTTGAATTTTAACTTTTATATTTCTTAGATCCTGTTGTACTTAGTGTGTGTAACTCTGAAGTGCTTTGTAACCTGTGAGCTGCTCTCTCGGGCAGTGATAGACATAACAACCCTCTCCAGGCCTGCTCTCCAAGGACACTTGGATGGTCCTAAGCCCAGAAAGTGTAAACCAACATCTAAAGAAAGGGGGGCAAGCCGGAGAGAATTACATCAGTAGCTGAAGTTTTAATTGGCGAATTTATGCTGATATGCAAATGGACCAAAACCTATAACTGGAGTAAGAACTCGTGACTTGTCGTCCATCTTGGGGTCCATCTTGGGTCTGGTGGCCCAGGGTGTGCTCCCCAGGGTGTGCCCTTGAAGGCCTTCAAATAAATATTCACTTTTATTCTCTTACTCCTGTCTAGTCTCTGTTTGCAGGTAGCCAATTAAGGCATCACCTAAGTCCCCACCAAGCTGTACCTCGTGCAATATTTGTTTAGCTCAGGGAATGCAGAATTGCCCTGACTTGTATGTGAGGCTGGGAGCTGCTCCCACATAGCTGAGACAGGGGGAGGACCTCACCAAGGTACAGGCAGCTTTGCACAGGTGACCTGTTTGGATTTCAACCAATTTCAGATTACATTTGGATTTTTTCTTTTAACTCTGTAAAGTATAAAGGAAAGAGCAGATCAAAGAACGTGAGGCACAGATCTGAAAATGGACATGCATTCACTCTAGGGAAAAAAACCTTACGTTTCCCTTAAATGCTTCTTCTTTCCAGCCTATGTGGAACACTTCCCAAATCAGTAATTTATGTGTTTTAAGAGTGTTCATAATTCAGGATTTTTAACAGTGAAAACCATCTAAGATTTTTGGCAATTTGCCTGTCTTTATGTTAGCTGTTTTTCATCTGATGATCTGTGATTCTATGAATTATAAAAGGGGATGTTATTTACCATGGAGGGGAGGAACAACAAAAAAAAAAAACCAAAAAAATATAGTGTTAATTTTGAGAAGAAAAGGTATAAAAAAATACACATTTATTGTTACAGAATTTGATTGGGTTTTTTTCCCCCAAAAGTAGGATTTTAAATTTCACTTTGTTCAGCTGTTTTGAATTTGAATATAAAATACATGTTGAGAAAATTATTCTATGATTAAATCTTATACTATACAACCTATATGATAAAGTACATTATTATAAATTAAAAAGCATTTACTGAGCATCTGACATTTTACTTCTTTTTGAAATGATTTTGTTTATACTTTCTCAATTGTGCAAGATAAAAACATACTCATTAATCACTTATTTTTCAAAGAGCTATACAAATATTTTTTACCTCTCATACTGAATAGTCTCCATGATAGAATTGTAGTGATTTATATCAAAAGGAAAACTGACCCTTAATGATATGTTGGCATCTCATGTGATCTGTTATCAAAAATTGTTTCAACGGGAATAAAGCCTCCTAAAATATCATATGTATCTTGGAAGAGATAAAATATTTAACTAAATCATAGAACTACATAAATTATCTTTCCATCTTATCACGTTTTATGTTAAGAGCAAGGTTTTCCTATCAATGTAGGAAACACTTATTTCTCCCTATCAGTCATACTCTGCTGCCTTGATGGAGATAGAAATAAAGCTGTAATTCCAACAAGTTATTAATCCATTTGCAGTGCTTTGAAAAAATGGAAGAATAATTATAGATTTTTCTTGGGAGGTTAAAGTGTATTTTATGTTTTGCAGTTTTCTCAGTCACTATTTCATTGTCAGTTTGCATGGGTTCAACTGGAGTTTTACAAGCTACTAAAGAATCAAGGAATATAAGTTATAATTTCTTGAAGTTTCATCCTAGAATGTTTAAAATTGTGAACTTCCCTTTTACCAAGATCCTGATAAAATATCAAAGTGTCAAGGTTTTGAGGTAAAATTCTAAAAAATACTTTAATGCTTTCAGGATTTCATCTTGTTGGCCAGAAGAAAGTGTTACACGCCACAAAGAACAGCACACTTGAAAATTATTCTGCAATTGTACTTCAAACATCTTTTCCTAACAGATTAACAACTAATCCTTTTTCAGAAGTATATTATGCTCCAATCCTGCAAACACTTAAACCAGTACCACAAATAATTTCAGACTCGGGGCTTGAAATACTTCTGGAAAAGATTTAATGGTTGTGTCTGACCTGCAAGCATAAATTGAAGTTGCCAAATCCAGGATCAAATATTTCCGTGATTGCAAATTGAATTCAGGTTCCATAGAGTTCATTAAAATAGGGTTTCAGGCTGTTATTTGGTTCAGTTACTGCAATTGAAAGAAAAAAAAAAACAGTTTTAGGAGAAAGGTAGAGGGTATGTCAATTCCATATTTTCATTTTTTAGCAAGACTATACATAAGAAAAAATACTGCAAAGGAGTAGAAAAATAACTTCTTACAAAACCATCCTCTTATAGAAATTCTTCTTGAAATTTTATTTAGGCATCTGTTCTCCACAGGGCTTGTTGTATGGTCCTTTTCTGTGGTTTAGATATTTTAAATACAATTTGTTATGCATCTTTTGAGCAAGGAGATTCTTTCATTCCCCAGATCTCCTTCAGATTTTTGGGTTGGGAAATATGGGATGCAATTGTTGACTTTTTCCCCCAAAAAATTGCTGCCAGTTCTGAGACTTTGAGTCTTATGAACATTTTTCACAGACAGAGAAGGCGTAGGAGCAGATCTGGAGTATCCCCTAAGTTGTTCTCGAGCCCTCAGCAAAGCCCTACTGCTTTCAACAGCAGCACCACCAAAAATCCCCTGTTCTTTCCAGTGCTGTCAGCCCAGGTCACAGACCTCTTGCTCAGGGCAGTGGCACTCCCTGCTCCCAGCTGCAGGGCCCGGGATGGGAGCGGATGGGAGCCAGCCAGGGTGTCCCTGCTCTGTCAGCATTTGCTGTTCAGGACATTGGTATTCACAGCCTGCAAGTTCACTAGAAGTCTGACTTATGCTTCACCTCAGAATATGTCTAGAATGACTTTCCTTTTTTTTTTTTTTTTTCCCCCCTTTTTAGTTGGAAAATGGCTAAAAGTTCTCCCTGACCTTTTTATCTTGCCGGCACTGCCCCTGCCTTTCTATTAATAACAGGCTTTGGGGAGTGTTTTGTCTGCACTGGCAGCAGAACTGCTATTTCTTACTCAGTTTGGTATCTGCAATTACAGTACTTTTCTGAAGTGCAAAAGACATCTATAAAAATCAAACCCATTTCCCTGCTTAGCACCAGACACAGTGCAGAAGCTCACTGCTGCTTCCAGCTTGCATTAGGTTTTCCATCTTTTCTTTGGAATTCTGCAGTGACCATCAGCAAATGCTTGCTGTCAGGTGAAGGACCCTCAGTGAAGTGGCAGGAATAATGTACATTATCAGAGAAAATGCTGAGTTTGGCTTGGCTTGGATGTTTACTGGTGTCTTGGTTAAGACCTTCATCTCCTTACAATGTCCTGTATTTCCAAGACATTTGTATAGGAAGGGATCATCCTTGAAGGCAGTGGGAAGCTGGAGGAGGGAAGATCTTGTTTTCATTTCCTAGACCCTGATTTCCTCCTTTTGGATGGACGGTGCTGGTGAGGCTGATTTCCTGTGCCTGCTCTCCATGTGGTCTGCAAGGCTTTGGAGAGGTCACTTGATATCCTGGAGTGTCCCAAAGAGAAATAAGTGTTAATGGCGTGGTTTAAAACACGAGAAGCTGTTGTTGGTGCATCAGGGAACATCTGCAGTTTCAGGGTACTCCCTGGGATGCTCAGTGATATTCTCACTGTACTCTCTTGATTCAGGCTTAGAAAAGCTGCAGCTGGTTAAAATTGGCCACATTCTCAGCAGGCCCAGCACTGAGTGACCTTCTCGCATGCAAACTTACAGGCTGTCAATAAATTACAAGCCCATTTCCTTCTTTCATGCAGTCTCCCTCCCTTTCCAAAGGGTCTCTCTTTCCAATTCACCCATGGGGGAACCTGTCTATTCATTCATGAGCAAAACTTACACCCTGTCATGCCATTATGGGGTTATTTTGGTCATGTAGGTGTACAGAGGTTTGTATGGGAACAGAGAGTCTCTGAACAGCCCTCTTGGGAGGATCCCAATGTGCTTTGTTCTCATCCCACACCCAGGCAGTCCCCTGGTGGGGAGCAAAGGTGCATTAACATGTCCCCAAGATCCCTGGTCCTTCCAAGCCCAGCACTTCACTCAGGGGACGCTGTCCATCCTTGGGTTCCCCACCAGCCTCAGAGCAACCCCTTTCCCCAACCACACAGCCAGTGGACCTTTACTCCCATCCCAGAGCTGGTCCCATCTCCAGCACTCCTGCAGCACCCCTTGTCTTTAATCCCACGTGGGAGAGGCTGGTGCCCATTGCCTCCCCAGCTGCCTGCTGCTGGCAAACAAGGCAAATCCCAGGAGGGAAGAGTTACGGATGCAGTCGCTGCGACAAGCAGTGAATTGACTGTGAACCTGCTCTGACTGAGCTGCCTGCCTGCTGATAATCTGCACACAGCGTTTGTTTTCTTTGGGTTTGTGTTTTCCACCAGCCTCTTGTTTTCTTCCATGAATTCTACATTGCCTCTTGTGTTTTACCTTTCCTGGCAAAACTGTTTCTCCTCATGACACATAGCCCTCCCCCAGGGCTGGTTATGTAAGGTATTGCTGCTTGGTGTTTGTACAACCCTACATCTTGATCCCCTGTAGAGAGCACATTGTGTATCCTACTGGCAGCAAACAAAAGCAGTTTCCTATATAAAATACACAAGTCTTGCCTCTGTGCTTGCATGTTTAGGCAAACACCCTCCTGCGTTTCGGGACACGAAGGAAGAACACGAACAGTACCTGCTATCCTGGTGATGCGTGGCTCCAAATGGCAAAAAAAAAAAAGAAAAGAGAAAAAAACCCTCCTAATAAGGAGGAAAGGGTGCTCTTCTCTAGTCTGTGTTGTGTATATAACTTTCACACTTCACACTCTCATACCATTTTAAATGCAAACAGCTCCTCCAGCCAGCAGCGTCACAGCTGTTTCAAGGACAAACACATTTGTTTTGTCTTTAAATGAATGTAGTCATCCTGAGTGGCAGTGGAGGGGCTACCTCTTTCTCAGGAGGCTCCTTGAGTTTCAGCTACTGAGACAGAATAATACTTCCATTAAAAGCGAAAAGAGCCAGGCAAAAATCCCACCTCCCAAACCACAAGTTCTAGCTGATCTGAGTGTTTGACACACTCCTGTTGTGGGTAAGCTGTAGGTGTCCTTGCAGGGGAAAAAAAGTATATAAATACTCACTTTCCTCATTATCTCTTCCTCTCTGTGCCTGGGTGATTTGTATTTTTCCCTCTCCTGCCTCCAGCCTTTCCCTAGACACAAGCTGTATTCTATGTAGCTGCAATGCACTTTGGTCATACAGGTGATGGACTAAGCCCCATCAACGGAGCCAGAACGGCAGCTATTCAAACTCTGGCTGTTGGGGTGGGCTGGGTTGGATTTTTGTGGGAAAGGGGGGTGTTTATCCTGCCATTTGCAGTGTGGTCAGTGCTGGTGACTACCTGCATGGCAGCCAGGGTGGCCCCAGAGCCTTGGAGCAGCTTGGCTGCATCCCCTCGGGATGAGCATCCCTATGAGCCCTTGGGCTGCCCAGGCACAGAGTGCACCAAATTCTGCCTAGACCAGACTGACCTGATAAAGGCCATTTGTAGAATTTCCTGCTGCTTTCTTCAGTTTCGCGGGGCCAGAAGAAGAATAAAAGGGTTTATGAGCCCAGGTGGAAGAGATGGCAGGGATGTGAGGCTTTCTGGGTGATGTGGCAGGACACGCTCAGTGTCAAGGGCAAGGGAAGGCCTGGATTCGAGGTCGGGATGGTGGTTTGCCCTGGTGGAGGGGAAGAAGGAATGGCCCTGGCTGGTTGGATAGAGGTTTGTTGTCTCTCAAACAGGGGATTTCTGAGTGAGCAGACTCTGGGTTGTGCAGAGGTGAAGGAACTTGGTAAAGCTCTGAACATGTGGGGAAGGCCAGGGCTGGCAAGGATGAGTGCAAAGGAAATAATTAATCCTTAACGAATGTGTGAGTGGGAGGCTTAAGGGGATGGCTGAGGAGGGATGGAGCAATACTGGAGAGGGAGAGGTTGGGAATTCAATGAAATAGAAAAAGAGTTGCACAGAGTAAAACACAAAACAAACAAAACCAATAAAACAAAACAAAACTTTCCCTTGCCATTACTGCAGATTGCTCCATTTTTTCCTACCCTGTCAAACTAAAACACTCCCTGTAACAGCCTCCAGCTCCTCGCCTACCTTCCAGTTACTATCCTACAGCAATGTTTCCCAAACTGCAAGGTGCACCCCCTCCAGAGGAGGAAGGGGGAGCAGAATCCAGAGAGAAAGAGAGATGCAAGAAGCCCCTGAGTGCTTGACTGGCTTTTGCAACCTCATTCAGGCTCCCTGTGTCTGAAACCAAGGCCCTCACAGGAAAAATTCGGAACAATTCATTTTTATTTTCTAGCTAAAACCAAACACAGAACAAAAAACAAAACAACAAAACAAAACAAAACACAACACCAAAAAACACAACAACAACCACCACAACAACAATATATATATATAATTAATTTTCTTTTTTTTTATACAGGCAGGTAGATGCCCTTCTGACCAGCCCAGTCCCTCCACCTGCTGACAGCCTGTGCTGTGCTGGGGACCACCTGAGTGCCTCTGAGCCACACAGCCATGCAGGTGCTGTGGCTCCTTTAGCAGACACCTGTCAGCAAAGCACTGTCCTCTCCCATCTTCAGTCCCTCTCCTGAAGGTGATTTTGGCTCTCCTGGCCATCCCCAAAGTTGGTTTGTTTCCACATGTTTAAATCACAATCCCCTCCCCATCCCATGTGGCAAGATTAATAATTAGATCAGTAATCTTTCCTCCTTTGTTTTTCTACCTTCATGTTACAAACCTGTTAGAAATGTCTCACATATTTCATTGTGTTGGGAGTACGGGATTGTTAAATTTCTACTATCCTGCTCTGCTTGAGAAACTGGAAACTTAAATACATCAAAGGTATCAGACCCTGTTACTGTCAAGAGCAAGACCTGTGTCCTTTTTCACCAGCACTCATTGCTTACAGACATAGAGTGAAGCATGGCTTACATTTCTCCCACTTGTCTCCCATATTTTTGGAGTGTCAGATCTGATAGACCCTTCAGTCATTCTGCTTTTCCACTTATTTCCCTCTTCTTTAAATGCAGTGCAATCCTGGCGTTGAGACATTCAGTGGGTTTGGTGGGAGCACAGCATTTCAGAAATGTTCTCTCCTTTCAGTGCCCGCTTCCATCTGCCTCTGCTCCAAAGAAAATGTTCCTCCACGTGTTCTCCCCCTCCAGCAGTAGAGCCATGAAAAAGGGGCACATCTCCCTCTGAATGCTGCTCACTCCTGCCCTGGCTGCAGCAGTGCTCGGGGGGAGCAGGGACCTGCAGAACAGCAGCTGTGGCAGGCGGCTGCTGCTGCTCTGCAGCGCACTCCGGGGCAAAGTTGTGCTGCTTCACACAACCAAAATCTGCCTGAAGGAGGAAAAAACCCACAACTTTGCATAAGTGCTGCTGGGAACAAACCCAGAATGGGAAATCAACCAGCTCTGTTCCATGGCTGATATTTTTTTTTTTTAAATATATAAATTTTCTGCAGAACAGTGTGTGATCTCCCACCTGCTAATCACAGATTTCTTACGTGGGTGGAAGGCAGATTTCAGTTTTATCAGCATTAATCTGGAGCAACTGTATTGATGATCTTACAGGGAAGGTTGATTTGGGTTTGTTTTCTTTCTTGCCGTGCAGCTCAAATGTCATCTTAAATGAAAATTTCTTTGTATATTTAGGATATATTTTTCGATACTTCTGAGAGAATTCTGGAGTTTTTTAATCTCCTATTCCACTCAGATCTATTGGCTTCACTAGTAATAATGTCTGTAAATTAATTCTCTAAAAGGTGATTCTGTGTTTTTTCTTCTTTTTTTTTTTTTTTTTTTCCCCAAGATAAGAGACAGAGGTAAAGTTTTGGTCTAGAATAGCACTTGTAGCTGATCCAGTGGCTACCCACATCAAAACACCACGACTGAATGGGAGATGAGACTCTTCCATGGTCATGCAAAGCTTGGATGTGGATCAGGCTTCTAGATCCATCTATAATAAGGTTTATTTGTTAAGTCGGCCTAAACCACTGCCCCTGATGAGTGACACAGAAGAACTTCACCGCACAGGCTCTCTCACCTGCTCTTAGCACCAGTCACTGCCAGCTGGGCACCTCCAAGTTACACTCAGGTGTCTGAGACATCCTCCTCTCACCCACCCGACTTTTGTCCCACTTCTCTGTGTCTCTGAGGATGGGCAAAAGCAGCTCCAGAGACCTGGAGTGACCGTGGTGATTTTGTGGAGGTTGAGTGTCAGCTTTCCCTTCCCAGGCACTGGCAACTGCAGTGGATCACAGTGGACTAAAAGCACAGAACTCTTCTCTTCTGTCCCCATCCTTAACAAGCAGCAAGAGACACAAACACACTGCTTTCTCACCTCTGGTATTGCATAGTTCCTTAGAGTTTCTAGTAATTACTGATTTGCTCTGCCAGTAGTGGCAGATGGGAGGCTGTGGACCCAGTGATGGACTGTGGGAGTGTTTCATTGATATCATGGGAGAATAATTGCTTTCCCTAAGTCATGGAGTTATGATCATTTTTGTAAATTTTCTTTCTATTTTTTCTTTCAGATATGTACTAAAGAACAGCCAGTGGGAGGAAAAGACAGAATTGAAGGCATATGGTATTTTCCTGCAGTTTCAAGTGTATCTTAGACAATTTGTGTGGCTGTGGAAAGCCCCATGGGCCACAGGTTGCCTGTTTTTAAAATGGGCACCATAATACTTGACAAGGCCAGAACACCATAAGCAGCTTGGGTAGAAAGCACTTTAAGGCTGTGCAATGGACAGCTGCAACATTTGCCTCAGAAAGAGGCCATATGTTGTCCTCTCTGCTCTGCACTGTGCAGCTCTGGCCATGGAATATAATTACAAGTGAAGATCTTTTTTTTTTTCTGGTTTTGATTGACTCAGGATCAGTCCTTGCATCTTGAATGGCCTCATGAGGAGTTCCAGCTTGTGTGACTCTACAAGCAAGGGATGCTCTGAAGGACTGGGACTTCTGAAGCCTCAGCAACACAAAAATTGGGCAAAAATAAATGTAGCATAAAATGCCAGTGGAAATCCCTCTCTTCTCACCTGCCTGCAGAGGGGTTGTTGCTGCCACTGCTGCAGGAGAAGTGAGGGCTGAGGGTGCTCAGCACCGGGGTCTGGTGTGGGTGGGCTGCCTAAAGCTGGAACAGCAGAAGTGACCGAAGGTGGCTGGGCAAGGGGGTGAGCAGACACTGCTGTGGGGGACTAGTCCAGCCAGAAAGGCTAAACTCCCACCCCACAAACCTGGATATTTGTGCTGCATAAAAAATATGGCTCCCTTATAGGCACTCCAGTAAAACACATGGAAAATCTATTTCTCTTATTAGTTGCATAAATAAAAATTCAAATTTCTGGGCTAAATTGGGGCAGTACTACTAACCTCAGGCATTCCAGAGTCCAGAGATAAACCTAGAATCGCAAAACCCCCTAAATTAATTCTCTTGATTTCCAGTTTTTAAGGTGTAACTAGGCCATATTTTCTTGGTTTTCTTCGTGTGAAAGATAAATACTCCAAAGTTTCAAAAAGGAAGTGTGCAAGAAGATATTCTCCAGTCTCTGGGGCTGTGAGACCTCCCCAGAAGTTGTAAGGCTTGTGTTAAACCTGAGAGGTGGCAGGATCTCTCTTCGAAGTGACATCCAGATGGAGGGGAAAGTGGTTGCCAGGGTGACACTGAAAACAGAGCTGGGCCTGCTCCCTTCCCTTTGCAGGAGCAGCTCTCCGGGATGGCTTCAGTGGGAGAGGAACGGTGTTCCCATGCACTGGGAATTCCTGTCCTGCTGGTACACTCCTGTGCACCGGTGGCATCATGTGGGAGAGCCCAAACATGTAGGAGGACGTTTTTTGGGTTTTTGATCCTAAATGCAGAAGCTTGAATTTTGGATTTGGAAAGTAAGTGAAAGAGATTTGTCCTTCCCTCACCCAGCACCCACTTGGATCCCATGCACCAACATGGTCTCTGAGCAACTGAAATATTTGGATTCAAAAGTAAAAATGCATCTCAGACTCCAAATCTGCAGAAATATCTGGTTAGTCATGCGCAATCATATGAAATTTTGTTACCTTAAAAAAAATTAGAAATTCCATAAAGATTTGCTTTGGAATAATTTTCTTGGGCAGCTGTATTACTAAGCCTTTTTACATTTTGAGTTAATTTAAAATGAAGGCTTTTGTCTTGGGTTGTTTGTGGTTTGTTTGTTTGCTTGGGTTTTTTCTGTGAAAAATCTTGAGGTATATTTTCCTTTTTGAAGTTATTTCTCTGCTCCTTGGCTGTTAACCCAGCATTTGTTGAAATTCCTTAGGAAAGGGGCTGCCCTGCCTCGGAGGTGATTTACACTGAGAAGAATGTTAAAGAATTACAGATGACTGTCGGTAACATACCTGCGTAACATTAAAATCAGGTTAATTGCTTACATTTCACTGGAAATTATGGATGGCTGCAGAGCTCGGTGCTTCAGCAGATACTGGTACAGCAGGGGGTGGTTATTGATGGTTAAACTGCACCAGAAGTTGTCTGTGTTCAGATGAGACCTCTTTGAGGGAGGACAGAACATTTCTCAAAGCTTCATATTTTCCCAGAGGGATATTTCTAGCTGAACATGCCTGCTGTTCAAAGGAAATATTCCCCGTATGAGCAAATGAATGAAGAAGTTAGCTTTACAATAGACACCCTATTAAACTTTAAGGGGGCTGAAGTGAAGGAGTCCAGCTACACGTGTTTTTAGAAAGCTAATAAAAACCAGAAAATTATCTGTGGTGCTCTGTAAGGCAGCATGTGCACAGGAGGCTGTTGCAAAACCTGCAGAAGGAAAGAGGACAGAGGCATTGAAAAAGGATAACTAGGGAGTGATGCAGCAAAAATCCAAGGTAGTGAATCTTTGCAGATTTAACTGACAAATTTAAATGCCAACATGTTTTACTGTCTATCTCTCTCTCTCTCCCACTCATCTCTTCAAGCTTCAAGTGAGATTTCAAGTGGCAAGTAGGGATTCTGCCCCCTCCCAGGAGCAAACCAGGGGATGTGAGTGCAATGTAGTACATGGAAAGGACATTGCTGCCGTCGACAGCTCTTTGTGCGAGTGCTGAAGCAGCCCAGGGAGAGCTCGGCCAAGCCCCTGCTCACAGCCCACGGCTGGTGCCTCGTTCACCCTCCACCCCGAGGGAGGCAGGCAGAGAGTTGAGAAGAGAATCTGTTTTTTTGGGTCCCCTTTCCATTTGTCCCACAAAATCAGCCACCTCCAGGCTTGTGGTTTGTGCTGAGTGAAAGAAAAGGAGCACGACTTCAGCTGGAGCTGGGGAGTGCTGTTGTGGTGCATCCTCACAGCCCTCCTGTCTGCTCATGTGTGCCTGGAGAAGGCTGGTTTTCCTGGCCTGATCTGTCAGCACGGGTGATACTCCTGTAATAAAGACTCATGCTAGTTACACAAGACATGTTGACTAGTTTATTGTACAGTAATTCCTGCTCTTGCAGGACATCCACCCACTCTGACTGAGAGCAGAGGCTCCACACTTTTCTCAAAACATCTGATTTTATAGTGTGATAAACGAGATAGCCCAATCAAATTTATAAAGAAATAAAATTTATTATGTGGCCGAAAGATCGGTCACAATGAGCCACGATATTGAGGAGCAGCACCGAGCCCGGGGTCGGCACTGGGTGAACACGTACAGATCTGACCTCTGGCGCATCAGATCTCCCCTGGTTCACCCCAACTGTCCCAGCCAGGGTGATTTTATACAGTTCTTGGGGAATGACCACATCCAGTCCATTCTTCTCAGCCCTGAATCATATTCATGAGGTTCTTCTTTCACTGTACAGGGCTGGACAAAAAGGTTTCTGGGTGTGATGAATGGTCCATTTTGCAATGAATTGTCCATCTCCGGATGACAAAATTGGTACATCTGGCTCCTCAGTCTTCACAATAGGATTCCCAGAAACATAATTCCTTGATGGCCGAGAGATGTAGATATCAGGCAATAGCGATCAGGCCATCATCGTTCCGTCGTAGTGTGAATGTTCCTGTGATACAAATCTGACTCCACCTGGGATGGAATTCTCAACTATGGACTGAATAGGCTTCTTCTCCGACTGCTCTGGTATTGTGAAACCCCTCCCTGGCCAAACTGGTTTCAGGAGAGTTTTGAAACTTCTGGTTTTAAGGGAGCTGCAGCTTTTAATTCTTATAACTTTAATACAATTCATATTTTAGCACGAATTTACAGAGTCCATTTATAACAATAGGAAGTTCTAGAATCTGATTTTTACAGTATTTGCTAGTGTAGTCTAAAAGGGAGTATTGCAGATTTCCTTTCCCTGCCCCACGTGGGCCCAGACCTTTTTAGGAGCTGCAGAAAACAGTAAAGGAACCCATGAATACAAAATTGAACGTTGCAGTCAGACAGAGGAGCCAGCTCTCCTAATGAAGCTTTATTTAACCAATGACAATGTGCTGAGAAAACCAGAGGAAATAGGTCAGCTAAAAAACCTGGTACTACAAATGCGTGGTGTAATTTCCCCCCACTAAAATGGATGTCCTTCTGAAAGGGCCAGTTAAGGAATCATCCCCTGAAGTCCTGCGGCTAATTTGCAAGACACGGATGAAAAGATTGGAGCGCTGGGACTGGAGGCAGGTAATGTGACAGATCCAGAGTAAGATGGAATCACACAACAGAGTTTAATGAGGAAACACTTGGCCTGGCTCAGCAATTAGTGGGGTCGTTTCTGCACTCAAAAGCCAGTTAACCCCTCCTTAATGGCACAATTTCACAACTCCCTTAAAGCAGGAATTAACCAGGGCTTCTGGCAGGAGAAGTGATGCTTCCCAGTCCCAGATGTGAGGTTTTTGTCTAATGCCATCTCCTTTCTCAAACAGATGTCGTGCCATGAACTGTAGCAGGGCACTGGACAGATTTAAAAGGAATTGTCTGCATAAGTTTTGACTTTTTCCACTTCTCCAAACCACTTTGGTGCAAAGGTTTGTCCCAGCTCAAGCAGAAGGAGGGTGTGGGTGAAGGAAGAGGTGCTGAGGGCTGATGGCACTGCTTCATTAGTGGTAGTGCTTGTCTGTGTAGTCTGAAAGGACCTGTGAATTTGTGACCTCTTGGTTGGATGGAGCTCTGAGCAACCTGATCTTGTTGAAGCTGTCTCTGCTCATTGCAGGGACTTGGACTCGATGACATTTAAATGTCCCTTCAAATCCAAACTATCCTATGATTCTATGATTAAAGACAGTGATGTACAGACACGGCTGTTCACCTTCCAAGACCTGATCCAGGCATCTTCATGCAGAGGTGTGTTAAATCTCCCTCAGAGAAAAAACTCATGGACCAGGTTACTTCAGGCCCTATTAATGACTCAGAATTCTTAGTGACTCTTGTACCTGGTTTCAGGCACAGCTGAGTTAAAAGCTTACACCCCTGATTATCTTGATAGAAATGCATAAAATCGTGTTGTCAATGCACAAGTTCTTATACAACGTGAGGATTGCATTAGAGGAGATTTTGCTCCGAGTTCAGATGCTGCCTTCCAAGTATGGGGAGCATCTGCATCATCAAAAAGTATAGCCAAGAATGAGATAGCACAGGAATTATTTAATATTTGAGCCAATAAAAACTGCATCAGACCATCCCAAAGAAATATTTGTGCTATTAATAAGGAGAGAACAACCAATGGTCTGGTAAAAGGAAGATGTAAACCTCCCTGATTAAAGATAAAGGAAATCTCCTGGAGAAAATAAAAATCTGAATAAATCTTCAAAGAGGGATCCCGCCAAGGAGGGATCTCAACTGCATAAGGAAAGCCAAATTTCCAAGACTTAACACTTCCTGTAGTGCAGAGAGGATGAAAGCCTGACAATCACGTAAGAGGCCTTCAGCTAGAAAGACCAGGGAAGAAAATCTCTAAAAGTGATTCCAAACACAAAATTCTCACATCAAATCCTGTGTCCAGTTCTGGGCCCCTCATGACAAGAAGGATATTGAGGTGCTGGAGCATGTCCAGAGAAGACAGCAGAGTTGGGGAAGGGTCTGGAGCACAAGTCTGGTGAGGAGCAGCTCACCAGGAGTCTTCTCCCAGGTAACAAGCCAAAAGACAAGAGGAAATGACCTCAAGTTACACCAGAGGAGGTGTGGATTGGATATTAGGAAAAATGTCTTCACTGAAAGGGTTGTCAAGCACTCCAACAGACTGCTCAGGTAGCGGTAGCCACCATTCCTGGGGGTACCTAAAAGACTTGGAGACGTGGCTCTTAGGGATGTGGATTAGCGGTGGACTCGATGACAGTAAAGGCATTTTCCAACTTCACTGATAGATATGGTTTCATGATTCCAAGTGGGAAAGCTCTTGCGATCCACAGGTCCTAGGGAAGGCAGTGAGGCTGCATGGAGCAGCCTGTCTGACTTGGTGCGTGGCTGAGGACCTTGGTGGCCCTGTCCTGACCAGCCGTGTCCTGGGACTGTGGGAGAGGCACTGACTGAGACACAGAGATCAGACCCCTTTCCTGAAAGGTGCTACCAGAACAAGGAGCTGAGCAATTGGAGAGCTGTGAAAAGACAGAATTACCAACAACCTGTTCTAAAAGTGAACCTGGCCCAAGTCACTCCACACTATGGATTGCCAGGCTCAAGGATCGTCTCTTCATATATTTCATTTAATTCTCCTCAGTGCACCATGGACTCAAGTGTGAAGCAGCAGCAGCAACAGGTGCTCAGATACCATGGTGATGGATGCTATACAAAACCTTGCATAGCTATGGAAACCACAGTTGGATTTATCCATCAGAAATGACTATCTGGCAGCCCAGGTCTATCCTTCATGTTCTGGAAGATCATGAAAAAAATACTTGTACATGGCATTCTATTTCACAGCTTTCTTTTCTACTTGGCAACACACACTTATCTCTCTTTGATAATAGTAATGGTACATGTATTTTTAGACTAACATTATGTGATATTAATTCTAAACGTTATCCAATGTAATGCAAGCTGAGAAAAAAAGCCTTTAGAGAGAAGAATTGAGGAAATAAAGTAAGATTTAACCTGGTAGCAAATAGACAATTTATTTCAGAGTTTAAATAAACACTTTTTAAAATTTAAAAAATAAAGAAAGCAGCAGAAAGTACATTTCTGGATCATTCAGTCTTCAGTTTTCATGTTCAAGGAGTCTTCCTAATTGTCTGATTTTGCTAAGCACAGTGTAAGAACAGAACATGTATTGTATCTGTCACATCTTTATAACCCAGAGGAATGAGAACAAGGCTAAGAGGAGGCATTTCAGAGCCTCCCTCACGGGTCTGACAATGCCTGTATCATCAGGGACAAGTTTCATTCCTTCTCTTTTCTCCTTTCTCATTCCCAAAATTAAGGCAATAATACAAAGCTGTAGATATCTGCATTAGAAGAAGAAAAAAATTCAAATGGAGGTGATAGAGTTGCTTTTCACCAGCAGTAATTGGCTGCATTCAAAACTATGGGTAAAAGTGAAATAGGCTGTGATAGAATCGTGGTACCTTGTGCTTTTACTTGCCCTGTTTTTACCCAGCAGGGAGCTCATCCTGCATTCCCAGGCAGCCACCATGGCTGAGCTGGCAGCTGCATGTTGCTGACTTGGTCATCCACGTGGGGTGAATGTGCTCCAAAAACACTCAAATCCACAGGCCAGACAAGAGCTTGACAGACCCTGAGTAAAACCCTGGCCCTGAGTGAAATCTGTGGCAAACTTTCTGTAGGTGAAGGGATGTTCCTTACTGCCCTGGTTAGCATGGGGTCACCAGGCAACACTTCTTCTCCTCTTGTCCCTGTACCATCAGCTTTCAAACTGTCCTGGGAAGAAAAGGCATGGAAAATGGAAACCTTGGACACTGCAGAGAAACTCGCAGAGGTGTTGGCTCTTTGTACGGGTGCTCCAGACACACAGGGAAAAGGAATTCTGTGTGTAATGCCTTTGTTAGCTAATTAGCTGGAAATTATCTGGAAATTAACTGTGATCTTAAGTTCGGTAAAAATACTTATCTGAAAAAAAAACTGGAACAGATAGCAAGAATTGCAAAGATTCATAAAGACATGAGTGATAGAGAAATTAAATTACACTTCGTTTTCTTTTAAGGAGCTCTAAGTCACAGGGCCTTCTTGCTAAATCATACAAACCTGCATTTACACCATGTTCCTTTGGTGCCTCCTACAGTTGTTTTTTTTCAAATCCAAATCTTCTTGCCCCCTCCCCAAAGGTTGCTGATCTCTAACTTTATTTAAGAGGCAGTTTCAGCACTTCTGTCCACAAATTATTGACAGCCCTCTTCTCTCCTCAAATGGCAATGCCTCTTCAGTTAACCAGATACCCCCTGATGGACTGGGCTGGGCAATTAACAAACCACTGATGTGGCAAGGAATAAAACTTCTCTTTTCCTCATCTCATCTACTACTGATGAATTAGCGAATATCAGCATGAAGCTGTTCAGTATTTAAACTTCATTCCCTATCAATGTGAAAATGGACAGCAGCTCCTGCTCCAGACATACAAGAGAGATTTATAGATACAGCTTGTTACTGGCCCCTGACTGAGACCAAATACAGCAATGAGGGGTTTGAGGCCACTAGATCTCAACCTCCAGTTTCATGGGGTGCTGTGAACAACGTGAATGGCAGAAAAGGAGAAAAAGTTTGAATTAATTGTATTTTCTTCTAAAAGTGATCATAGGGCAGATCAGTTCCTGGGGGTAAGGAGTCATAAATTCCTTTTGATAAAGCCCATCTGAGGTTACTGTTTCCAAATGCAGGCTCTAACAATGATTTAACTCAGATGCAGGAAGAAAAAAATAAAATAAAACTGTACAGCTACCTATCCATCTCTGTTGGGGAAAATCCTCAGTTAAAGTCTCAAGCAGCGGAGATCATGTGTCTTTCACAGCTTGAAATCCTGGCAAAAAGGAACTTGAGGAATTTCAGCTATTCCGCATGACACTGGGCTTGCCTTGCTACTTCCTTCTGAGCAATCTGGCCCTCCAAAGGAAAATCTGAAGCAGCCTGGCAGTGGTGCAGAGGTGACTTTTTGCACTGGAGAGCTGCTCCTTATTTAGGGTGCAATGTCCCCTTTCCCAGCCACTGTTCCCAGCAAGCAAGACAATGTGCAGCCTGCAGCAGGGAAAGTGTTGCCTCACATTATTGTTTTCCCTGGGAGAACACCATGACCAGGATACGTGCTACTCTTTCCTGCTCTCCACAGATATATCTGCCTCCCAAAAAAGTGGCCATTCTGGTTCAAATCCAAGAGGTTTGGCCTGCAACGTAAACAGAAAATGTCTCACAGCTTGAAGCACTTCACTTGGCTGCTCCCCCCAAACCCCTCCCACCCTCACCAGAGACCTGACAGGCATTGAGTGCAGCCAGAGGTGAGGGAGGTCCCTGGGGTGGTGCCAGTGGCCATTTTCTCCTGAAAAATTCAGAAATTCACTTGCCTTGATTTGCCAGTACAAAGTAGCAGAAGAAGAAGGAATTGGCAGGAGGAGGGATGGAGAAGCAAACCAGACGTGGGACCAGGTTACAGAGAGGAGCCAGGGCAAAGGGGCAGGGAAGAATCTGACACGAACTGTGGAGGAACCATACACAGCACCTATGTGACAGGCATCTCCCCCAACAGGGCTGCAGACAGCCCTCTCTGGAGTTATTTCCCCCAGCAAATGTTACTTTAAGCAATTTAAACCAGAACTGTTTCCATCCGCGTTCCCCTTATGGCAGAAACATCCCTTCAGGAAGCTACCCACTGCCTGGACCCTCTGCCTGGTAGAGCTCAGAGCTTGCTGTGGGCCAGAGCTGACTTTTTGTGAAGGCTGGTGTCTGTGTGGGCACTGTGTTGCCAGGTGCTGTCCCAAAGGCACTGAACCCAGCCAAATCTGCACTTGTTCCTCACTCCCCGACATTTCCCCCGCAGGGCCGGCGGAGCAGAGGCCGAAGGGCTGGGCTGTGGCAGCCCCGTGCGGAGCCTGTCCCAGGGCAGGGTCACACAAACACTCCTGCTCCTCTTGGTCCTGTCACTGGCACACTGGTCCCAGAGACAAAGAAATAGCTCAAGTATTTGTCAGACTTGGGCTGAATCTGAAGCAGATGCTATTTCCAGACATCTGAGAGAGATGTGCGGACCTCAGGCGTAGCTGAGCCCTCAGAGCTGTCCCCTTTGGGGCTTTTGGTGGCCCTCTGAGGGAGAATACCCTGGGACAGCCTGCACCTGCTGGCTGGCACCTGGCAAACAGGGCCATTTCTGCTGCCATGGGATGAGTTGACCTCTGAAGAGCCTTACCTTTCCCATCAGTTGCTGAGTGCCCATGCTGTCCACCCTTTCATTAGTTTACAAAATTAAGAAGTGGTTTTAAACTTTGGTTTAAAAACAACTTTTCCCCTTTTCCTGATGGCTTTCTTCCTCTTTATGGAGAGATTTTCTGTTGCCAGTCCCACCTTCAGGGTGGATGGATACATATATTCTGCCAAGGTGCAAACTAGAGCACCAAGAGCTGTTGGGGTTGTATGGAGGTCTTTACCCAGCACAGAACAATTTGTCTTACGTGTATCTGTTGCCAGGCCTGAGCAGCTCCCTGCGTGTAGGAAGGGGCCTGGGCAAATATAAAGCAGCATAAAAATGAGCTCTTGGGAAAGAATGAGACACTTGACCCTGCTGGAGATCTGGTTCAAGGATCCTGATGCTGGAAAAGCTGTATCCTCTGTCCCTTCCCTCCCCTTTCCCCTCCAAAGACCCAGAAACATTTTTCAGCCTTCTGTTTTTCAAATGGAAGACAGATGTCCAAAAACATGTGTTCAGGTGTAAACGTGACTGAAGCTTCATATGGAGAAGCTTTCACTGGACACTTAAGGACTTTTGGTGTCCCCCCACAGCCAGAGGAGGCTCCTCTGGAAGGTGAAGGGAAACATGACCCATCCTGGGTGCTCTGGGGCTCAGAGCTCACCCAGAATTTATGATGCTTTTCCCAGATCACCAAGGGCAAGCAGGACTGGATGTGGAGCTATTCACATCAGCACAGGGCAGAAAGAGTTTCTATGTCTTTTTTTTCCCATTAGTTCCTCTGTTATACCTAAGCCAAATAAATTCCTGTGTGATTCAGTATTCTCAGCTGATTTTGAAACCATCATTCTTACTGCTTTTAATGATGCTCCTTCAGTCACAGGAGGTTCTTTTTTGTTTCCAGAAATGTCATCTGCCTTCATCCTGCTACATTCACCTGTTGTTATGTAGAATACTGAATTAAGGAATTTTGTTCCTTTTATTTGGTAATAGGAACAAAAATCTCCTAATTAGGACTAGGTTTAAGCAGTAACTAGGCCTTACTTTACTCTGTGTTTCAGGGCCTGTGTGTTGCCCTTTTCTTAGAGTGGTATCAACCTGTAGGAGCAATCTCAAGGAAAATGGCTTAATTCATCAAGACATGCGGTTACATACTGAGCTCTTCTGCAGATTCAGCTCAAGATGAGGTATTTCTTTGTCTCTCGGACCAGTTTGCCAGTGACAGGATCAAGAGGTGCACACAGTCCTGCTGAGATCAGCAGTGTTCCTCTTGTCCACAGAATGAAGAGCTGACCTCAGTCTTCCACTGAACCACCATGGGCAGAACTGCCACTACTGTCCAATACATCAGAGCGAACATTGCCTGATCCTCTCAAGCAATGACCATCCAAAACAGGCTTTCAGTCTGCTGGAAGAAAGGAAAATTTAGCAGTAAAAATATTCCCTCTTTTAGAAAGGTCAAACACACAAAAAAGATATTTTTGAAGGAATGTCGGATGACCCCCAGAGCCTTTGACAGGCAATTTTCCTGTCCCTGCACTGTTTGGAGTTTTAATTGCCTCTTTGGGGAGGTGCTAGAAGCTGCCTGGGAGTGCAGTCACAATCCAGCAATTTGGCACACGTGACTCCTTCGAATATGGGAGCAATTAGCAAAAAGTGATATGGTGAATGGTAGCGTAAGCACTGGATTCTGGACAGCATTCCAACAAGAAATCTAAACCAGAGCAGAGTGGGGCAGACGGAAATCCAAACAAGCTTTCACAGAAATAAAATGCATGGACTGCGCTTAGATAATGAGAGCCCAACATTAGGAGACTGAATTCAAAGTCACCATCACATTCCTAAAACTCCCAGACTGAACGGGTTGCAGCAGAGAGTGCAAGCTCACTAAAGCAGCTTGTGAGAAAAAAAAAAACAAAAAACAAAAAACAAAACACATCCAAAATGTTTAGTAGAAATAGCTTTAAAGACTTCTGGGAGAATTAAGTGAACCCAGATTGGACAATGAGC
Organism: Picathartes gymnocephalus; assembly: GCA_013390045.1. NCBI lineage: Eukaryota > Metazoa > Chordata > Aves > Passeriformes > Picathartidae > Picathartes > Picathartes gymnocephalus. The sequence continues at coordinate 131,251 of WEKY01043547.1, forward strand.
ACACTGGTTCACAGAGGAGAGGAGAAACAAATCTGTATTGTAGGAATTAGTAAGGATTTGTGTGTACTCATAAGAGTTAATTTCCTAGATAATTTTTTTGTTATATTGTTCATACAGCATTCTTTTTAGTAACCTGCAGGATGCCATGAAGCATTAACTGCAGGTTTAAGACATCAGCCAGTGAGCAGTTTCTGTCTTAGGAACAGAAAATCCCCAAGTCATGAAACCCTTCCCATTTCAAACAACTGCAAGCAGCCTTTGTCCTAAATCATGTCTCCCCAGTCCAGTTATGTTTGCTTTAATAACTGGAAATGAATCATTTGCAGCCAGGATGATGCTGTCTCCTGGGATCATCACACTCCAAACAGTTTTTGCTCTCTCAGTGAGGTCCCCACCCTGTCCAGCACCTGAACGCGGTGCCCAGCCAGGTCCACTCTGTCTGGGGGCAGTGGTGGTGCCCCAGTGAGGACCGGGCTGCTCCACTGCTGAGACAGAAGAGTGAGCAACAACTCAGAAAGGAAAGAAAGAGGAATGGAAATTGGGCAGGAACAAAAAAGGGAGGAGGGCTGATATAATAAAGAAGAAGCTAAACATGGTAGCTGGAAAAGCAAGAAAAGTACAAGTAGCAGATCAATGAAATAGCAAGCAATAATTAATTAGTGAGCAAAACCGGAGGACAATGAAATAAAATGGCTAATTATGTAATGGAGCAAACAGCAAATTAATTAAATGTGCGTGGATCTACCAGGTCCTCTGATTATTTAAGGCAGAACATGGTTAGTGAAACTATTCATTCTCTGGTATTTCAGTTATTCGTGGTATCTCTGGCCATGGGGATTAGAGCCTGTTTAAATGCAAGGTCCAGCCATGTACATCTAAAAACCATTTATCTTGATAATGCAAGTGAGATGAACAGGTCAGTGATGGAAAGTAGTAGGGACACAGCTGTTCTGAATAAAATGCCTTAAAAGAAGATGCTATAACAAGAAAATATATAATGTGTGGCTTTATTTTTATTTTCTTTTTAAATTTTTTTTTGACTAATCAGTTTGAATTGTTACAGCTGAGAATAGAAGTTGAAAATGTTTGGCTCTTGCTGCTCTGACAATGGAAGCTCTACTGTGTCTGAAGCAAGGTAATTAAAATAAATACAATTGCTTATTCTTTGGTTAACTTTGAAATGCTGGAGGAAGCCTGAATTTTTTAAAATGAATGATTAACAAACTATTACAATAATGTCTAACGATTGAAAAAAAATCACCTCCTGCTTACCTGTTGATTAAAATCTTGATAAACCCACTGTACTGTCTGAAATAATTCTGGGTTACTTTGTAACTCCATTTCTCAAGTATGGCAGTGTGCTCCCACAGTCTGATCTGCTGGTATTGCCTGCTACCACCCGCTCCCTCCCCCCGCCAGAGGGGCTTTCTATTAATTTTTGGAACTTTCATTCTGTAAATATTTTCTAATTTCCCCTTTGTTAAGTAGATTTTGATCTCAGGTGTGATTGTGGTAAATTCAAGTAATTCCTTTTCTCTCATTAAGTGCTCCTGATGAACACAATCGGCCCATGTGATCATTCTTGGGAATATTTATATGTGGTATGAAAAATTTGCTTGCATGAATAGCCAGAACACACTTCGAATACTTTGAGGACTCAGCCAGGAGTTCCTCACAGCATTTAAAAGTGGTTTTCTGAGCTGGGGGGTTAGGGGTAGCAGCTGTCTGTATTTGGAAAGTAATAGAAAATGTAGCAATGCTCGTATCATTCATTTATTCCCATCACCTACACATAAATGCTTCCCTCACCTAATACTTCACAGCTCTACAGGACACATTTATTGTCTCCAATGTGTAGAGCTACAGCAGAATAAGGACTTAAATAAACCACAGGTGTGAAAAATTCCAAATGGCGACTTCAAACTAAACACCAAGGAGCATGAAAAGACACTTGTCAGAGGTGGAAGGAGCAGTTTGATTAAATCATTGCCTCAGCCCAGACATGTTGGGCCTAATTCTCCCCTCCCACCAGCTGACTCACATGGAGCGTGGGCAGTGGCGCTGCTGTGAGACTGGAGTGGTGGCACTTGGACTCTGGAGCTCTCATTATGCCTGTCTGACACCGCGGAGCTGAAATGTGCAGCTGAACTGATTTATGGTGCTGCGCTCGTCACAGGTGAGGGACTGCTCCTACTCGTGGTCTGGGATCACTAAACTGAGGTGGGGAGAATTTTAGTGGCCAACTTTGCCCCAGTGTTGAAAGCACCAAAACCTGCCTGAGCTGCTGGTGGGGCAGGCAAGAGATGGATCTCCCTTTAACTGTGTTCTTCTTGCTGCCAGTTGCCAGGGAGGAGCCAGCGTGGCATCTTTGTGAAGTACTGCACTTGAAAGCTCCACTGCCATGAAATTTGATGGCCCCATTCTGTGCTCCCTGTCACTTTGGGGTGTGTCCCCACCTGGAATCCCCTCCTGGCAAGTCTCTCATCATTTGCAGCAGGGCAGGGCCAGGCAATTGCAGAGCAGGCACCTCCTGCCTGCATCTCCCTCTCCTGATTTGACTTTTAGGGAAGAGAAGGTACGGCAGCAGCATGAGGCATGCCAAGCACAGTGCCTCCAGTGAATAGGCTGGAGAACTCAATCCTCCTCAGAAATACCTTTTAAAGGCCATGCCAAAAGGGGGTGACCAGAGCACCAGCCCTTTCCAGCCTCAGCGCAGCCGTGGCCAGCTGGAGAATATGGGTGCTGCATTGTTGCCTATATGAGCAGGGAATGTAGGAAAAGAGGGATTTTTTTGTTTGTTTTTCAAAGTGTGAAGTGCACCAGTGCATAAACGTTAACTTATTTGAAAAACATCAGCTTGAATAGTTAGCATTACATTGCTTTGAGTACTACTGAGAAAAGTATTTGCCATTTTTGTATGTTAGTGAAAGCCACACCATCCACTTTATTCTTATGTTCATATTATTGCAGTTACAAGAGACAATTTGCAAACGCTTGGCTGCTTCATAAAAGCCAAAGTACTTGGGTTCACAGCAGGTACTAATTTTGTGTGTATCTGCTGAGCTGTGCATGGCATCAACCTGTTTTTAATTACACCTGCATGTCATGCTCAAAATGCATCTGTGAACAGGAAAGATGAAAGGTAGGCAGAACAGGATGTCATGTATTTCCCGTCACCTTTCACTGGCTGACTGCCCACAGAAGTAAGAGGAAATTCCCCTTTCATAGTGAAAATGTAAAGATTTACTAAGCTTTGCACTGCCAACAGCAAGGTGTAATCACTCCTTTAAGGAAGCATGCATGTGTTAACAGGGGTGAGCAGGGGAGTTCCAAATAGCTTTCCACACCTTCCCTACCACTGATCTGTAAAGGGCAAAAAGTAGCTCTTGCTTTGTTATATTTTATTTGCATTGAAATGTGTAAGCTGGTTGACTTAACATCCCAACTTCATTGTGAAATAAAATGTGTGAAAGCAGGAGTGACCAGGGCTTTTCCGTGGCTGGAGTAACATAGACAAAAGTTAAACAACACTTCTCTCTTCTATTATTTCACTGAAGTATAGGAAAAAAATTGTTTACATGCATTTTTACAAATAAAATAATTCAGACTACAGCTAGGGATGGCCATGACTCTTGAAACACTGCACAAGGTGATTGAAAAACTGCTAGACAGTCAGAAAAAATGTTTTTCAGGAAGCAATTCCTTCTGAATGAAAAATACTAAGCCATTTGTGATTCCACATTCAAGCCATTCTCCTTTAATTTATTCCTGTCATTCGGAATTGTTTCTTTTTCTAATTGCATTAAAAATTGCGCACTTTAAAGACTGTGGTGTATGCCAAGAATGTGTATGTGTATTCAGTGCATAAAACACAGGAACAGGGAAAGAACAATTGCATTTTTTATTCTGGAATACAGTCAGACTTTGAAAGCTACCTCACCTACTTTGTTCTGAAAACAGCAGTGAAAATCAATAATGTAACACAAGTTTAAAAGATAAAAAAGTTATTCACGAGCTGCTTCTATTTCAGCGTAAGTGCAAGTTGTTGAAACCTTTTGATCCTATTGCTTATTCCTAGAATATTTCTTGGCAATTTGGGGTCTCTCAGTAGAACCTACATGAATTAACCAGCGATAGAAAGCACCCATGAGATCAGCCCATCCGGCAGGCTGAGGCTTGATTTCGTGTGCAGGTAGCCTCGAGCCCCTGGCTCTGGTAACCAGGTCTGGACTCTGCATAGTCCAGGTTGATGCAGAAGGGCATCCCTGCCTTGTGCCCAGTGTGGTCACCCCTCTGGCAGCCCCAGGGGCTGGGGAGATCTCCCTGGTGTCTGTCAGAGTTCAGGGAGGAGAAGGGATCAGGGCCAATGCATCTCACTGCTTAACGTTTGCGTCCAAGTTTTAATGAGTTTAGTCAGAGGCCTTGGAGACCGTAGACCTGAATTCCTGCCTTCCTCAGTCAGGCACTGATCCAGTAGAAGCTGTGGTTGTAACTGCCCTGGCACCATCTTTGCTCTCCTGGAGTGTGATATGAAAAAAACCACCAAAACAAAACAACACTTTTTCAGTAGAGGGAAGGGCCTTTCAGTATATTTCAAACTTGAAGTGAGAGAAAGCAAAATAAACCAGAAATGAGGTTGAGATCCAGAGACTCCCGAAGGCCTTGGTCCCCAAGGTTTACCTTCTTTGTAGCCCCATGATCCAAATATTCCCTGAATTTTTTGCATGCCTTTTCAATTTATGCCACCAGCTGTAATTTCAGTTTCATGGTAACCAGGCAAAATGTCACCATTTTCAGCAGTGCCCTGCCAGGTTCTACTCTTTATGAGCCCTAAAGTTCACAGAGGTGGTACCTTTACCTCCCTTCATTGCTGCTGTGCAGATGCATTTGTTTCTGAAGAGTAAAAGCTCACTGCTAGTTTTGAAGTTGTATCCTACTAACTTATTTCATCTGTCAGTGGATGTAAGTCTTATATAACATAACACTTTTTTTCTTTTTCCTTTAGTGAAACCACAGTTTTAACACAACACTTCCTTTGTTACCCGAATACACTTTTTGTGCACTTTTGTTCAGGCTGCAAGAATCCAGACAAACAAGTGTTAATTCCCCATGATGTTTTCCAGCTGACAGGCCTAATTGATTTGATTTCCACTGTTTTCACAAGTGACCCCCCTCAACCCGTCATCACCACTTCTTTTGATACCTGAGCTTTACTTTCTACTCTCACATTCCACTTCAACAACTAATAAAGAGCTTATTAGGAAGGAAGAAACTCATTATTTGTTTTCTAAACTCTGCTCCATGTGCAGCGGATTCAGTGGGTTATAGCCCTGTATTATTAATCAATACAGAACATTTGCTTCTATTAGGTTACCAGCATCTTTTATCATCAGACTGAGGGTAGGAACCTGTTTCTTTGTGTTCTGCTACCCACGCTCCAGCTAGACTAGACAGAGATAAAAGACAGCTGAGTAATATTTTCCTGAGATCCCTGATGATGCACACAGATGGCCTGTAACAAATGAAATGTGCAAGGTGACGGCTGGAGTTCTCCTCACTCCAAGTTCAACTTTTACAGTGTAGAGAGTATTTTAGTCCTTACACCACAGCTTCATGGTAGAGAGAGATTTATTTTCTTATCTGTATCAGGGTCTGTGAGTCTTTGCCTACCATGGCCATTAATGGTTGCAGTAGGAAGTAGCCAGGTACTCTCACACTGCACTTCTTGCCTTATTAAAAAACAGCTGGGGAAAAAAAATGTATTGAAAAGAGGAGTGCAGCCATGGGGAGATTGAGAAATCTAAAGGAAAGCACTGGAGAAGTCTGTTATCTGCATGGAATGAAATGCAAGGCTGAAGAATCCCATTAAGGGATGTAGCATACGTAAAAGCAAACAAACAAACAATGTCAAACACGTATTAAGTCAAGTGAAAGATTATATGTTGGTAGCACAGGAAAAAAAACCACTTTGCAATAAAGTAAACACAGATCTGTTTACAGTGCCTGAAAAAAACAAATTTTTTTTTTTTCCTGGCCTATTACTATGTCTTCTCTGTGACTGCCTTATCAGATCACAGTCCAGCTGGTGGCTGTGTCCATCAAATTCACTTTTGCTAATGTATTAAATAATCTGACCATAATGCCTCACTGTGGATCATAGTCTGGTGAGCAGGAATTCATCCAATTTGAACTGAACACAGTTTTAAACACGTAGCTCCTAACCTTCCTAACCCCTGGAGTCTCAGCTTAGTGGAAGATCATCTTAAAACAATCCAAATATCTCCTGCAAGAGTTTAGAGTCAAAAAGTGACTTAGCTCTGTTGAACTGCAGAGCAGCACTGATAAGGCAGGGATTCTTTGACTGCTTAAGCAGCCTGGACTCCAGAAGGCTGGGAGCAGCTCACTACCTTCCCAATGTTCATGTCCTCAGGGGCAGAAGCACGCAGATATGTAAAGAAACCCCAAAATCCAAACGGAGCTGCTGCCTGGGAACTGTGCCCCTCTCAGGTAAAGTTTTTTATGTGTTTCTCCCCTGGGGAAGGGGTGGCTACAGGCAGTACATGACTGTGCAGAAAAGTGCTCTGCCATGGACACACCTCACACCGGAGGAAGGCAGAGCACCTTCTCCTGATCCAGAAACAGAAGAGAACAGTGGACAGCTCCAGCCAAAAGAGGTGGCAGGTAGCCAGGGAATATGGGGCTGGGAACCCCCACAGCCCTGAGCGAGAATGGGACTCAGCCCCACAGGCTGTGGTGCCAGTAAGAACCAAGAACTGCTGCCCCATTAGGAGCTGTGGGGTGAAGGAGTGGTGAGAAGTTAGAACTGTGAGAAGATACTGTAGGAATCAAGTGGCACTGTTAAGTTATGGCACACGGATGCTGAACAGAGCAGATTTGATGGCTCTGAGTGACTGCTGAATGGCACATGACCCTCACACCATGCAAGTCATGCCTTCAGAGTCTGATGGCAAAGAATCCCACATAGAGTTTCCAGATTTGTCTTTTCTGGGCTGCACTGAAGTATTTACATAGGTGTGTATCAATTCTGCAGCTTCAACCAATTACAGTGACAGTTTTTAAATAAATCAATACATTATATATGCATATAAAATAGACTGTATTTCTATATATAAACCTAAGCCATTTCCTGTCTATATGGAAAGTATGGGTATTGTCTGCTGTGTGAAAAAAAGAAAAACAAAAAGGATATGCTCCACTTTTTCCATTTATCATCCAGAACATACCCTCATATCAAACGGTTTCTGATTGAAAACAGCCACTTAATGCATTACAAGTAAAAATAACCCATTATTGTGTAATATATGATATACCCTTTCCTCTTTTAGGCAAAGCAGTGCGTGCAAATATGTCTAGACAGAGTGATGGAAAAGCACAAATTGGCCTCTAACTGTTGCCACCCACTTATCAGACAAACCTGGAAAAAAATTTAAGATATTACAGTCTCACTCATTGCACGACACCCATAAGGCAGAGGGTCTCTCTGATGCTTCAAGGCTTACTGCAAAGCAGAAGTGTCAGAAACTTTGTGAACAGGAGCATGACTAACTTGCCTTCGTGGCCTGATGAGAATTGCCAAGTGACTGAAGTAGGCCAGGGTGTCCTGTGAGCAGTGGAATATCCCTTGTACGGACAGTGTTAAAAGTCTTCTTCCCAAGCTGCAGATGAATCAGTCACCTGCCGACGCTGCAGACATGATCAGAGTTCAGAATCTATTTGCCACATTTTGGAGGAAAGCTTTTAAGTCCTGACTTAATCCTTCTGCCCTGCACCCGATCATTTTTTTTTAAATGAGGTTTTTAACTCTCTTGAGTTTATGTCTGGTAATAAAGTTGTCTTGGACACGGTTCTCTTTGTAAAAAGATCCTTTTCCTCCTCTGGCACACCTCCCTGCTACCTTGTCATGGCAGGAAATCAACATCGTTTGTACTTGTACTGAGGAGTCTCAGGATGCAATGTACATCATGGGTAGCAGCCTTTGGGTTTAGCTGTTCTGTTCTCCTCCTCACCTTTAGACAAGAATGTCAAGGTAACAATGCTAATGGAAAGAAAGAACTGCAGAAGGACAAGACAAATCAGTTGTTCAAGAGTGTTCATCCAATACCATTTGTTTCCCACTTGCAAAATACTTTGTTATTTAGAAAGTGTTATTCTTTCCCATGATGAAAAGAGAAATGGTGAATCAACAAAGTGGGTCATTTTTGTATAAAGGGTGTGCTGGATGATGTTTATACAGTTTGCAAGCACTTGCATGTTTTCATCTGTGTTTGTACAGAGTGTTGGCGTGTAGGTAAAGTGATTGACTCTGGTCACAGAGAAGTTACAGAAGCCTTGCCACATTTTCATGTTTGAAAACACCGTGGTGGTGAAAGCCAGGCAGGTGTTGGGATGCACCAGCCCTGTGTAGGAGTAGGGTACTGGAATAACACACTGCCACCTGCTTTAGGCCCTTTGCTTTAGTGTTTTGGCTTCTTCACCTCCACAGTTTTGGAATTCCAGAAGGTAAGGGACTAATGAGGATGTCTCAAGCACCGAGGGAAAAGCCAAGCTTGGCAGGTGGCTGCTCTGGGTGGAAGAAAAACCAAGTAACTCTGCAGTCACCTGTAATCTCTGAGTCAGCACTGAAGGAAAGGCTCTCCTTTGCACACTCCCTCCATATACATGCAGACATACACACAGCTGAGATGGAACCTAAACAGCACCTTTTTCCCCTTTTATTTTGGAAAGCCAGTATAAGGTTTCTCCTAATGGCATAAACAAGGAAAATGGCACATAGAGGACTACCATCTTCACCCAGACAAGCAAAATGCTGATGGACTTTGCAAACATCACAACAGTTTTGACACAGATGCCCCCGTAAATTGAGCCAAGCTGTTCACTATGCACTAGGAATGGGCTTGTGTTTGAGCTTCAAATTCACCTCTTTGTGTAAGTAAGTTTGCAGCTGCAGCATTGCTGCAGGAACAGGCAGAAACTCAACGCAGGCAGTAATCTGCAAGACAAACATCAGGAGGAAGAACTTTCCAGTTGAGCTTTGAAGTTACAGCCTTTCTACCAATGTGCTTTGGATTTGCTCTGCTATTTTTAAACCAGAAGAGATGTCCAAGCCTCTGCCCAGCCCTCCCCTTATGTTTGGTGCACTTATCGAGGTTGGCATCCTGTCTGAGGCAGGAGATCAGTCAGGAAGTTAACCAGGAGTCCAGATGCTGCTCTTGGAAAGGCTCATGCCAGAGCCAGGCTTCCACGCGTTTCAGCTGCCAAATTCCCTCCACACAAATGTCCACAGTTCCTGGCTCTCACACTGGGGTAGTTAAAGGAAAAGCCTGAAGAAGAATGTTTTCTACTCTACAATTAACGGGAAGGAGCAGTGCCAGGGAGCAATACTGCTGACATAGGTTGGCATGCCTTGCATTACAAGCTACTGTTTTCCAGCCAGAGAAAGTTCTTGTTCGTCCGTGAAGATTTGCACACGTGATGGGACAGGCAGCACACTCCAGGCTCTGCCCTGAGGAAGGGAATTAGGCTGGGCTGCTTTCCCCTTACAGGCTGCACTGAGATATAAATGCCTACACACATTTATATGTTAGATAAATAGTGCAGTCCCTATCTACCCACACCATCTTAGGAAAGACACCAATTTTTCAATAGCTACTTACACTGTAGACCATGGCTTCTACGAAGCTATCACTTTATTTTCCTTCAGGCTCCTGAAATCCCAATCCCATGGAAAGCTAGGACTGTACTTCAGGCTCTGTATAACAGAAAACTTCACGTGCTAGGAATGATTTTCTATTCCTATAAGGGGCTTTGGTTAAGCAAATCTGTCTGTGATGCTCTTGCTGACATCTCTGCTGTGGGGGACACACCTGCCTTTGCTGAAGGCTCTGCAGGTACTGAGAGGGCTTTTCTTCAGTCACCCTGCCTGGAGGCTGAGCACACACTGTACACTACCTGCTCATAAAAAGCAAGAGTGAAAAACCAAACCTGCAAACAGGTGTACCTGGTGATTTCAAGTCATGATTAATCATCATGCTTCAACTAATTTGTCCCCTAATTTTTTATACCACTGACATGAAGGTTTCTGAGACTGCAGGATCTATGAACACCATCAGAATGGGGCAGCATTTCCTTGGACCAAACCTAAGGGTCAGCAGAGAGCACACATGTACGTGTCCTCCTAGGACAAGTAAGTGTGAGATTTCAAATCCACAGTCACATTAGCACTTTCCAGGACTTTAATGCTTTTAATATGCTGAACCTGGGAGATTTTTATCTTCCAATTTTAGATTACTCATTGAAATCTCTATTGCAACTGTGGACATAAAAGGTGATGCGGGTAGTGAACCCTTATAGATTCAGTTGATGCCTGAGGCTTGATTTTGTTTCACAGGTCTCTCTCACATACCTCTGGGGTGTGTAGTTTGTTAGTTTTGAGCTAGGCTAGGGCTGAGTTTCAAATTACAGCTTAGGGATATCCAAACAAGTAGAAAAAAAAAAAAAAGATTATTCAATCTAACATGGATTCTTTTACCAGGAAGTGATCACAGCAAACGTGACAATTGTAATCACAAAAGGAATTGCTTCCAAAAGTTTTGAGCAGCTAAAAATATAGCAGAGAGGAGAAGGAGGAAGGATTTAGGACAAAAGCTGGAATTCAACCTTAAGTATAACAAGGAGTATCTACATTTACTGTCATAAAAATCTTCTCATCAAAAGCATGTGCTAAAACTCCCAGTGCACAGAGCAAACTCTGCACTATTTTAACTGGTCTATTTTGGGCCCACCTCATAAGGACCCATTGGTAAGTCACAGTGGCAGGACTCACTTTTTGCTCATACCTCTATATGAAGAGACAGTACTTCTCACAAATGACAGTAAAGGCCAGGGTATTTCATCCAAGATTTTATCTTTTGTTTGGTGGCATTTTGGCTTCAGTTTGACTATGCTGTTGACAAAGATATTCGAGCATTTTTATTGATTCAGAAATCTGGGCATTAAGACTCATCTTTATAGTTCACTTTAAAGTAAATGTTTCAAAATGTAAAACTCCTCATGCAGCTTTTAAACTTTATTGGCTGAAGACTGAGTGCTGCAAAATGATTTTTTTTCAGTAATGGAAGTTCTATTTTACAGAAAACGATAACCATTAACTCTGCTTGCTGAGAGCAAATGAACAAAATCAGAACTGCTCTATGAAAAAGGAGGATTTGGTCACCATAATAAAAGTATGAATTTTTCATATCCTCTGTTTCTCAAGACCTACTCGTTCCTAACTCCTGGGTTTTACTACAAAGTCCTATGTTAACAGAGGAATCATTTTGCTCATTTTAAATGCAGCTGGAATGAAAAGTGATACAGTGGAAACAGGAATGAATGAAGGACAACTTGGAAAATAGCTTTTTTCCTCTTCTTCCCTGTAGTGCTTGCATACTACCTGGAAGGAACTAAGAAGGTTATCCATGGTAGCATCAGCTACATCCTTGTCCTTCCTGGCTGCTGTTTTTCTACTCTTAAAGGCATCCAGTCTGGAGACTCAGAATTTCTCCAGTCAATCCATTACAATGCTTCATAATGTTACTATCACAAAGGCTGGGCTTTTCATTCCTTGGTGTCTAATAAGAACATTTCCTATTCCAGCTGAAGCCTCTCCTTACCTCTCTATCTCACTACAGGATCTGTGTTCTGCTATTTGTATAGTAGATATTTAAAAACATTCTCAGCATTCCCTCCTATCTCTTTTTCTTTACAGTAAGAACAAATGCAGAACAAATGCAGTTGGTTCAGTCCCTCCCCCACAGGTAATTTTTGTCTTACCTGTGGGGATTGCAACAATGCTATGGATCCTCATCAGATTATTGGCATCTTTCTTACGTACTGTGACAAAACTGAACTAAATGGGGCTGGATTCATACATAGTCAAAATACCTACAGCACCCAAAGTCCTGTGGCTCCTCAGTGTCTTTTCCATCACTGGTACTGGGCACACCACAATCCCCAGCTTGTATGACCTGCATATGGCATCTGCATGATCCCAGACATGCTCCAACAGCTTCCAGCACATACCTGGCATCCCTTCAAAGAGAACTGAAGGCTTCTTGCCTCCACTTTTTATAATTATGGTGTTTTCAGTGAGAACCTGGTCCCAAATTAATCCCTGTTCCCCTTTTCACTCCCAGACCTCACAAGGATGAGCCTTGAGCTCTCCTTGTCTGCAGAACACAAAATTCTTCACATGAGGGAACAGCATGTGGGAAGGTTTGAGAACTCAGCAAATTCTCCTCACATAAATCATCCAACATATCTCACGGTGTCCTTCAGCTTCTCGAGAAGTCATTATCCCCGTCCTGCTTTACTGAACGATATTCCTTCAGCTTTCTTGAGAAATTTTCTGTACTGAATAGCTGGAGTAGCTACTTGGTTACCTGTTGTATCCTTGCCTCTGTTTCCAGACTTGATTAAATTGTTGAGAAAATGGTTTTTGGAAGTGTCTTCTGTTGACTTGAACCCCATCACAACACAGAACAGCTTCAAAATTTCATGGGCACTATCGGACATGTGCCATCACTGGAAGAAAACAGTTGTGCACTGTCCCCCAATGACTGCTTTTTGCATCTGTCTGTGGCTGGTGGAAGTCTTTGTGGGGGTGACAAAGTTGTGCTGTTCTGGGTGGATGCAGCTATAGAAAGCTCAGGTTAGGGTGGGCTGGACACACATACACCTTCTCAGAGGGCAACATATAGGAAAAGGTAAATAACTGTCTTTGGACCATTTAGTAATATTTGAACTTGTGTGAACTTGGAATGAAGGCAGGGCAGACAGGGTCTGAGTCTGCTCAGACATGGGATGCTCCAGAACGCCTCTAAATCCACTTGGGGTTGGCATTTTTGTTGCTGTACCCACCATTGACTGTCTAATGGCCTGAACTCAGCCTCCCTCCAACATTCAGGCTGTTCCTCAGCATGGACATGGCCTAAAAGCATCTCTCATTGGTTCAGACATCCCTTAATTTTGTTCAGTCCTGAAGGTTAAATGACCAGGGTGGTCAGAGAGCAGCTCATGGTGTGCTGACCACACAAGCAGATGTGTGCAAGTAGACCAGAGAGCCACAAGAACACAGAGCTGGGACAGGATGGGTTGTCAAAGTACTTATCCAACATGATGGCAGGATTTTTCAGCCGTCACTGGTGTTCACAGAGATGAATTTAATGCTAGCTTAGAAATTTCCTCCAGAGCAGTACTCACACCCATGAAGTAGAGACGTATTTTGGAAGGGAGTAAGACATTGGAGCGGTACGTCCTCTTTTTCCTCTGGGATATGCTGCTTCCAGCTCACCCCAGCCCTCCCTCAGATGGCAATCCTTGTTCCTGCTGTGCAAACCTACCCGGCACGCCCCCTCAAAGCCCCAGCGCTGCCATAGGAAGGGATGTCAAAGCCAATATTCTCCTCCCAGGGTGACAGGAAAAAGAACGGCCCTTCACCTTGCATTTAAACTGCCTGAAATAAGTGCTAAATAAGCTGGGAGCTGCCTGGTGCGTGCGTGTCTGTGTGGGAGCGGGGAGCTGCGGCGGAGCTCTGACTGACACGGGCGCGCACCTCCCTTCCTCGGCTGACCTGGCCAGTCCCTCCCAAGGATCTCCCAGCACCCGCTCCCTGTCGGGATGGCATTCTCCCGCGAAGGAGTGATCGCATTACCCAGGCCCCTTGTGTAATTCTGGTTCCCAGCAATTGTTTTCTGGTGACCTTTTATTGTTAACAATTAGCGCTGGAGCTGGAGCACAACTGGTGTAAGCATATTTTACATCCTCCTCAAGCAAACAAAAAAGCTGGGTGGGCACGGTCTTGTTTCCTGGTTCACACCCATGACTCCTTTGTGTCTCAGATCTCCTCCCACCATGTGTCATAGTCAGCAAACCCACTCCCTTACCTTTTGGCTCCCAGATCGAGTGACGTCTTCGAAGGATGCGTAGGCATGCTCAGTGTATCCCATTATTTCCTTTCACATCCTATAAGAACACTGCCTCTCCCTAATAGTCAGTCTTTCCTTATCCATGAGGCCAGAAATGTAAATCCCCATGCAATAGAGTGCAAAGAGTGAGTTTGAAGGATGGTTTCTATTTATTTAAATGTACAGGCTATAAACACCACCCTCCTACGCGATGTTTTGGGTTCTTGCATGTATTTCCATACAGTAAATATCTTGACAGTTCTCTCTGCTCGACCTCAGTGATATACACACATCCCTGGAGGCACAAACACATCAACAGTCTGCTAATCTTCACAAGTAATAACACAGATTTTTCTTTTCTCTCCTCACTTTATTATACTACTTTTGGGGAGAAAAGGCATAGTTGGCCACCTGCTCCAAACTAGGTGTGGTGGCCCAGGAATATGCCCAGTTCCTGAACTGAGGACCCTTCCCAGATGTGTACCTTGCCAGTAAGTCTTTGTCTTTCCTGTGGGGAAGAAGGGAAGGTGGGGAGGATAAAGATCAGGGAAAGACACTCCAGTCTAATCCTGTTTCCTGCATTATGGCGTGTGCGTGTGAAGGGGCGTGCGGTGGGTGGAGGGGGGACACTACATTAATCAAATCGTGATTCTTTTAGGGTACAACAGGCAATTAAAAACAACAACTTGAATTTCTCCTGCAGTCTGTTGGCGGCTAGCACACAACTCACTCTTTCTGCGGATAGCTTCACTTAGCAGGTCTGTGCCATGACTAATGAAGCCGTCTCTCCGCTAGCGAGCTAATTCCAGACCTTTTGGGAAGGAGCCCGGCTGCAGCTCACTGCATGGCCCTCCCCTCCTCACAGGCTCCTTATGGCCACCCTGCAGGTCCCTCCCACTGCCTGCGCTGTGCTCGGGAAAAGTGTGAGAAAACATTTCTCCCGCAAATCTGCTTTCAGGAGAGCGCTGCTTTGCAATGACATTTAAGGACAGATTTTTCTGGGGCACTTCTCATTTTATCCGAAACGTTTGAAAGCAGCTTCCTTTGGCAATCTTCTCACCTGCTCCTCGGTGGCATGTTATCTGATCTCTCCATACCCACCGGCTGTGGGGAGAGGCACGCGTTTCACCGGTAAAGTCATAGTTAAACTAAACATTAAACTGTCCAAGAACTGACTTCCTCGACAGCTCTGATTCAGGCTCCCAAAAATGCTCTGCACAGTGAATCATGCTTCCTTCTGGAAATGACAAAACTTCCTCATCATGGTGTTCTAACTTGCCCTCTCCTCGTCTCCGGTGCTATCAGGAAAGGATTGAATTGTATACCACATTTTTTCCGTGGTCGGCAGGGAGATGCATCCTTTTGGAAGGGGAAGAATTTCTATGAGTCAAAGGATGACAAACTGAAAATTAGTAGCAGCCGCAGAAATAAATGACAAACAACAACATAAAGCCCCGTAGAGGTGGCCAGTGGGTGTTTATTGGCTATTTGCCTTTCTGGCAACTTCAGCAGCCTAACGATTGAGAAGCAAACTTGCTTTTCACTACTGAAAGTAGGAGTAAAGTTGAAAACACCAGTATTAGCTCTCTGATTATCTTTCCTGTGCTTGGTTTGACAGGTCTTGTCTGCCTGCAAGTCAGGTAAGGTAGGGCACTGCATGAAAGGTCCCAGAGTCCAGCTCACATTTCTAGGACACACAGAAACAGTGTGGGGAGGGGGAGGATAAAGAAAAGTGTTTTTTGGGGCTTGTTCCCATCAGACTCACACAGCAGACTGGTTCACAGGCATTGTGGTGACAGCAATTTAGAGACAGTTTGATGCACAGGACTTTGAAATCAAAACAACAACCCCCTGCTTCACCCCCACCCCCCGCAAACCTCTATGATTGCTGAACAACACGGAGTTGGGGTAAATACCTGACCATATGGTAAACGATGACTTGCACTGGAAATCAAAATTTTAACAGCTCTTTTTGCTCTGTACACAAAATTTTAACTCCCCCAGAACCAGTGCAGGTGAAAGCCCAAGATGCAGTCATTATTAGTTGCCAGGCTCTGGGCATTCCTGGGATGACACCTGTTCCAAACCAAATAACTAGCAAAATTCCAAAGGAATAGATTTTCAACCTCATAATATAATAGGAGGGTCTAGACATTAAAAACTGGAGAGTGGTTGAATGGAAATATAGAGGCAGTTACTGTGCTTTCCTTAGAAAAAACTTACCTTCGATCCCTAGCCATATTCCATAATCAGCAAAGCACTAAGTACTTAATGCAGAAGAAGAGTAAACAATACCAAAATACATAAACTTTCATGCATTTTATGCAGATGAAATGCATTTTTTCAAGACTAATTTAGGAGCATTTATTGCCTTTGAGACTTAAGTTTATATTCCTGCCCTTTACATTGTCCCTGAGAAATGGTATTGTTTGCATATTGACATTTCATTATTTCAATGTGGTTCACGTTTGCTGTTCAAAGCAGATGAAATACATTAGAAAGAGGCATGAAGAAAAGAAACAAAACAAATGCTTAATGCATCTTAGCCTTTTTGGGGTTCCCTGTTGCACCAAGTAGGCTTGGAGCACACCTAAGGTGGAAGTCAGGGAAGGTAGAAGTGGAAGAAAACCCCTGAATGATCAAATTCAGTCACAGGTAGCACAAACATAGAGTACTTTTCATAAATGGGTCAAGTTCTACCCTGAAAAAAGACAACTTGTTGCTTCTTGAAAAGCTACCCCAAGTCTTACTCCTCCAAGTTATCCTTTTCTGATTTCCTCCACATGCTGCTTTGTGGCCAGAACAACCTTTGTGGCATCTGTTTTAACTCAAAACCCACTAGTAACAACAATCCATTACTTAAATGTAATGTTTCCAGGCAGCAGCTGATTCAATCACAAGAGTGAAAAATATTCTTAATAACAACTAACAGTCAGGTCCTTCAAATGCAGGTATGGGCTAGAGACTGGAGTGGCACACAGAAAAAAACCGTACCTGCTCATTCATGACTCTGAAACCATGATTCCTTAGCAGACTGATCTGGAGTTGCAGGGCAGGGGGATAGGTATGGAGTCCCAAGGACTGATCACTCTCAGCAGTTTTGCAATCAGATAGGACCTTGTCAATTTGCTGACTCATTTCCTTTGGCCCCTCGGATGTAAAAATGAGAGGTCTCATCCCACTGCCACTGTACAGGGTATGCCTCATTGATGGAGTCCAAACGCAAGTAATCTGAATCTAATAGGAAAATTCACACTTCAAAAGTATGTAGACTCATGGAAATGTAATTGAAACAACACTCAGAAAGAATATTTTGGTTTTTTAAATTTTGGTGGTTTGAAAACTAGTCTTAATGCAGAAAGTCTTATTTTAAACCACAAAGAGAGAGCTGTGGGAATTAGAAATTATCTAATTTCAGCAGCAATGTCTGTTGTATTTTTTTATTCATCTGTCTTTCAGATGAGAGTTTGAGCCCAACTTTTGTACAGCTGTTGACAAAGCTCCCCTCGGCTGCAGTGGAAGAGGCCGATTGTTCATGTTTGGAAGATACTTCAGATGTCTTCTCTCACACAACCAGTACATGCAAGAAGAACTTGCTCAAGCTGGATAGGCTGCAATACGAGACCAAGGTCTCATTCCCAGGAAAGGGAAGACTTGATTTACAGGAGGGTGCAAGGCTTCCATGGACAGGAGAGGCACAACAGGATGTAAGGCGCATTTTGTACAGAGGGAAAAGCAGCAGTCCAGTACCAGGTCTTGTTGCTGCAAACCAGAGAACCTGAAGGCAACAGAAGTTTCGGAGTTGGAGAAGTGCAGGATGGAGTGAGGACTGGAGGACACACTCCCGGCATCAAAATGTCTCCTTATAGCTCTGATGGGTGATATAGAAATCCTCTGTGTTTGGGTAACCCTTGGTTATAAAAAACACTGTATTTATCAATGGTGACATTCACGAATGTAACTGCACACAGTGATTATAGACTTAGGAGGCCTGTTTGCTCTGCTCCCACCACCCTTCATATCTGTGAATACCTCAGTGAGTAGAAAAATACCGTGAAAATTCACAGAAAGGCTTTTCTCAAAGTGCTAGCCTGGAAAAGGAATAATTCAGCTCCTCTGTGAATGGCGCAAGAAGCTGCGAGTTATCTTCAAAAAAACAATCCAAATCAAAACTGCAAAACTTTTCCATCACTTCCAGTCCACAAGCTGGTCTCTCTCTTCTCCTACAGACCCACATGTGTACATAAACATGGTTATGAGCTATCTTTCCAAACAACTCCTCCCCGTACTCACCCCATTTTCTTCCTGCCCTGTCCACATGCACATGCTCTGACTCTTTGCTCTTCTGCCCACAGACAGACTGACTGCCCTTGCACACTCACAGGTGGAAAACAAAGTGAAAACCCAGGGCCAGCAGGGCTTTTCCATGCCCAGCCAGCTGCTGCCACCCAAGGAGACTCAGGGAAGAAGCTCCTGCCAACCCACAGCTCCTCCTGGCCATCAGGGTGCTGCTGACTCCTTGGCTGTGGAATCATGCACTGCAGTCCTGTGAGACCCCACCAGCTCTGCAGGGCTGGAGCAGGTCCCCACGTGCCTCCAGAGTGGCTGTGTGCTCCTGGTGACTCACTAGGAGGTCACCAAATGAACCAGATCCCGAGCACTGAGAAACTCTGCCAGCCCTGTGCAAATGGGAGAAAAAGGAGGAAGGAAGTTTTGTTGTTGCATTTTTTCATGGTGATCAGTGCTGAGTCAAAAAAAGGGCTCCAGGATTAGAGAGGGGAAATCATTAGAGAAACAGAATTTTAAAAGGATAAGCCAGCTAGATAGGAGTGGAAGCCCAAAAGACACCATATTCTTTTCACTGTAGATGATGATTGTGAGAAAAATTAGGGAAGGGAGTGACAAGTGGGTGGTGATAGTCTTCACTGCTAGAGTATGACCTGCTTTTGCTCTCATCCTGGCCTCCCACTAATCCAACCAATTATTCCCTGTGGCAAGACAGAGGGAGAAGGCAACGTTGGGCAGGTCCAGTTGAGTCTGCTCTCCCTAAGGAGTGCCTCTGGTGGAACGAGGTTGATTTCAGCTCAGCCTTCAGAGAGCTGCTCTCAGTCACTGGTACTGACGTGGAGCTGGTGGACACCACCAAGGCCCAAGGTGCTGACCAGGGTGTTCCCCACGTCATGGAGAGTTAAAGCTCAGACAGACTCAAGCTTGGGTGAACTCTTAGCCCTTTGCCAAGGTAAAGTTGCCAGGTTTTACACACTAGAACTAAAGAAAAATAACTCCAGTACAGCATGATTGCGCTTCTAATAGTGTGTGCTAACTGCTTTGCTGGAGAAGGGAGCAGCTGTTCCAAAACCACCAGAAAATTACTGGCTACATGGTTTTTCACATAGGATGTAGGACACGTTCATATTATATAGGATGTTCAGCAATTCCAGTAATACACCAAATATATGCCCAGAAGTTAGTTTTTGAGATATTTACATTTTAGGCAAGAATCCTTTCAAAATATTTCCTCAGGCAACCAGTAGCATAGGGCTGAAGAATTTATCTTGGTTAATTCTGACTGGTTTAAAAGGAAAAAGACTGTGGGGATCAGCTCATTAGCAGTTGCAAATTGGCACTGGTCCACAACCTAAATAAACTTCTGAGTTCATAAACTGGCTGGAGAGAGTCTGGCCCTATTTTGCAATTATTTAATCCCACAGAATGGCAAGGATTTTACCCCACTGTACTGGCAAGAACCAGTTTGCTTTGAATGAAGACATACCTGATGTTTTTCAGCTCTCTCTTACTGTCAAGTTGCTACCACCACTGCTGAAGTCCAAACACTGTGATCCACTGTATGTTCAGTGCTTGACATCTACTAGAACGGATTTCTCAAGCCAATAGATGAGACTGATGTAGAAGTATTAATTTTTGCATCCACACCTATTAAATAAATGTCCTGCTTCTGGACAATGGCTTGCTGTATATTTTCTATGGATATTATTTTCTGCACATTTTTCAAATCTATTAATACAGTGGAAACTATATAAAATCTTTGATGCCAAATGTGTTGCTTAGACTGTGTTCCCTCCAGTTGCCCGGGAAAGGAAAAGTGGGATAAAGAGCTGCTAGTAAAACAATTTCCAGAATTGCCTGTTTTCCTTGCTTGTAAAAAGGTTCACTTCAATTTAATGTTACTAACGAATGCTCAACGTAGAGGACCAGTGCCTTGATTTATGCTCCCCTGTGATATACTTCTGGCAATTGTCCAAACTGCTTTTTTTTCCCCTTAGTGTTTCATTGATTGGCAAGGATGCGAATTGGTAAAAGGAATAAGCGGATACTGAGAAGTCAGAAATGCTGCATTTGGTGTATCCACTTTGTACATGCAAATTTTTATTCCTGAAATGCATCATCCTTTTGAAAGCCAGCCTTGCTAAGTCTGTATTTATGAATGTTAATTATAGAGTCGAAACTCATGACTTTAAAGCCTGATGTGATTTTGGTGCTTTAAAAAGGAATTAAACCATTTAATTATTTTTGAAGAATGTAAAACAACCCTTCAAAATCTGCAGCATTTATTATATACAGAATAAATCTTCTGAAAATTGGCATAGCAAAGTTTGGATTAGTGTGATTTTAAAAAAAATTAATAAAGACACATTTTAGGAACTTTTTTTCACCTCTATCAGCCTGTGAGAACCTGACTTATATAATTCACTCAGAACTACCATATGGCTGTAACTCTTTCAAAAGTCATTCTTTCTTTTATTGGAAGGTGCCTCTTCCAAAAGAGTTAAATGATACTACATGCCAGAGATTGCCACAAATAACTTTCCTCTTTGCAAATAGCTGTTGCTACTATTATTGCCAACGCCAGCACAGCACAGGAAAAAATACCCTCTGTCAGAATGATCCCTATTCAGAGTCCAGTGGAAACCTAAACTGCCCCAGGAGGATGCTGCTGTTAGGGACCACATTCTCAAGAAGACAAAAATGGTGTGCTCTTTGGGAGCTATGCAAAATGAAAAAGTTGTGGATATTATATATACAGCCCCATATGTGCAGTGGAGGGGACGGCTGGCTGGGGAGATGCCTGCATAGGCTGGAAAGGAATTCTGAAATTACCATTAAAAGAAAAGACAGCACAACCTGGGCAACACTGAAGTCACAGGGCACTGTTGCATGATGAGGCAATGAGGACTGGCCACAGAGGAGTCTGTATGTGTGGATGCAGAAGTAGGGTATGTACTCCTAAATGCCTGGACTCTTCATGGCATTGTTTTTATTTTCAGTTTTCATGCTAACTGTGGCACATATAGAATTATTTTAACATACAACATAAGAATTTTTATTTGTCTGAATTATAATGCACCATATGTGAATGCATCTGTTCTTCACTGTGTTACATTTATTATTTGTACTATGGTGGGGCCTCAAGTTTCCACCTCAGATCAGGGTTCCAACTTGCTAGGCAATGCACAAACACATAATGGGAAACACTCCTTGCCTTGAGAAAAACATACTCTAAATTGACAAAAACAGCTCAGGGTGGGAAAGGAAAACAGCCAGAGCACCGTTCAGCAATTTAACCTCATCTAAACTGAAGTTGTCATGGTCCTGCACCTCCAATCCAGAACTCAAATTGCCCATTCAGTGGGTTAAACTGGCACACAACTTGAGTAACTCCAGCCTAGCCAGGAGAAGCACAAAACTGATCTGAAACTCGTCCCCATTTTTCTTTGGTAAGGTTAGTTTAGCAGAAGTAGCTCCCTGCAGTGATTCCAGTGCTGGCATTGGCAGGACAGTGGAAGAGCAACAGCCGTGCCCTAGGCTGGTGTAAGCTGCTGTGGAAGCTCACAGGAAGAAGTAGGACACCCAGAACTGGAGAGGTCAGGCACAGAGCAAAAGCTCTGGCACTTGCTAGCAAGTGGAGTTTGCTCCACTTTTCCCACTTTGTCCAGTTTGTCCCACTTCTCTCCTATGTGGGCACGGTTGGACACACACACACACAGACCCACACGATGGCCCAGAGGGTGAGGAGCAGCACAGGATGGTCAGCACTTCTGGATCTTGAGAGCAGAAGGCTCCTGGGTCTATGCTGAGTTCACCAGGCCATGGTCAGGAGATGCTATTGATGGACCCTTTGATGTTAAGTGATACGTCACTAACACGCGGTGTGCGTTACATATGCTCATGCCACAGAAGAAACAACAGGAATGGTTTTCATCCTCAGATCCGTGTGTGCTTTCTGCTCCTTTCATTTTCAATTTGCACTCTTGTTTTTAAAAGTCCACTGGGGCTTGCTCCATCTCCGCATTTGGTTTCTTTCTTTGTCCTCCTACTGCAATCTGTTACCTCTTGTTATCTACCATTATGCCTTTCTTTACTCCTTTATGTGGTTTTGCATGGTTGCTGCTGCCTCTAGGAACAAGCTGCCTGCCTCTGAGGGCATATCTTTTTTATTTATTTTTTTTAAAAATTCTCATTTGAAAACACATGTTTTTCCTGTATTTATGATGCAAAATTGTTCTGTCCTTCTCTGCTATGGGCCATGAAGAATGCCTGCTTTAATTTACCCTACATGCTGTGCTGTTCATTCTTCTTGTCTGTAATTTATGCCACATACTGTGCACTCCCTTGTATTATACAACATAAAGTTGCCAGATGGGTGAGTGCAACGCATGCTTTGAAATGAAGGCTTTTAGGCAACTGCTTAATCCAAAGCTGCAGAAGAAGCCAACTTGAAAAAAGAAAGAGCATTTGAAAATATACCCAAACAGGTCAGTAGTTATTATGTGGGACTAACACTCTGAGAACATTTGCTAATTAGCATATCATGTTTTTAACTTCTCCTTGACATTTAGTTTTTCCTGCTTGGTTTTCATGGTGTGTGATGGCAAAAGATGGAGCCAACTGCAGAGCATTAACAGGGAAGAAGGATATTTGGTCCTAAACCAGGAGCAGTCACTTTTCAGAATGAATTGATGCCCAGAATCTGGAGACTTGTCTGGCTGTGGTTAGTGGGTCAGTTTGATGCACTTTACCAGGCTATGGGGCATTCTGTAGAACATGCTCAGCACATGGGGATTTTGTTTTTCTTGATGTCTTGCATTCCTTTCCTGTCAGAGGCCATATTATATGTCCTTAGGGTTTATTTTATGCTGTGTGGGCTGAATAACCAAGAAGCTCCAGCTGCCAAGCACCACTGCTGTACACTCTGCACAGTTCCTGGGACACAGGCTGCCATGGCCACTGCTTAGCCCTCATCTTCCTTCCCCCTGTCCCATCAGGAGGAGGGCTACACCCAGCTGCTGATCTGCAAAGTTTGCTCTGCTGTTGCTGCCCGGGACCACTGTACTGGGTTTGCACGGCCAGGTTTTGGTGGCAGGGGGGTTACAGGGGTGGTTTCTGTGAGAAGCTGCTGGAAGCTTCCCCCATGTCCAGCAGAGTCCCTGACAGCTCCAGGACAGACCCGCTGCTGCCCAGGGCCGGGCCAGTCAGAAATGGTGGTAACACCTCTGGGATAACAAATTCAAGAAGGAAGAAAGTGATAGTGCAGGTGTAATTGCAGCCAGAGAAGAGCAGAGTGAGAATGTGTGAGAGGAACAGCCCTGCAGACACCACGGGCAGTGCAGAGGGAGGGCAGGAGCTGCTCCAGGTGCCAGAGCTGGGATTGCCCTGCAGCCCCTGCTGGGACCGTGGCGGGGCAGCTGCGCCCCTGCAGCCCAGGGGGGGCACAGGGATGCAGAGATCCACCTGCAACCCGTGCAGGAGACCCAGAATGGAGCACAGGGATGCTGAGAGGAGGCTGTGAACCCATGGGAGGCCTGTGCTGGAGCAGGGTCCTGGCAGGGACCTGCAGACCTGTGGAGAGAGGAGCCCACCCTGGAGCAGGTTTCCTGGTAGGACTTGTGACCCTGTCGGGAAGCCATGCTAGTCCAGACTGTGCCTGAAGGACTGACCCTGTGGAATAATAATTCACATTGGAGCAATTTGTGGAGAACTGCTGCCCATGGGATGGACTCACGTTAGAGAAGTTCATGGAGAACTGTCTCCCCTGGGAAGGATCCCATGCTGGACCAGTGGCAGGAACAATGTGTGATGAACTGCTGTAAACCCCACTGCACATCTCCCAGTACCACTGGATAGGAGGAGGGAGAGCTGGGAAGGAACGATGGGTGGGGGCAAGATATTTTTAGGGTCTTTTTTTACTTCTCATTATGCTGCTATGATTTTTTTAGTAATAAATTCAATTGATATCTCTAATTTGAATTAGTTTTGCCCAAGATGGTATTTGGTGATGGTATCCCTGTCCTTATCTCAACTCGTCAATCTTCATTATATTTTCTCTCCCTTGTCTGGCTGCAGAGGGGAGTGACAGAGTGCCTTTGGTGGGTATCTGGCATCCAGCCAAGGTCAACCTTCCACAACCAGGCTGCTCAAGACTTGGGTCCATCCCTGCAGTGCTTGAGGACTGGTTTGTGCCTGGAGAATGCTAGTGTGGCCATGGAGGGCCAGTCCTACCACCCACCAAGGGATTACATGAGCACTTATGTAACACTCTGTGGGGGAAGCAGGGCTATCCTGCGTGAAGACTGGGCTCTGTGGAAGCTGACAGAAACTCTGCAAGTGTTGGCTGTGAAACAAGACTTTCTCCTCACACCCTGATGTGCTCACAGAGGCTGTGGTTGCTGACACCAGCAAGAAGCAAGGTGGCTTGCTCAGCCAGAGCTCCAGCGAAAGGAAAGGCTGGAAGTAACCGTGCATTTCCGGTGGGCTATTGGAAACCAGGCTGGGATTGCTAAACAGATGGTGCCACACTAAGCTTCAGCACCACCACTCCCTGCGACGAGTGTTTTTCAAAGAAAAACGTGAGGATGGGGAGAAAAATATGTTAGAGTGTGACAGAATCCTACTGTGCTATGGAAGGGCCAGTGGGAGGAAGGGAGATGTGGAATGAATCTATCTACATAGTAAAGTGAAGGCACAGCAAGTCTGTGCCAGCCAGCAATGAAGATGTACCAGCATGGGCTTTTAACACCCTGTTCACCATCAGAATGCAAGTTCTCATCATTCTGCTCTGGGGGCAGCCTGTGCCGAAGCCTGTGTGCCCCATCCTGGTGTCCTTGCAGCTCTGGGTAGGCAGCTCGAGCTAGGTGTCCAAGCTCATGCACACCCCAGTTACACCTCAGTAGGAAAGGTGCTGCATGGAGCAAGGACAAAAAGCTGCCAAGAGGAGCTGGACTTTCTAAATGTAGACAAAAAATTATTCTGTGAGCTCACTGCTAAGAAGTGAAGGCACCAGGACCATGGTTTGGCTTCTGCTTTATCTGGCCACTTACCAAGGTTGATGCTGATAAATGCACCTATTGCATTACCCAGAGCTAGACTATTTCTCAAATGGTTCCTCCAGTCCCACCTGGTATAGCCCTAATTTCCTTAACTATGAAATTGGCACCAGAAAGTTGAGGAGCGAAAAAAAATTACATCGCTCATGCTAAGAGAGCAAATGTAGCATTACAGGGCAAGGCTGGTGCTGTGAACACCTTTTATGCTCTCCTACACTGAGTGACGCATCATCAGGCACACATCTTCTAAGGACTCATATCTCCTAAGGACACAGAGCTGCTTGGAGCTCTTCCAAGACCATTTCATTATCATTCACATTCAAATGTTTTAATTGTAAGTCACAGACCAGAGCTCACTAACATAGGTATTTGGCATTTCAAATTTCCTTCTCGATTTTCAAAAAAATTCTTCACCACTCTGGATGATGATGGATTATGCTTTTACTCCAGATTATTTAAAAAGAAAACAAGACCATGAAGAGTTTGTCTCTGATACAATGAATTTCCTATTGACACTAAACTGGCAGTGCAATGTAACTGATAAGTGCATTTCACACTTAGTTTAACATGCCTTAAAACAATCAGGTTAAAGAACCGAGAGTAAGCACGGATGTCTAAAATAGCTGCTGCTATTTCCCTTTACTTTCTATAAGGCTTGACTTTTTAATAATCAACCCATTTCTCCCATGCATTTTCATGTGCTTCAGTGAGTTGGACACAATCCAGGCATTGACTGACTGTGCTTTGCAACACTTGCTAAGTTTCTATTCCTTCTAGAGGAAAAAGAAACTCAAGAAAGAGAAACTTTGTGCGATAGTGCCTGAAAAGGGTATTACATCACGGGGCCTGAAAATAACCAATATGAGCCTGTTTGTCCTGGGTTTGTTTCCCCTTTCTGTATGACTGTCATTAATGAGCCATGTCAGTAGAGCAGAGGAGCTTCCTCTCTAAGGTTATGTATCCGTGTGTCTACACATATATTTAGCTTCTATTCAGGGCTTACTATCTATCAGTCCCTAACTTTCTATTGCAACTCAATCCTGTTATTTGGGAATCGAATTCCACTGGACTGATTTGTTATTAGTGAACTTGTGATGCTCATCCCACAGCACAGTTCCCTGAAGAGCAAAAAATTGGAGCAGTGTTTGCCAAGTCCCTAAATTAAAATCTCATTTTCTGGGCTTCTCTAAACACTTTACTGCCTCTTACAGTCAAAAATTCTGCAGATGCTCCTGAATTGGCATTTCCCAGGGTAAAGCATGCTGGAAGTTCCCAGACATCCCAGGTGCAGAGAGGACAGAACCTTCTCTTCGGAACTCTTGGCTCCCTTCACAAGGCCTGCTCTGACATCTTGTGCAATGTTTTACTTCTCTGTTGGAGTGGTCTGAGAACAGTGGGTCTCCTCCAAGCTTTTAATTCTTTTGGTTTGGGTGTTTGCACTGTCATCAAGAAGAATTGAGGCTGATACATTCATTTTCATATCACTAGGACAGTTTTCAAGAGAGAAATCTGTCATATGGTGGGAGAGGGAAGGACACACACTGTCTTATTCAAGATGAAAAACTTCTGTTAATATGACTAAGAATTAGTCACATACCTGGGACAGGGTTCTGTATTAGACTTAAAATTCATGTGAAGGGAACATCCACAGTT
This sequence comes from Picathartes gymnocephalus, assembly GCA_013390045.1. Taxonomy (NCBI): domain Eukaryota; kingdom Metazoa; phylum Chordata; class Aves; order Passeriformes; family Picathartidae; genus Picathartes; species Picathartes gymnocephalus. The sequence goes on from WEKY01043547.1 coordinate 158,210, forward strand.
TTGGCAGCTTTGGGTATTCAGTGCATTTTTCAGGGATGAAACTCAGAAGAACAGAGAAGGTCAGTTTAACCTTGTGGTTGTGGTTATGAATGAGCAAGGAAGTTTAAATTACACTGGAGGACAGCTCCTTTAGTCAGAGGAGCCCATAGTGCACTCTAGATCCTTCATAAGTAAATACGAGCTCTTTGTGTTTTTACAGCAATAAGCAAAATGCTAAGACACAATGATTAGGTTGTTCTTATTTAGCTTTGCTGATGGTGAAGTTCCTTATTGGCTGCTCAAGATTACAGCTATGGAGCAGTCTATAAACAGAACAGCCAGGCATTTTTCACTAGTGTAATACAGTAGGCTTTTAGCAGAGCTCTCTCCTGCTTCCTCGTCATTTTAAATGACAAGTATCAAGCACAAGAGAAAAAGCTAATTACATTTGTGTTTAATCCATCCAACCACCCATTCGAAATAGGCTGGATTGTTTCACACTCTGGCTGAAATCAGCAAAAGAAGTGGGTTCCTTCATAAGCAACGGATACATCATGCACAGGATTGCTTGGACATTGATCCCTGTGATTTTTCCTGTGAACTTTTCTATTTCAGACGTGTGAACACTGAACACTGGCTGAGATTCCCTGCTGCACTGCTCTCCTGGCTCACCTCGGGACCAGCTACACTTCTAATTATTCCTGCTGCTTCCAAAACCCATCTCTTGCCCCACAGTCGACGCTGCAGTTCTGTCTCACAAAATTCCTGTTCAGAGAAATCCCCAGATGTGGTTTAGAGCTGCTCTCTGCCACTCATGTGCCCTGGTGCTTTGCTGGCTGATGCTGGGTGACTGTACATGCTTGCTTAGCGACACTGGGACCATCCAAACCTCCCGGGGTTCCTCCGTCAACTTTTTCTAAATTGTTCCAGAAGCCTTTGACTGACTCACTGAAGGCCTGTTATCTGAATAATAGGACATTTCCCACTGCTTTACCTGGCATCTGCTTTCATTAAGTAATGTTAAATTTTTCTTTAGTAATTTAATCAGAATTTTAAAAAGCCTGAAGTCAGTAATGCTCCTACTGATTTATGCCACCAGTTGTAGCAAAGATCTGAATCAGACCTTTAATCTCTATTAGCCAGGTGATTAAGTACAAAATTACCTTCTGGGACTGAAAGCAGATGTCCAAGACACATTTACCAAAACTTAGGTAGAAAACTTACTTTTGCTTCAGAAGGCACCTCATATTATAGGTGGAAATTTACTAAAACATGTAACTATAAAACATTGAAATGATGGGGCCACCCTTTAATAAATAATGTGCAAAAAAAGGCCTTTTGTGAAGAGAAACTGCACTTCAGGCATATTCTTATTATTACTTAAACCTAAAGTCAACCAAAAGGGAAAACTCTCACTGCCAACTGTGACAGACTGCAGCACTGCACTAACAGGAAGGCTATTTTAGTTCTGAATTGGGAACTGGATTACTTATTCAAACAGTAGTTTTCAAAACTGCAAGACTGTGTTCTTGTTCCCTTTGCAGCACGTTTCCAACTGTATCCTATTCACTGCACGGTTTCAAAGGATTGTACATTTGCTATATATACACACACAGCACCTTGGCTTCCGAAATTGGTTTCCCCCAGTTTCTGGCTGGTTTGAACAACCATGACTTGTTTCCCATGCATCTATTTCAATAACATCCCAGCAGATGACAGCAGGCAGCTTGGATCAGGCTTCACATCAGCCTTCGGAACAGCTGCCAGGAAAAGGACAGTTATTACTGAGCTACAGATGGGTACACTTAGCATGGATGTCACAGTTAGGCTCGTGCTACTGCACCACAGATACCTTTGGAGATTTCCATGAGCTTTGGGTTTCCTGCCTGGGTTTGCTGAAGTCACTGGGAGTTGTGCTACCAACATGCTAACGAGTGGTGTATCTTAGATTACCAGTATAAACATCCCTCCTTTTGTGAGGAAGGAAAGTATTCTGCTGTTGAAGAAAATCATTTTACTAAAGGACTTTTGTTTATTAAAAAAAAGAAAAAAAAAAAGAAAAAAAAGGAAAAAAAATTGCATTAGAACATAAGATAATCAATAGGGAGATAATTTAGATAATGCTTTAGAAGGCAAATATTAAAGATGCTTTTGTCATCTGAGCTGCAGTTGGGAGCAGGGTGAAGCATGAGGGTAGTGAGACAGAGCCTTCTTTGAACCTCTTGGATGGCAAGAGCAGGCAGCCAGTCCTTCCCAGCTGCTGGAGAGGTATAGGTGCTTTCTCTCCATGAGGAAGGATGTATTCTCCCACGTCAGGAGAAATATGGTCATGGACTTGGAGAGCAACAGAAAAAATTCCACTCACATAACACAACAGACTCCAGTGAAGGCTGTCGCCACATGTATTTCAGTGTCTCTGGAATAGTGGGAACTGAAGCTGGGCAGCCTCGGTATGATGGAAATTGTTTCAGGGGTCCGTGGCTGCAGATCCAAATCTCTCCTTGGTTTCTCACTGCCCTGCCTTGTGAGCATAATCCTTGGGGGAAAGTTCTGCTGCACTTAAGTGAAACTTGACTTGCACATTACTTGTTCAGACAAACTATGAGTACAAATGACTCATCATTTCCCTACTTTGTTTTGCCTGTTAGGCAGCCATCAGCATTTACATCACAATTGATCATAAAAGAGCAAAACCGATGTAGCAGTTCCAACCTTGCCCCTTGTGAGTTACTACAGGAAATTAGCAGTCCTCCCTCAAATTCTCCACCTTAAGGTCCTCACTTTGAATATTCAAGGAGAAAATATTTTGAGAGCTCTACGTTTCTAAGCATTTCTAGCCTGTGACCTTTTCTCTGTTCAGTGGCATTCTTTGGCTTACTAGTCCTTACTCACATAGTTTTGTGGGAATAACAAACAAGATATGTGCTGTGATGGGCAGACCAGCACAAAAAAAAACTTTATAAAACTTAAACCAATGTAGACAGAAACCTCAGTGCACAGGCACAAATGTTCTTTCACGCTCCTTCAACCTGAGCCAGGATCTCCAGCTACAGCATCACTCTGCAGCCAAGTGGCACCGCGATACAAAGATGGCACAGAGGAGTGAGACAACAACTTAGCTTTAATTGCAGCAGTTGATCAAGGTCAGCTGTGTAACCCTGGCTGCATTTCACCTTGTTTTTGTCCTGTCTGCTAGAACCATCCTGTTCAGTGAACTGCAGCCAAAGCACAAGGAGACCACAGTTAGGCTGAGACATGAGAGCCTGTCTGGGTTTGGCAGTGCCAGAGCTGGTGCTGCAAAATGCTCTACCCTCCTTGGTGAGCACAGACTGCTGAACTTCTCCTCTTTTTTTGGGAAAATAAGATTCACTGGTGAACACAACCTAAACAATTTGGATGCAAGCTCAGTTTGGAGTGGCAGGAGGCAGGGGATGAGAGACTGATTTGCAACCCGCAGATTCGAGGAGCCCTGTATGCGTCTCACACTGTGCAGTACAAATGGCCTGACTGCAGCTCTCTTTGCAGAAATCTTGCCTCATTTCTTTGCCTCCCTGTGTTTCTCAATACATTTTAAAATAAGTTTTTATAGTTCGAGGGGTTTTTATTCATTTCATGTCTCAGAAGGAGAAAAAAAAAAAAAAAGTCTTGTTCCTGCTTTACAATCCCAAGGGTTCAAAGCATGATTTTCTTCAAAAGTTTTACTTGAGAGATTTTGTGTTAAGAGGTCTACAGGTGTCAGGATTTTATTGCATGTACTGTACAGGACTTAAATGCTGGTTATCCTATGCAGATGTTCCTCAGCTTCCCCCTGTCACACAGCACACATGCATTAGTGATATTCAGATGTATAAATATGTGCACACCCACACCACTGGAGCACTGCACTTGATTTTTCTGAAGGCACCCAATTTGTCAAGAAATCCAGGAGAAGCTGACAGAAAGTGCCAGCATCTTGCCACAAACAGCAGATGAGGAGAGAAAGAGAAACTCTGGTCATGAATGAGAAATCCCAGCAGCAGCTTTGTTTTCTGTCAACAATGAGTTGGTGCCTTAAGAACATCCCTGTGCAAGGGAGGCACGAGAGAAAGATTAAACGGGACAGAAAGCATCGAATCTGAAAGTAGAAAAGCAGATGTCACAGAAACTGGAGATGTCTGGAAACCATGTGATTTATTAAAAGTGTTAAATAAAGCCAGGTCTGGAGCAGGGTTTAGTGGCCCATGAGTCCCTGTTATGGACTGTGTCATAGTCCATGTCTTTGTTGAACTGTGACTTAGGACACCTTGCTTGGAGGCAGCTGCCTCAGCAGGCTTAGGACTGCCCATCCCCACCTCCTTCCTCCTTCCATGTCACCTCAAGCCAGCATCCCTCTCTCCCAGTGGCAGCTTGGGAGGGTATCCCCTGGGCAGATCCCTGCCATCTCTCTCCAGCGCTCTAGCAAAAGGTTACGGAGCTACTGAACCAAACAGAGGTGCAAGTGAAACCCCAGGAGCCTGTCCTTGACTTTAATGACTGTGAGCAGTAAAATACTATAATCCTACCAGTGACAATGCATTTCTGTGCATTTGCTACTGTAATTTTTCCTAATTAGACCAAACAAGGTAATTAAATGTGCAAAAAAGGCATTTCACTCATTTTCCATCACAAATGATCGCTGGCTATACTGAATGGCTTTGGACAAAAGCCACCAAAGGAAAGACAAAAATTGTGTGGGCAACGCTGTAATATTCCATCCTTGGGTTTGCTTCCTCTTCTTTTTTAGTTTTTTCTCTGAACAGCAAAAATTTAGCATTTTCTTTAAATAATCCTTCTTGCTGTTGGGACAACTCCCTTTTAAGGCCAGCTTTTTGCTCAGAGGGAATGTTGACTGCACTTATAAACACCCACTTCCTAGGGTTTAGAATAGTAACAGCAGCAGAACCTGAACTATAGTTTCAGCAGCATGCAGCAAACACACTCAGGCTCAGGCTGGCCTACCAGCTTTTTCAGAAATGGTTCAGAAGTGTTGGCAATGGCACTGGGTTTTTATCTGCTCTCCTCACAAAATCACATCTTTGAAAACCTGCCATGCTTCTCCTTTCTTCTTTGAAAGTGCAACCTTGTGGTTCTTCCAGCTCCCAAATGCATAGTGAGAGTTTTTGGATGGGGCAGTAAACACTGAGGCAGGAAAATGCTGCCCTCTTTATAACTTAGGAATTTTAGGTGGGTGCAAACTGTGATCATGAGGAAGACTTCCAAGAACTACACTGAGGGCCAGATTTCACCATATGTGCATTCTGCCCAAAATAACCACTTTATCTCCAGGGAAGGTTGCAAAAAAGCCTAATGACTTTTCAGCTGCTAGACTGTCATCCCCAGTGTAACTCACTGAAACCTGGTTAATTAGCCTTGTACTTTGGAAAAAGATCTGGTGTAACAGGGTAAAAATAATTTCCATTTCAATACTGCACACTGCAGTTAAAATAAAGTCCAAGAAGATCAGACATCAGAAAAACTGCAACCTCCAGAAGCACTAGTGACTTCCAAATATACCCTGGACTTTCATGGCATCAACCAGGGAGGATACTGGTGTGTGATCTTTACTGGCCTCACAGGTTACTGCAGACACCTCAGCCTTTCCAGTCACGCAGGTTCGGAATTGCTACCTGGTATTTAAGCTGTTGCCTGTGCATTTGTGCCACCTCTCAGTATTTCACACCATGACTCCCCTTTGCCTGGAGCAAGATGTGCAATTCCAGTGCTGCACCAGCTGAGCAGATCCCAAGGGACTGATGCTGAACTCCTTCATGTGGTGATAAATTAGGAGCAACTCCACTGCTGGTGGTGACACCGAAACACACAAGCCTGGACTCGGGTTCTTCATACCTATTGCAGGGTTTGGTTTCTAAGTGGATGGCTGGAAGGCTAAATGTAAAATGATCCACCCCCACCCTCATGGGAAAAAAAAAAAAAAAGACATTAAAAAACCAAAACAAAACCCCAACACATGGAAACACATCAAAAATGTGTAGGGATGGGGGGGAGGGGGAATCCTTGCTGAACACGAAACAATCTTGTGCCAAATGAGTTGTCATGGCTTTACTATAACATTCCCACAAAAAGGAACAGAATTTTCTTTATTGTGAAATCTTTGTTGCGAGTCTTGCTGCTCCTGGGAAAAGTCATATGTCAGAATAGAACAGTGTTTCCAAATATGACTAGTCTGAACAGATAAACAATGAATGTCAACACAGCACTCAAGGAAGTATCTATCTGTGGTTAAATCCCTTTCTGAGAGGATTTTTATTCCTGTTCCGACAGCATTACACATAATGAACACCTACAGAGGTGCTTGCCTTTGTACACCAGACCCTATTAAATTCCAGTTAGAGTTCCTGGAGTCCCAGTTATGGACAGCCAAAGCACCAGCTGTGTCTGAGAACATCCTGCAGCATTATCTGCTGAGGTCTGAACTTCATATTCCATTTTCTCAAGACTGTGTGGTGCCTCAGAGTCAGACAAAATTAATACTGTTGTTCACTTAGGTTTTTTAACGGACTAAAAATCTGACAAGTTTTCAGGTTTAGTCTCTTGTACCTCCCAGATTTTGAGGGGAGGAACAGTCATACTCCCACTTTGTTTGTTCTGGGGCAGGGAGTAAGTGGCAAAGTTCAGAGAACCACGACAAGGCAGAAGGAAAGATTCCAGTCCTGTGCCTGCTCTCATTACAAACACTGGGACCAAGTTCATCTTGTCCTTTAACAGGGGTGAAAACAAAATGCACTGTTAGGAGGAGGTCTTTGAGAAGCAAAACAGCATTGTAACAAACCTGCTTCTAGGGCTGCTACATCCAGGAGCTCTTTAATCAATATTTAAGGAGCAGGTTTCCTTCTTCAAGCCACCCTTTATATCGTCCTGTCTGCTTTGACCATCAAATCACAGTTGCGTTTCTACTCTTCGGGTGTAGGAACTTCTTTAAACCAGAGCAATGTTACTTTATTAGGGGAATGCATCCCCTTGCTGCCCATCAGTCTATAACTTAGGGGCCAGGAAAATCCACAAATAATAAATTGGGGTCTCCCACTTCCTTGGGTTGTATTCATATTTATATAGGCTGTGTCAGTAAAGACAAAAACTCTCTCTTCTGATCAGAGTTCAAAGCCTTCCAAAACTCAGATCCTCTCCTCTGCCTTCCAACTTCTCCTAAATAAAGACAATGACTTTCAGTTCTCTGCAGGTTTTTCCCTCAGGGGTGAGAAGCTACTCAGGAGATGCAGCACTTCGGAGACTTCCACTCAAACCTGATTTTCACATGCAGAAGGGGGAAGAAGACTGGATTTTAATTTCAGTATGCCCCAACTCTGCATCTGCAAAACAGGGATGTTATGGGGCAGATGAAGATCTGAGACACTTACAACACGTATTCTGGACAGCAACTTTCTTTTGTGGTCCCACAACACAGCACAAGTTTGAATCCAAGAGAACACATTAAATCACACTGTCCTTGTTGTTAGGGGAGAACTGAAGGGAGTTTGGCCACTGGAATGGTTTTGTTTTTCGTAACTCTGCTAAACACAAAGAAACCCAGGAGCTTGGCAGCCTATTCCACCATGTAAATCCATGTCTTTCTAAATTACAAGAAAGTTCACTTGAGGTGAAAAAAAATCCTCCATGAAAATTTGGCTTCTGAAATACCTCCTAACCAGTACCTCAAATCCTTTTCTCAGCACTATTCAGCACAGGTGAAGAAAAAAAAGGAATACCACTACCCTCTGAGAACGGCATAAAAGTTTCGGGGGGCTGATAATGAGGCCAATGTAGAAACAACTGAGAGCAGCTAAAACATCCATCAGCATCCAAGTCACACCCGGGGTGGCTGTCACAGCCAGGAGAGGAATTGGGTGGCAGAAAGGATCGAGAACCTTCTGCAGAGCACTGCAGATTGGTCATTCAACAACAGGTAGGGCTCCCTCTCACACCTTTAGCCAGCTAAGCTGTCTGTAAGCAAATAGAGGGAGACATTAGGAAGGGTTTTTGCAATTCCTAATCGTACACCTCATGAGTCAGTTCTGTAATAACCATGACAAACACTGCCACGGTGCTTTGCAGCAGTTGCCTGGGCTTACAGAGGTTACACTGGCAGGTTTGTTTACTTTCACATTCATTCATTTTTCGCTTATTCGTTGCTGCAGCTACAAAGTTCTGGTAGTTTTGGCTGTGCTGCCGTGATTGTAATGTCTTTCATGTGGATGTTTTGCATGTAATTGCAGCTATCCAGAGTTACCTCATTGCTCCATGGATGTGTAAGACGCTCTGATGTGTGAAATCCATGAAAGAGAGAAGGTGAACTCAAGGAAACAACAGCATCTCCAGGTCTCAGCATACACAGTGCCCTGTTCAGGTGTTGATATTCTTCTCAAAACAGGCTCAGCCCACCTGCCTAGACTATACAAGCAACCAGGGAATACTCACAGGCAAGCAGGAAGAAAAATACTTGAAGTGTTTGGTATAGCACACATATCCAGTGGAACAGTACAGTGAATTTCTAGAGGTGGGGAAAAAGAAGGTGTAGATCCAATCCTTCCTTCTACAAGATAAAGCAGGTTAAAAGAAAGGGAAAGTTTCCTATACTCTTCATCAACCCTTCCCTCACATCTTCACGATGCCTCTCTAAAATCCTCAGCACCTATGCAGTCAGTGGTCAGCCAGCCTTGGAGCACAGGAAAATTACCTACCTAATGGTACAGTCCAGGTCCCTTCAGAGCTCCGCACTCTAAAGAAAACTAAGCTTTTAAGGATACGTTATCACCATAATGAACAAATTTATATTATAAGTGTACCCCCTGCAATTTACTTCTCTTTCTGGAATTAGTGTGCAAGTATTTCAGAAGATATTGTTTTCTTGTAGCTAAAAAGAACTGGAGATTCACCATATTAGTGATTCTGCAAGTCTTTAGATGGGAGAATTAACACCTACAGCAGGCAACATGATTGACTTGCATCATGGCACCACTACCTTTCAGAAGCTTGACAGACACTAATTTTGGAAAGGTGTTTTGCATGGAAGACTGGCATTCAGAGTACATGGAAAACTAAATACGTGCAGGTGTTACTTAGCAACCCACAGAACAAGACTTTCAGAGTAGATAGAGAAATTACCGACTTGAAAGGATAAAGTTTGCTAACGTGTAGGAGCAACAACTGCTCTTCAAAGCCTTTAAACTAAAGCTCGCTGCTGTACACAGGGACAGCCAGTCAGAGCCATGCCACTGCCTCAGAGCCGTCTCCTAAAACAATTCAGCATTTTCTGTGAGCTGAAACTAGGAACGGTAAAGCCACACAGCAGCAGAAAAATGTCAGTATTAAACTGGCTTGTCAAGGCTTTCCACAGTTTTGGTTAGCTGCTTTTATGAGTAGCTGGCTAGCCAGGGACAGGATAGATTCAGAAACTGCAGGGCTCTCCAAGGCCAAGGACCACTTAAGCTAAACACCTCTTTAGCGGAGCTTTGTTTTGCAAACACCCACAACCAAGGTCTCGTTTTTCAGTTTATTGCACAAAGCAACACATCACAGTACAAGCTACCCCACAGGCAGACAGGCTGTGCATACAAGCAGCTCAATGCTACAGGATTTGTGACCCTCTGTGAGAGGCCCAG